>CM066167.1:35381247-35853747 GCA_033629205.1 Lithocarpus polystachyus
TCATTGTCAAATTTCAGGATTTTGGAACTTGGTGACTCAGACAACCTGGTGAGTTTTCTTCTCTTATTTAAGCACTAGACCTTCATCTATTTTAATGTCTTTTTTTGATTTAAAAAAAAAATCTACACCTAAATATTCACATGCTTTTTATATTTTCATAGATTTTTAGAGAAATTTATGATTGATGCCTTGAAAGCATGGGGATGGAGATAAGGAAATTTTTTGTGAATCTGTGATCACCGATCAGTGTGATGCCTGATGAGTCTTGAAGGAAAGAATATCTACAGTTGAGCAATAAGCATTGCCAGTTTGCCACACGGCCCACCCATTTCTAAGGTAAAATTATTTTGATTTATTGACTATTTTTGATTAGTTAGATATTACTTGGCTGTGAGAGTTGTTAAATTGTTTGGTTTATGTTGTGTATAAATACTTGTGTGTTTAATTTTTATTTTTGTTTGAAGGGTTATTATTAATTAAAGTTGTATTAAAAAAATTAAAATACAGGAAAATTTTAATAATAGGAATGAATAAATGATGATGATTGATAGGTTGACTGTTTAAATTATATTGGAAATTTTTTTTTTTCTTGAGTATGGATAACATCCATATAACTAAGTAAAAATTTCTAATTAAAATTTTATTTTTTAAAGTTCTTTTCAGGTTAATTTTTGAGTCATATTCTTAAAGCTAAAAGAATTATGAGCAAACGAAAAACAATTGATGCATTTTTTAAGAAAAAAGATGTTAGCAATTCAGAAATTAGGACACCTGTGGCTGTGGCTGTAGAAACAAATGTTGATACTTTAATGCCTGATGAACACCAACTTGAAGAGATAGATCGTGATCCGGGATCACGTAAACAAATATGTGAATTCCCTATCAACAAACAAGATGAAATCCGACGAGCTTATCTCAAAGAAGGTCCATATCAACCTAAAAATATAGACTATCCATACAACGATGATACTCATCGTCGTCGATTTCAAGCTTCATGGTTTGAATCACATAAGGATTGGTTGGAATACTCACCTTCAATGGATGCAATATATTGTCTACCTTGCTATCTTTTTAGTAAGAAACCAATAGGTCGTCCCGGATCAGATGCATTCATTTCAACAGGTTTTAATAATTGGAAAAAGGTGAATGATGGAATGAATTGTCCTTTAATTCGTCATGTAGGGAAAGAGCCAAACTCCCCACATAAAAATGCTGTAAAATGTTGTGAGGATTTAAAGAATAATTCAAGACATATTGACAAGCTAATTGAGAAACAAACATCAAAAGAATTAGAGAATAATCGATTGCGACTCAAAACCTCAATAGAGTGTGCTCGATGGCTAGCATTCCAAGCTTGTGCTTTTAGAGGTCATGATGAAAGCCTTGATTCCAAAAATAGAGGTAATTTTATTGAATTGATAAAATTCACATCTACTTTCAATGACAAAGTAGCTAGTGTTGTCTTGGAAAATGCTCCACGAAATGCCAAATATACATCACCCACAATTCAAAAGGAGATTTTGCATATTCTTGCTAGTAATGTGCGAAATGCTATTCGTGAAGAAATTGGAGATGCAAAATTTTGCATTCTTGTTGATGAAGCCCGAGATGAGTCAAAGAGAGAGCAAATGGCCATTATTTTGAGGTTTGTTGATAAAAACGGTTTCATTAAAGAGCGTTTCTTTCATGTTGTACATGTTAGAGATACTACTGCGTTGACCCTAAAGAAGGAGATATGTGTTGTCCTTTCTCGTTACAACCTTCACATTGAGAATATTCGAGGTCAAGGATATGATGGAGCTAGTAATATGTGTGGTGAATGGAATGGATTACAAGCTCTATTTCTTAAAGAATGTCCATATGCTTATTATGTACATTGCATGGCTCATAGGTTGCAATTGGCTTTAGTTACAGCATCTAGAGAAGTAAGAGTTGTTCATCAATTCTTTGATCATTTGACTAATATTATCAATATTGTCGTTGGTTCTAGTAAGCGTAATGATGAATTGCAATATGCTCAAGGGGAACAAATTGAGAATATGATTGCTTCTAATGAAATTGAGACTGGAAGAGGAGCAAACCAAATTGGTACTTTGCAACGGGCTGGAGATACACGTTGGGGATCTCATTTTCAATCTATTTGTAGTTTGATAAAAATGTTTGATGCAACTTGTAAAGTTATCAATACAATTTCTGAAGAAGGGGCTAATTATAAACAACGTGGTGATGCCGAGGGAGCTTATCAGGTATTAACATCATTTGAATTTGTTTTAATTTTGCATATGATGAAAGAGATTATGGGAATTACTAATATTCTTTGCCAAGCTTTGCAACAACATTCTCAAGATCTTTTAAATGCCATGCATTTAGTTTCAACTACAAAATCACTTATTCAAAAGTTGAGAGATGATGGATGGGAGTCTTTACTTGCTAGTGTTATATCATTTTGTGGACAACATGAAATTGATATTCCTGATTTAAATGCTTGTTACACTAAAGCTCGAGGTAGATACCGTCATCAAGATGAAGCTTTGACAACAATAGAACATCATTTAAGAATTGATATATTTACAGTTGCAATAGATTTTCAATTGCAAGAATTGAATAGTAGATTTTGTGAGTTAACAGCAGATCTTCTCACTCTTAGTTCAGCATTAAATCCTAAGGATGCTTTTAGATCATTCAAAATTGGTGATATTTGCAATTTGGCTGAAAATTATTATCCTCAAGATTTCACTGAGCATGAAATTTGTCTTTTGAAGCATCAATTGCAACATTATGAGCTTGATGTGACAAAGCATCCAGATTTTCAGAATATGGGTACAATATCTGAGCTATGTAGGGGATTAGAAATTTCAGGGAAGTCTAAATTTTATCATTTAATTGATAGACTGATTCGTCTTGTGTTGACTCTTCCAGTTTCTACAGCAACTACAGAACGAGCTTTTTCAGCTATGAAACTATTAAAAACAAGACTTCGCAATAAAATGGAGGATGAATTTTTGGCAGATAATATGATAGTTTATATAGAAAAGGAAATTGCTGGGAATTTCACCATGGAAATGATTATGGATGAATTCTATTCCATGAAAAATCGTCGTCAGGCATGATTTTGATGTGAAATGTTTTTTTTGTGGATATTTTTGTATATGTCTATAATGAACTAGACAGTTTTTGTTGGGTGCACGTGACACCCTTTAAGTTCCAGCACACACATTTTGTCAAAGCTCATTTATGAGCTTGTTCCAAAAGTCTTCAAAGTTAGCTCCTCCATTTATTGAGAAATGACCAAAGTATGGGAAGGTCTGACTTCTCCTCTTGAGAAGTGCAGCAAGGCGTGTGGGACACGCTGAAGGAAAAGAAAAGAAGAAAAAAGCAACTAAGGCCATTCGGCCTTGAAGAGAGCTGAAGAAAACAGAGAGCATTGGGTCCCTTTTGGTGTGTGAGTTTCAGAGTGAGCAAGAAACACAAAAGGAGAGAGCTTCAGCTTGGTGCAGTCCGAAAAAGATAGAGAGAAACACAGTGAGAGTGTGAGAGAGTGAAAAAGAAAAAGGAGACATTTTTCTTTGCTCAAGCCACACACAAGGAAGATAAATTGGTGGAATTCTCATGGAGTTTTTGAGTGCTACAACCATGGAGAGTTGGAGTATTCAAAGGAAGATTTTGCTACTGACTTTGTTCATCGATTGTATTTACTCCTTGAGATTTATTTGTTGTATATCCAATTTATTGTGGTCTTAAGTTTAACATAAACTTGATAGTTGTAATATCTATTTCATAGTGGATATTTTTCGGAGCTGCCCCGTGGTTTTTCCCTCTACACTAGAGGGTTTTCCACGTAAGATTTGGTGTTCTTGTGTAGTTGTGTTTATGTGGTGCTTGCTGAATTTTTGTTTCCATAATATTGCTATTGCTTGGTAGATATATATATTTTAATTCACACATAGGCATTGAGGGGATTAGGATTTTTCCCCAACAGTTTTTGTATGTTCATTGATATTTAAGATATATCAAAATTGAAATTTTATATTCAATAGACTTTTGATTTATGTTTTTTATATCAATACTTAGAATCGGCCCCCCCATGTAAAAATTCCTGGCTACGCCCCTGCCTCTACCCATACCTAGTGCACCTTGGGTCGATATTTCTATGAATTTTGTTTTAGGCTTTCCTAGGTCAAGGAAAGGTAGGGATTCGATTTTTGTGGTTGTTGTAGGTTTTCTAAGATGGCACATTTCATATCTTGTCGTAAAACCGATGATGTAACCCACATCGCCGATTTGTTCTTTAGAAAGATAGTACAGCTCCATGGTGTTCCTAGGAGTATTGTGTCTGATCGTGATGTTAAGTTCTTTAGCTATTTTTGGAAAATCTTGCGGGAAAATTTGGAGACTAAACTATTGTTTTTGACTACTTGTCACCCCCAAACGGATGGACAAACTGAGGTAATGAATAGAACTTTATCTACTTTGTTACGTACTATAATTCAAAAGAACTTGAAAAATTGGGAGGATTGTTTTCCATTCATTGAGTTTGCATATAATCGGAGTGTTCATTCTACTACTAAATTTTCACCATTTGAGATTGTTTATAGTTTTAATCCATTAACTCCTTTGGATTTACTACCTTTGCCAATTAATGAAATGACTAGTTTGGATGGTCAAAAAAAGGCTGAGATGGTGAAGAAATTCCATGAAAGTGTCTGATAATATATAGAAAAAAAAATGAGCAATATACAACCAAAGCCAATAAGGGTTGTCGACAAGTACTCTTTGAATCGAGTGATTGGGTTTGGGTACATATGAAAAAGGAAAGATTTCTAGCCCGTAGGTGGTCCAAGCTACATCCTAGATGGGATGGTCCACTTCAAGTCCTTTCGAGAATTAATGATAATGCATACAAGTTGGATCTTTCAGATGAGTATAACATTAGTGCTACATTTAATGTTTCTGATCTTTCTCCTTTTGATGTAGGTGACGATTCGAGGACGAATCATTTTGAAGAAAGGGGGAATGATGAGAATTAACAAGTATTAAAGGATTCACTGCATGTTCTAGTTTGGCCTATTACTAGAGTAAGATCCAAGAAGATTAAAGAAGCATTTAATGGGCTGACTCAAGAGATTTTGGTTGATTCTCACACAGGACATTCCAAGTTTGGCCTAAAAGAAGATGAAGGCGTAATAAATTTAATCCAAACAGATAGGGCTAATCTAGCTTAATTAGGCATGATTTAAGGTGTGAATTAATGACTGATTGACTTTCTAGTTCTATACCAATTAAGAGCTATTTAACCTATTCTAGAGCTGCTAATTTCAGATCAAATCTACCTTAATTTTAAGCTTCTATTATTTAATACGGTTTTTAGCTATTTTCCTATTTTGAAGTTGCTAATTTCAAACCAAATCAACCCTAATTTAGGCTTCTATTATTTAGTACGTTTTTTATATTTTCTTATTTTCAGTCATGTCTTATAAATAGCATGCACTCATTATAATGGAGGATTTTATTGAATAAAAATTAGAAAACATGAGGTTTTGCTTCTTCTCTTGGTTCTTCAAGAATTGTAAACTTATCAAGGATTCTTTTTTGTGGCATTCAAATTTTATACCTTCGGCTCGTGATTCAGTTATTATCATTGAGTCGGGGTATGTTACTTATACCTTTGGTTCACGTTTCATTTATAAACATTGGGTCAGAGTTTCTATCAAAATCTAAATTTTAGCTTTCTTGGAGAAGTATTCCAATATTATTTGTTGAGTCTTAAAACGTGTCGATTAAGGTTCGCATCAAAGGTTCTACTATTCCCATCAAAAAGGAAGAAGAAGAAAGGTTCTACTACACAGTTCCACATCTTTGGACTACAAAAATGCCTCTGAATATTTCAATCACATAGCCCCATGAAAGAAATACGGTCTAGCTACGAGTTTTGTCGTAGTAAATGAATTGTTGCATAAGCCTAGCTGAGTCTAGTTTCATTGGGACCCTTAATCGTTGAAGGGCTTCCACTTGGTTCATTTGGGCTCAACCTAGTGTAATTGTAAGTTGTGCAGAAAGACTAATAAGGTTGCATAGCATTTGAGTGCGCTGCTAGAGGCTCGAAAGGTTGTCATACACATCATAGTAGTAGTAGTATCATACTAATAAAAATACTTGTTTTAAGTGTCAATTGAGCTCTAAATTTATTATAATAATAATATGTACACAATGTTTTTTTTTAATTATTTTTACAATAAATCTTAAATGACAAGTTGTTTTTAATGAATAAAAGAGTTAGATCTTGTCAAAAAAAAAAAAAAAGAGTTTGATTATTTATATTAGCTTGTGCAATTTTTTTTTGTTTATTTTAGCACAAAAACTTTTTTTTTCTTATTTTACATGCTTACTATTCAAAACATGCACATCAAATTATTTGTTTTGACATATTATATTTCATTAAAAAAATTAATTTTTTTAATTGTTTCTCTTTTTTCACTTACAACAACCATCTTCTACTCTATATTTTCATCATCTGGATACATAAAAAAATAAAATGTAAAATGAATAGAAACAAAGTAAATTTACACAATTTCTGTAAGTATTTTTACACAACTTTACATTAATTGATATGAGTGAATTTTTAGTTTTTGGAGAGAGTTTCAACCTATGGCGTCCGTTTCTAATGATAATTCTTTATCATTAGATCAAGACACCAATCGATTTTTTATGTAAGCAGAGATTGAACTCTAGATCTCTTATTCAACCATCAAAGACTTTACTAGTGGAACTAACTACAACCCACAAATTTTTAGCTTTTTTTTTTTTTTGGTTGAGAAACACGAATTTTTAGCTTGATTGGCTACATTTTGTTACCTTTTCTATTATACAAGCTTTAATACAAGTGCTCTATTGTCACTGCTGATTCGCTGAAATTATTTAAAAACCCTTATTAAAAATTTGGTGTCAAAATATTGTAACAACTCTTATTAATAAAAAGTGAATATATTTAAAAACTCTTATAGAAAGGGAAAAAAAAATCTTGGCTTGTTTGTTACCGAAGAGAAAAAGAAAAGGAATGAATTGAGTCAGGTCTGTTCGGTTGAAGGAGTGGAAAAGTGAGAGGATGGAAAATTGTGAGAGGATGGAAAAGTGGGAGAATGGAAAATATTTAGTTTTCCCTCTTGTGTGTTCGGTTGGAGGAGTGGAAAAGTGGGAGGATGGAAAACTCTTGTGTTCGGTTGGAGAGAAAAAGGAAAGGATGGAAAATGTAATTTATATAAATTGACTATTATACCCTTGTTACATAATATGTAAGACATAGATTTATTTTTAATCATTAAATAATATAAAATTTATTACATCATATATATAAATTTATATTATTATAATGTAAAAATTAGATCAAGTCACGTTGAAAAAAAAAAACATTTAGTAATGTTGAAAAGAAAAAAAAAACAACATTGTTCAGTAAAGTTGAAAAGAAAAGAAAAAAAAAACATCATTGTTCAGTAAAGTTGAAAAAGTTGAAAAGAAAAGAAAAAAAAAAAAACATCATTATTCAGTAACGTTGAAAAAAAAAAAAAAAAAAGACCAACGTTGTTCACTGAACAACGTTATTCAGTAAAAAAAAAAAAAAACCAACGTTAACAACAACGTTGTTGTTGTTAACGTTGAAAAAAAAAAAAAAAAGAAAGACCAACGTTGTTTAGTAAAAAGAAAAGAAAAAACCAACGTTAACAAACAGTGAAAAACAGTGGAAAACGTTAACAAAAGAAGAAAAAAAAAAACGTTGAAAAAATAGGTAGAAAAAGGGTATTTTTGTAAAAGTGCTGCTATAAAACTCTTCTCTTTAGATTTTCCTCCCGATTTGGAAGGAAAAAAAAAGTGAACCTGGAGAGAAAACTTTCTCTCGAGTTTTCCATCCTCCCTATTTTTCTTCCCCAAACGAACAGTGAAAAACAGCATTTTCCACCCTATTTTCCATTCTCTATTTTCCATCCTTCCTTTTTTCCTTCCAAATGAAAGCACCCTAAATCTTCTGTCCCACTTTTTCAGCTATACTTTATACTTTATTAATAAAAACTTATCACACGTTCACTTAATTAATTAAATATTATTACTAATTAATAACAATAGTATTAACAAGTTAATAATTATAATATTTAATTAATTAGGTAAATATATGGTAAATTTTTATTAGTGTAGCATAGACTGCAGTAGAAAAAGTGAGCAGAAGATTTAGGCTTCTAGAATGTCTGAAACCGAAATAGTCTCTCTACGTGACTTGTACACTCCTAGGTATGGATAGTGATAGTCATAGTGATAGTCCTACCACTCTGTATCTCTCGGTGTGGGTTTCGGCGATGGGTTTAATAAAGGTGAGTCAATATATATATATATATATATATATATATTGCAATATTAGAGAGAGTTTTGATTCATTTTCCCATCACCCAAACTAGAGTTTAGGGTTTATCTAGTTTAGATGCGATTTTGTTGTTGTTATTGGTTCTTTGAATTTCTGATAGTTGAAAATAGTTTTGCTGAATTTCTTTTTGCACACTGTATTATTCACTCACTGCAGGTTTGAGATTCCTCTTGTTATAACTTCCGTATATTTCGTTTTCCGCACAATGTCAATGTCTTTGTAAACTCCTCTCAAGTAGTAACAATGGCTGGAGTAAGGGTTACCCTTTTGAGATTGCTGCATAATTCGGCCAATCCCTTTTCAAAAATGCAATCTTTTCGATCATACAACAACTCTGATATGAGAATTTCTTCATCATTGCAAGCTTTTGTGAAAGAATCACAGTCCCCTGAAACTTTGACAAATACCCATTTTAAAACACTGGGTTCTCAGTCTCTTCTTTATACCCAATGTTACAAGACCAAACCCATTACTGCATTTTCACCTACCTTGTCAAATTTGCACCTCCTACATAATAGCCCTCTTATTTTGATCAGCCCCTTTTCAAATTATCGGTCATATTCATGGTCTTCTGGTAGCAAAGCTGATAAAGCTGGAATTCCCACTGCTTCTGGTGCAAGTGGAGTGGATGGTAGTGATAATGATGTTTTTGGAAGTGATTTTGTTGATAAGGTTAAAGATGCTTGGCAGACTGCAGTTGATGCGGGAACTTATACTGTGCAAAAGGCTAAAGAAGCTTCTGATGAACTGATCCCCTATACTCATCAATTACTTGATTCACATCCCTATCTGAAAGATGTAATTATTCCATTTGGTGGTACTCTTGCTGGTACTATATTGGCTTGGTCGGTTATGCCTAGACTTTTGAGGAGATTTCACAAGTATGCTACGCAAAGTCCTGTTGCTTCACCAACTGGAAGCGTCTCTTGGGAGCAAGTTCCGTACGAAAGAACTATTTGGGGTGCTTTGGAGGATCCAGTGCGATATCTAATTACCTTTATGGCATTTTCACAAATGTTAGTGGTTCCAGGTTCAAGATATGTCTTCTAATCGTATTTTCATTTGCATTTTGTATCATGTGTTTTATTTTGTAGCACAATCATGATAACTTTGATGTTCAGGGTTGTAATGGTTGCACCAACCACTATGGCATCACAGTACCTTGGACAGGCATGGAGGGGTGCAGTTATTCTTTCATTTGTATGGTTTTTGCATCGATGGAAGTCGAATGTGTTTACTCGTATGTTGGCAACTCAGAGTGCAGTGGGTATTGATAGGGACAAGTTGCTGGCTTTTGACAATTTTTCATCTGTTGGTCTATTTGTGATTGGTATAATGGCTTTAGCTGAGGCTTGTGGGGTTGCTGTGCAATCTGTTCTGACTGTTGGTGGCATAGGAGGTGAGTGTTAGCTGTCTATATGCTATGTTCTTTGTTTCCAATTCATATATGATAATTTGCAGGATCTTATAGTAAATATAATAAATCAGCATAAAATAAACTTAAGTTTTGGTTACTATAACCTTTATCTCTCTCTCTCTCTCTCTCTATATATATATATATATATATAGTTATAAGTACTATAGTCTATAACCTTTATGTCTCTTATACTTGATCAACTGTTGTTTTGGAAATGCTACAGCTTGCTAATATGCACATTATAATCTTCTGGTTTTCAGACAATAGTTTGAAGTGACACATGTCCAGAGGGTTTGGAACCCTTGACCTTAAAACCTCCGCCCTATTCTTAAAGGGAGGAGGTGCCATTTGTGCTGGAACTCATTGGCATTTGGCGACTTTATTTCTTTCTATGTCTCTGATGTGTCGCAGGCATTACTGCATTTTAATTGGCTTGCTTACATGTTGGATGTGTCTCTTCTCTTATGCGTCTCACTGTTGCGAAATTTGGCAGTTAATAACTGACAATTCATTAAATTTGGAAAAGGAAACCATTTTTTGGAATGGTAGTAGTTGAAAACAATTTTTTGGAATGGTATTAATTCTTGTTCTTGAGTCTTTGCAAGTGTTGCTTTAAATATTTAATACCTTATGCAATTATGCAGGAGTTGCTACTGCTTTTGCTGCCAGAGATATCCTTGGGAATGTACTCAGTGGGTTAGCTTTGCAGTTTTCAAAGCCATTTTCACTTGGAGATAAAATAAAAGTATTATCTTGAATTCTTCTTTAGTGCACATAGAATTCATTGATCTCATTCAATTTCTTTCAGAATGCAAAACTGTTTTCTCAAGCATACCCTTTCTGTCATTTTATTAAGAAAACATGCACTGACTCCAATTGAACTTTCTTAATTTGCAGAACTGACTCGAACATAGATTTAAATCTAGTTATCCACTTAAATGCTCTGTCTCTGCTTAAAAACATAAGTTCCCTGGATGTCCTTATTCAAAATTTCAAAATTTGATACCTGAATTATTTGTTTAGAGATTTTTGCTTGGTGAATGCTTTCCAACTCTGTTTTTGATGCATCAGAGTATAAGAGAGAATAGTTTGACAATTATTACTAAATGGCTCATCACAAGATAAATGAGGATATATAGTTTTTGCCTGTTCACAGTTCAACCCATGATTTTAATTATTCATTTGGTCATCACATCTTTCACAGAATGCAAATTTGTAATCTTTCGGCAATCTGTATACTGCTTTTTTGGTCATTTGTCTGCGGAGTGGAAGAGAATCTATATTTTTGGAACATTTGTTATAACAACCTTAAGTCTGTATATATTTGAGTGATATATATATATATATATACACATATATATATATATATATAATATTATCTTTTCACTTATTTGATACATACATTTTCCTTCTCATTTGGAGTTGTTGACAAATTTACTTTTTGCAGGCTGGTAATGTAGAAGGTCAAGTGGTGGACATGGGACTCACTACCACATCACTATTAAATGCTGAAAAGTTTCCAGTCATAGTTCCAAATTCTCTTTTTTCCAGTCAGGTGGGTGCTTTTTCTTGTTTTCCTTTCTTCTTTCTCTGCAACTTGTCAAGTGCATTATCATTACACCACACTTATGCATGGACAGACATCATACTTAAAGCTATAAATCGTGATGATCTTAGGCATAGTTGAATCATATAATCGGTCCATATACTGATCAATGCCTTCTAGTGCTAATGGATCCATGATTTGGACCTGACACTTAAAATTGAGGGACTTCAAGTTACCTCATATTAACCAAGTTTAGTCCATTTCTACTTGTTTTTTTGATGCATGGTACACTGTTCTTTAGAGCATTTATCCTTTCAACCAGTGGGTATTCTCCGGGAAGATGGACCTTGAATGCCTACTAGAATTTGATACACAATCTAGCTCGCGATCAATTGACCAATTTGCAAATTACTTCGCCATTACTGTTGGAAGTAGTTCCTTTGGTGTAGAGTTAAAAGATCATGAATTCAGTATTATTTTCTGGAAATGACTTTCCTAAGTCACCATATTGTTATGATGACTGCTGTTCTTAAAGAGGGTTCCTTAGATAGTGAATCACCTATTGTTAAAAAATTTATAAAACAACCCCTGCAAATTATTAACAGTTAAAGAAGTAATCAATGCTGATACAGTTGGTGATTGCTAGAGTATAAAAAAGGAGATCTATTGATTTGGTAATATCTTATATAGCATCATGTGGTTATGTTACTTGCTTGTCCGGATTCTTTGCCACTCATGGGTACTTCCACATATATGCCAATAAATTGTTGTCCTATGTTTATTAATTATCCGGATAGCACTCTTTTGCATACATTCTTTTTGCAATACTTCATTATGGCTAAATTCTCAGATGATCATTATGATATGCGTACAATTATTTGGTTATCTTGTCTATAAATATTTGATGGTCCATTTTCAATCTAAATTGCATTTGTTCCTAAATCATGTGCGTGCACTCAGTCTTAGATATACTCTTTACGTGAAAAAACTTCTCTCTCTCTCTCTCTCACACACACACACACACACACACACACACACAAACACAACACATACAGACAAGCCCTTGCTTGGATGCTCATACATGCCTATCAAATGGCTGTTATATATTATTATTGTTTAGACTGTGTTCTTATTTATCTGCTCCAGAATATCATCTTTTACCATAACTTTTGGATGTGAGAATGTTAGTATCTGTCTTGTAAAATTTGTAGGTGATTGTGAACAAGTCACGTGCCCAATGGCGTGCCATGGTCAACAAAATCCCCTTGCAAGTTGATGATTTGGACAAGATTCCCCTTATAACAAATGATGTAAAGAGTATGCTCAGATCGAACTCGAAAGTTTTCCTGGGGATGGAGGCCCCTTATTGTTTCCTCTCTCGAATTGAAAGTTCTTTTGCTGAATTAACCCTTGGATGCAATCTCAAACATATGGTAAATTTTTACACCCTCGCCATTTCACTTTGTTGGTAAATGAATTATGGTACTAGAAAAACTTTTGTTTGTCCCTTTTAATGATGAAAATTACTTTTAACGCATGTCCTAAGTTCCACATAACTTGATGAATTAGAAATCAATCAACATACAAACAAAAGAAAAAGGAAAACAGTTTGAATCTTTCTTTCAGATTAGATATGACGTAGGCTTTTCAGATAAAACCATAATGTTTTCACTCTATTAATTTTGTTCTGCTTTAGTATCTGGCTAGGAGTTTTTCATACCATATTTATGTTACACATTAGAATGCATGGCTAAATCAGGTTGTTTCTAACTAATTGTTGCATTTGAAGTTGTTGTATTAGCATGAGTAGCTGAACTTGATTTATGTTCAGATAGCTGTTGTCAAATTCCAAATCATGCAACATATATATCAATTCAACCTTCGGTTTATTTTGTCTGATGAATATGGAAATAGAAAAGTTTCATCTTGGATTATTTGGCACTTTGGTTCTTTGAGTTAAATGAACTGTTTATTTTTCTCTTAATCTTTTAGGTATTCATTTATTGAAAAACTGCAAATTTTGTTCAATTTTTTAGGGGGCCTTTTTGACTAGGCATAAATTTTAAATAATGTATTTGGGAAATAAGGAAATGACAATGAACTCCAAACTTTTGAATAAAGTGACTGTTCCCTCACTAACTTTTGTGATAAACGTAATAGATATTATGAATTTTGATGCCAGAGCAAAAATGGTGAGCAACTAAGTTCCTTGAACACATTGAGGATTTTGATGCCTAGAAGTTAATAATAAGTTGGCCTTTGTGGTATTTATATTTCAATCTAAATTTTGTTTCAAATTTTTTATTTGACTTTGGAGTAAGTGGAATGCATCTTGTATTTTTTTTTTATTTTTTTTTTTTTATCAGTAAGTTAAGAGCTTTATTAATAGAAAAAGAAGATAAAAAGGCTGAGCACTAAGTACACAGGGAGTATACTAAGGACACACAAGAAAAAGAAAACAAAAGAAACTGGCAGCACACTAACTCTATAGGGGTACGCATTTCACACTTGCTGTTTGCAGATGATACCATATTGTTTTGTGATGCATCTAGAGATCAGTTGCTGTCCATTAGGCTGGCATTGACTTGCTTCCAAGCATTTATTGGTTAGAAAGTTAATGCGGGGAAGAGTGAGATTGTTTTGGTTGGGGAGGTTGGAAATATAGATGCGTTGGCTACCATTCTTCGATTTAGGGTGGGTAGTCTGCCTATGGAATACTTAGGTATGCCGTTGGGCACCCCTTACAAAACAGCATCTGTGTGGAATCCTATTTTGGAGAGGATGGAGAAGAAACTCTCAGGTTGGAAGCGTCTTTATTTATCAAAGTGGGGTAGACTTACCCTGGTGAAGAGTTCTCTTTCTAGCCTTCCTATGTACTATCTATCATTATTTGTCATTCCTGTAGGTGTGGCAGATAGATTGGAGCGTATTCAGAGTAAGTTTTTATGGGGATTTTTAGAGGAGTGTTTCAAATATCCATTGGTGGCTTGGGAGAAGGTGTGTTTACCAATAGATTTGGGTGGTTTGGGGATCAGGAAGTTAGTGTAGTTTAATAAAGCCTTGTTAGGGAATTGGTTATGGAGGTTTGGGCAAGAAGGCACTCATCTTTGGAGGAGGGTTATTGCAGCTAAATATGGTGAGGGTCAAGGGGGTTGGACTACTAAAATTTGTAGAAGGGCCCATGGATGTGGTTCATGGCATGGTATTCATGATGGTTGGGAGAGTTTCTCCAACCATGTGGCCTTGGTGGCAGGGGATGGCACTCATATTCTTTTTTGGCATGATAAGTGGGTTGGAGATAAACTCACTTAAAAGGCTCTATCCTCAATTGTATGTGTGTTCTAATGACAAGGAAGCGTGCATTTCTGATGTTTTATGCTACCAGGAGGGTAGTAATGATAGAATCTGGAATTTGAGATTTCATAGGGAGTTTCATGAAAGGGAATTAGGGGCTGCCATCTCTTTCCTTGAGTTCATTCAATCTTGGATCCCTAGGGGTGGTGGGAGTGACACTTCTCATTGGTGTCTCAAAGGGAATGGCAAGTTTGATACCCGGTCCTATTACAATATCATTAGGGGTGCAACGGTGTTTGGAAAGCTAAGATCCCTAGGAGGGTGGCATTTTTTGTGTGGACAGCAGTTCATGGGCAGATCCTTACATTGGATAATCTTATGCTTAAGGGGTGCATTTTGGTGAATAGGTGTTGCATGTGCCATCGGAATGAGGAAACTGTGGATCATTTTCTCCTCCGTTGTCCAGTAGCTCACTCTCTGTGGTTTATATGCTTCAGATCTTTGGGACACAATGGGTCATGCCAGACTTTGTGGAAAGCTTGGTGTATTGTTGGAGTTATTGGCTGGGAAAATTTAATTCAGACATATGGAATATGGTTCCTAGCTGTTTGATGTGGATTGTTTGGATGGAAAGCAATCAGCGTTCTTTTGAGGATACTGAGAAATCCTTGGTTCAATTGCAAGGTCTATGCCAGAAGACTTTATTTGATTGGTCTAGGTGTTGGGGCTTATCGGATTGCTCCACTATCTTCGAGTTTATTTCTTCTCTTAGTATTGCACTTTAAGTTTTTTCTTGTTCTTTGTAGCTGTTTGTTTGTTTGTTGCTTTTCCTTGTGTTCACCATCATGAGCACTTGTATTGGCTTTCATCTGTTTTTCAGTTTGATTTAATAATATTCTTATTACCTATCAAAAAAAAAAAAAAAAAAAACTGGCAGCACAATAACTTAGACCGTATATAAGCTGCAGATTTGCATATAGTATTAATATTGTTTAGTAAATTGTGTCTTGGATTGTCGTAGACTACATGGTAAGTTGTCTTGGAAACTATCTAGTATTTATTATTATTATTATTATTATTATTATTTTTGATAAGTCTATCTAGTATTTATTATGTGTCTTTGACTTTCAATCTTTGTATTCTTTTTATACATATCACTTATCAAAAGGTATTTTCTTATAAAATATCATGAAAATATGAGTAAGGTAGACTATCTCTTACAAAAAAAACTTTGATTATTCCTAGAATTACTCCCTTGTTCTGCCTTTTTAGGATTTATCTTCTGTTTACAGCAAAGCTATCAACTTTGCTGCCTTATTAGGACTGAATGAGTAGGTAGTAGAGCATTAATCGATCCATGGATTTAGGTTGAAAGATATTAAACTTTAACTTTAAGTTTATATTTCTAAGACTTGATGAAGTAGATGTTTGTATGGGAATTTCTAAAAGGAATCTCTTTATTTCTAGAGCTTTCTAAGAAGAGTAAGAAGTGAAAAGAATTAAAATCCTATTGTTCAAGTTTCTGTCAAAAAGGTATTTTCAAATTTTTTTTTTCCATCTCTTGACTTAAGGTCCGTTCGGTTGGAGGATGGAAAAGTGGGAGGATGGAAAATATTTAGTTTTCCGTCTTGTGTTTTCAGTTGGAGGAGTGGAAAAGTGAGAGGATGAAAAACTCCTGTGTTCGGTTGGAGAGGAAAAGAGAAGGATGGAAAATGTAATTTATATAAATTGACTATTATACCCTTGTTACATAATATGTAAGAAATAGATTTATTTCTAATCATTAAATAATATAAAATTTATCACATCATATATATAAATTTATATTATTGTAATGTAAAAATTAGATTAGGTTACGTTGAAAATAACATTCAGTAATGTTGAAAAGAAAAAAGAAAAAAAAAAAAACAACAACAACGTTACTGTTCAGTAACGATGAAAAAAAAAAAAACGTTACTGAGTTTAGTATCGTTGGAAAAAAAAAAAACAATAACGTTACTGTTCAGTAACGTTGAAAAAAAAAAAACGTTACTGAGTTCAGTAACGTTGGAAAAAAAAAAATAACAACAACAACAACTTTACTACTCAGTAACGTTGAAAAAAAAAAATGTTCAGGTAATGTTGAGAAAAAGAAAAAGAAAAAAAAAGAGAACGTTGAAAAAAAAATAGGTGGAAAGAGGGCATTTTTGTAAAAGTGATACTATAGAATTTTTTTCTCCATATTTTCCTTCCGATTTGGAAGAAAAAAAAAAAATGAGCCCGGAGAGAAAACTTTCTCTTGAGTTTTTCATCCTTCCTATTTTCCTTCCCCAAACGAACAATGGAAAACAGTATTTTCTATCCTATTTTCCTCCTTTTGTTTTCCATCCTCCCTGTTTTCACTCCAAACGAACAGAGCCTTAGAGATTGATTGGGATTCACCTCCTATCTATGACAAGGAGATTCTAGATGATCTTATGTCTCAATCCTTTATAGTCTATAAAAACGTTTCAATTGTTCAAGAATCTCTAGAGCTAAAAGGGTGAAATTGGCAATTGAGTTCCTTGAATACATTGGGGATTTTTTTTTTTTTTTTTTTTTTTTTTTTTTGAGAATGAATACTTTGAGGATTTTGATACCTAGAAATCAATAATAAGTTGGCCTCTGGAATTAGTGTCGCTATTTTAAGTTTTGATTTGAAAATTGTGTTTGACTATCTAGTTAGTGAAGTATGTGAGAATGTGTCTAGTATTCGTATTATTTATTAAGTTGTGTCTTGGAGTGTCTTAGACTACTTCGTAAGCAGACTTGAAAACTATTTTCTATTCATTGTGTGTTCTTGACTAGTCAGGGCCCGTTTGGTAATATTGTTCTAGTAACGTTGTTTAAGTGTTGTAGAAATAGGTGTAGGCGAAAAAGTGTTGTGGAAATACGCATTGTGATGTTTAAACAACGAAAACTGTTGTTCAAACAACGTTACCAAACAAACCCTCAATCTTTGTAATCCCATATAAATATCAATGATAATATTGAAAATATGAGGAAGATAGACCATACTAGTGATAAACTATTTTTTACAGAAAACTTTACTGGAAAATTACATTTTAAACCTTACAGTCTAGGGCTTGTAACAAATTAAACCTTATAATTTCAAAAGTAACAAATTAAACCCTTATGTTTCACAAAGTAACAAATTAAACCCTATAGTTTCAAAAGTAACAAATTAAACCCGAAGTTTTAAAAAACCTGTTTGGGTGCAGCCTAGTGGTTAAAGGCTTAGAATGAATTGTAGAACATTATGGATCCCTACTAAGACTTTTCCTGGATTACCTGATGCATGGTTTTGGCAAGTAGGGTCATGTATTCGTGGTTTACTCCCTAGGGATGAGTCCAAAGGGCCTTGTCTTAGTAAGGTTCCACATCATCAAAAAAAAAAAAAATAAAAGTTTTAAAAAGTAACAAATTAAAACTTACCCATTTTAGCGAAATCTCATTGTGTTTGGAATTAAATATGGATTGAGGGTTTAATTTGTTACTTTTGAAAATATTGGGTTTAATTTTTAATTTTTGGAAGCTCAGAGTTTAATTTGTTACTTTTGAAAATGTACAGTTTAATTTGTTACTCTTAAAAACTATTGGGTTACCTATACTATTGGGATTAAAATATGATTTACCCAAGCTTTAATTATTTCTGGGATTACTCAATTTTTAACCTTGTGGGCTTTATCAAAGAAATATTAGTTTGCCCTTTAGTTATCTGTTTTTCCAAAAACTAGGTCAACTGAGCTGCTTAATTGGGTTACTCAAAAAAAAAAAAAAATTGCTTAATCAGGCAATTTAAGGTCAAAGTAAGTATTTAATCATGTTTGTTATGCTAATCACGAATTCTGTAAAACTTTTGAGGGTCACTATTGTTTCCTTACACCTCCTAGAGGTTGGTGCAATTTTCCTTATGTTTTTGTTGCACAATCATCTTGCCTTGAATTTTTGAGTACTGTACCTAATGTTTGGATCATCTCCCTTCCTAAGAATTTTACTGTGTTTTGGTATTTGTTTATTTATGAATGTCGCTTATTTACTAATAAAAAGTGTTTGTGTATAGAGCAAAGATGAATTGCACTCTACGGAACAGGATCTTCTTCTGCAGTCTGTCCAGATAATTAAGAAGCACGGTGCTAGACTGGGTAGCGCCTGGCAGGATACGACCGGTTAGTGATATGGCAAATTTAAAAAAAAAAAAAAGAAGGAATCTTTTATGCAGGTATTGGATTGTTGTTTCTCTATCTGCTAACTTTACTCGGCAAATGTGAATATTTACAGAAATGAATCATGCAGTTTAAGATATGAAAAAATGAGTTGTGATGCAATGTCCAGTTTTCTCTCCTTTTTTGGGTCTAGATGTAATGCTTCATATCATGATTTTATGCTTTTGTGTAAAAAAAGAGAGCTGTTCATTTATAAAACGAAATGTGAAACTGGATTATATTCTTGTAAAGACATGATGCTCGCACTTTCTATGGTGTGATGCTTGCTCAAAGTCGACAAAATTGGAAGTTCAATTAATTATATTTTTTTCATCATTTGTTTTAAATTTGAGTGTTCCCCATCCCTTCCCAGTAACAATTGGTAACAAGTTGTTTCTTGCAATGGTAGATCACCATTTAGATACATACAGTCAATAGAATCATTTTTACAAGGTATTTTTCCTTCTTTCTTCTTCTTCCTTTTTTTTTTTTTTTTTTTTTCAATCTTTTAACAATATATCTTTTGGGAGTAAGGCATGGTTGTGGTTGTTATTGTTGTAATATTGACAATATATCATCTTTACTCTTGATTTTGAAAATTTAAGTACAGAAAATAGCATTGCAGGTCCCATGTTCTTGGGTAATTTTGATGACTCAATGAGGCTTGCAATTTTCAATTATCCAATTGGTCATTGATCAATAAAATGTTTATTGAAAGATTGAATATGAAACTTCCATATTCAGAAAGGAAAGTTCTCAGTTTGTGACTCTTCCATTGGTTGTGATTTTTCATCTAATGTTTCTCAAAAAACCATTTTTTACGGATATGTCTATGTCAAAAAAAAAAAAAAAAAAAAAAATCTCTCCTCAATTCTCTTAAGGTCACTCCCTGAGTCCCATCCTTCTACCTAAAAGTCTTCCATTCAAAGGTTGGCTAACAATGATAATCATGGTTGTTAGGATCTTGAGCTGGATCATACAAAATTTTGATCCTACGCCAAACTTACACGATTCAATTACAGATATATTAATTGGGCATTTTCTTGTTATTAGTCCTTTATTGCGAACTCATGCAAAATGAAAAGGATTTGCTACCTGGTCCATAAAATTCACAAAATGAAAAGGACGTGAAGCTTTTAAAGTAAACCCCATTTCCTTCCATTTCCAATGGCTATTTTTGCTGATGTTGTAAGCTGGAGCTCTAAAAATCCTCATTCGTCAAGAATTGTTGCTACAACAACACTGTTAATCTGTTACCGTGCTATCATCTAAGTATTTTATTTAGCTTTTTTTTTTTATAAAAAAATTATTAATGGTGAAAATATAGATCAAAATGAGCTTTGTTTGATGACAATTTACCGTTCGTTTTAAATGTCCAGGGGCAATTTTTTCAAATATCTATTGTTAACATGTATACAAATTATATTTAAAAAAAAAAATCATTCAAGCAGACACGCTTTAGTTGTTTTCCGAGCTATTTTGTTATTTAGGGTTTGGCTTTGCCACGAGTACAAATGAAAACTTGATCAAATTTAGCTTATATAACTCGTCTTTTGGTTAATGCTATTTGGTTTACGAATTTATTGCCAAACCTCTTTAGTTTTTAGTTATTCTTCTTTTCCTTTTTCTCTTTAATAATTCTTAAACTTGTCTCTCTCTTTACCATGGATGATGGGTAACAAGTTATATGTTAAATATTAGCATTGATACATCACATTGAATATGTTAGTATGAATACAAAAGCGGAAACATAAAGTGTAGAACACAATGATACACGAGAGTTATGTGGTTCAGTCTAACGGCCTACATCCACGAAGGAAACCTTAAAGGATTACATCAATAATATATTAGAGTGTAGTACAAATCCTATGTTACAATGAACCATAACATGTGTATATATAGTAGATTAAACTCTAGACTAATAGACTTCTAGTACAAGTAGGAGACTTGGCTTGCACACAAAGTAGAATTAGGCTTGAATTTATGCTAATAGGCTAATATATTTCTAACAACTTTTAAGTATTTTTTGTTTATGTTTTGGTAAGGTTTTTTTTTTTTGGGTAGAAGTTTATTGGTAAGTAAGTACATAGTAATTTTTAATTTATTATATTTTAAGAATAACCTGTGTCAAATTTAATTTTCTTTCAATGATTTTTTTTTTTTTATCTTTTACAAAAAATAAAATCTTAGATTTTTCTATTTGATCCTACGATTTGATCCCACCCCCACCCTCTCAACGATTCTAATAATTATGATGGTAATATAACAAGACAATGCCAAAATTGCAATAGTACTCTCAGTTGAAGTATAACAAAGAGCCTAATAATTGATGGGATGTGTGCCTCTCCTTTTGACCATTCTCGATAAATTTAGCTAAAATCATATATAGTAATAAAAGAAAAAGGTAATCAGTGAATGGTTTCTAAAAGTTGACATAATAAGTACTTTGACATAATAATAAGTAGGAATTTTTTTGGCCAAAGTTAGGGGGATTGAGTTTTAAGGTGTGATTATAAGGTAACTTTAAAATAAATACTTATTTATATATTTTATTTCTTTTGAGTTTAAATATAATAAGGAAGTTTTATAAAACCCTCTTTTTTCCAAAAATTATCTTAAGTTTTTGTCTGCGCCCCTCGACATGCTTGTGAGAGGCGCGCTTCATAGGATAGGTGCACAAGATATTGTCTCCTTTTTTACACTCTCCAATAAAATGATGAAATGTAGGATTTTTTTTTCAAATATTACAGTAAACAATAACACAATTAATTTCTTTATTTGCTAAAACTTCTATGTAAAGAAAAAAAAAAAACAATTTGTTATAGCATCCAATTAGTGGAATTTTTGGAGCATCCAGTTATTTCTCTTGCAGAAAGAGTTAGTGGAATTTTTTTTTTCTTTCTTAGTTTGAGAGAACAGATGGGATCCAAGTCTCAGTTCCTTCTGTCCTTATTACTTCGTAGAAAATTCTGTTCTGTTGCTAGACCTCAAGCTCAACATGGTGTATATTAGAGTTGAGCAAGAAGGCTTGAACAAGCAATAATCTCCAAACTTTAAAGTCATAACTTAACAATACATAGTAACTAGGAATGGATCACACACTTGTAGAGTTGAGCAAGAAAGCTTGTGATTTCCTCTCATAGTAGTAGTTATTAATGGAAGAAGCATCAGCTGGGAAGATCATCACCCCATTAACTTCAAATCCATTTTCCTTCAAAAGATCCAAGGCTTCAAAAAATGCATCCCCTTGAATTCTTCTTCCATTAACTTCATAGCTAGGCAACAACTTATTCCTATCAAATTGCTCAGCTCGAAGCCTAAAGGCTTCCAAGTACCTTTTTGGGGTGCTAACCTTATCAGTATAGAATTGGTAGTTAACATAGTCGATGACACTTCCACAATTCTTGAAGAGCTCAATATAGGGTTGTTACAAACCCAATTGATCTAATTGAGTTTGTTGGTTGCTTCAAGGGAACCAAGACCTCTTAATTGATAAATAGACTACTTCGAGGGAGTCTAGAACTCCAAAGTGAATATTCACTCAATAATAATATTTTTCAGTCTCCCTTTATTAATCAACATCAAGTCATATAAATAGATGACTTTACAAGAAAAAGCTAACATTTAAATTCAAAAGAAACCTAATCTTTATCTACTACATGTAGATAAGATTTATTCAAATGCTAGGTTAACAATTTATCCTATCATTATCTAATAACCCAACTCTTAATAAAATTTTAAATAAAAAAATTAAATAAAAATTAGGCACGTAACATTCCTCCTCCCTTGAAATCAGCCCTTGTCCTCAAGGGCTTAATCTGAAAATTATTGTTGCATATGAGCTCAATCTTTCCAAGTTGCTTCTCACATACTTGATCACTTCTTGGGCTTGCAAGGATCTTATGACTAGGCACCCGCAGAGGTGGTAAGTTTTTTGGTATTACAAAACTATCTTTAACCCGATTTAAAAGTTGTTGCATGCTTGAATTGTGTGAAGGTGGAATGATTTGATTTTGAGGAGCTACCATGGCCTTCTTATCTTCAAGTTTGCATTGCCCATTACTTTCCTTAGTTAGCTTCTTTTCTTCAGAGAGAGCCAAATTCTTCTCTTTGGTTGCGCCTTGCCCACCACCCTCTTTAGTTGGTATCTTTTGTTCATATCTAGCCAAACACAAGGATTTGCATATTACTCAATAATAATATTTTTCAGTCCTCTTTTATTAATCAACATCAAGTCATATAAATAGATGACTTTACAAGATAAAACTAACATTTAAATTCAAAAGAAACCTAATCTTTATCTACTACATGTAGATAAGATTTATTCAAATACTAAGCTAACAATTTATCCTATCATTATCTAATAACCCAACTCTTAATAAAATCTTAAATAAAAAAATTAAATAAAAACTAGGCACGTAACAAGAGTATAGCAGTGGTGTAAAAGGGTGCAATGGTAGCTATGGAAATAGCGCACTTTGGTTCTTCAACATGGTAATGAGCTCCCCTATGTAGTAAGCAAAAGTTGAGTTGTGTTTTGGGAGGTTTTCATAGTCACTGTCAATGCCATCAAGATGGTATTTGATTACTATGGATCGGAGGGATGAGAAAGCATTTGATATCCAAATTTGGGGTTCTACTGGATCATACCAGCGAATGACTTTTTGGCCAAGGCTCCAGCCTGAGAGGCTAGCTAAGGCTTTTACGTTGGAATGTTTGGCCTTGATGGCTGCAACCGAGGCTGGGGTTAATGTGTCTACCAATATGGTGAGAATGTGCCATTTTGAGTCTGGTCTGATGGGTCTGCATCGATTGCAAAGCCAAGTATAAAATGGAAGTCGATGCCATCTTCAATTGGAACAGGATCAAACGTAATTGGAGTACCTGTGGCTCCTATGTACTCCATCATCACCTTCCCATCTAAATCATAGAAAATGACTTAGAATATGTAAGGAGAATTAAGTAAATTTTAGTACAATTCTGACAGTATTAAGTATAACATCTTACGTAATAGTACAATGGATTAAATATTACACCTCATGAAACAAAGGTTGTTACTTCTTGTTGGTATCAACTTCTTATTGATTTAAGTGCAGAAATGAACTCCTTTGAAAACGAAACAATATCATCTGAGTTTAAGATAGTTTTTGAAACTGGTAACTCTTACAATTTGGATTTTAAAAAGCAAGCAATAGCATGGTTTTCAAGGAACCTCGTTGTAAAGGATTATTTTCCAATGGTCATATCTAGAAGATCCTTTAGTTAGTTTTAGAAGCCTTATTCAATGAAAAAGTTTTGGGTATCCTTATCTACTTACCGCAAATTTGTAGCATGCTCAATGTGATTACAGCAGCTTGGAGGAGAAAGAGATGAAGCCTGATCATCCTCGTGTAGTTTGTGGAATTGAATTGTGAAGACCAAGAAATTCTTTTTTATTTTTTTGATAGGTAGTGAGGACCAAGAAATCAATTCTAATTTATATAGTTTCTCTACTTGCTAGTAAGCCGGCCTAAGTCTGATTTTAGAAGCCGGAAAGACCATGGATCTTTCATTTGTAGACAATTTATGTTGGTTAGAATAAGTCAATTTACTTTTAGGGTTGTTTATGAAGAAAATGTCAATTGTCAACGCTAACTTATTAGCCTGTTTTTGACACCAACAATGTTTTTGCCAACGCTTCAATATTTCCTAGAAATTAGCACCATCTTTTCTAGCCGTCCACAATTCTATGACCAAGATTGAGATTGTGCCAGGAAGATTGTCAAAATGTCTAAAACTAGGACGTGGCCACGACAAATTGGCAGTCTCAACTCTCAAGGAGTCAAGAAGATGCCTTCTACGAAAATAAGACTAGAGTCATTACATGTTTCCTAATAAAATTCACAACTGTGAAGTCATTAACGGTGAATGATAAAGTTGTGATAAAATAGTGAGCCTTTATAAGAAGCAATAAACTTATCAATTTATAAACATTTCAAAATTTATTATAAAAATGTTGTATTTATAATATTACTCTTTCAATGACAATTTGAGTGTTCGTTGCCTCATAAAATGGTCTTTAAAACTTTTTATCAATAATTTAATTTTGTAGAAAAGTATATGAGTTTATTAATTAGTTTGCATTACGTTTAAAGAAAAAATATTGAATTATGAAACTATCATTGCGAGACTTTGTTTCATATTTCTTATATAGAAAATGCTAGAATTTCATTTTCATTTAACATTCTATATTATCTACTAGCTTATTTTGCTTAAATCACATTTTGATTCACCCTTTTACAAATAAACAAAAAATTGGCGTTGCAAACTTTCTAATGGTAACTTATTTAAAACCAAACCAATGTTGGGAAGACCATCAACTAAAAACGCGAAAGTGGGATGGTTCATTGGTAAACTTTTTTTTTTTTTTTAAAGAGAGTTTCAACATATATGTCTGCTCTTGATGATTGTTCTTTATCATCAAACTAAGACACCAATTAGTTTTTAGTGTAGGCAAGGATGGAATCTCAGATTTCTTATTCAACCATCAGAGACTTTACCAATTAAGCTAACTGGAACCTACAAAACTTTTTTGATAAACGATCCATCAGTTAACTTGGACTCTAGGCATAAAGGATCATCGGGTACAACCTTTGCATTTAAAATTGCTCCAAAAACTACGCACTGGATAATCCGAAAAACTACTATTTTCTTAAACTATGTAAATTCTCTACGAGTTGGTCAAGTTAGTTTTTGTTTTTTTAAGAAGCCTAAATTCTGACGATTTGGTCGGTTCTAGGAATTTTTTCTAGAGTGGTTATAAAGAAATTTAAATTATACAAAATATAATAAAAAAAGAACTTGAATATATTAACATTACAAAAAAAAAAATCAATCAAATATATGAATTTTTACTATTTTCTTCTACAAACAAAATTTAAAAGCAAAAAAAGACTATTAAGAAATTAAGTGAAACTGAAAATGCTAACATGAACGTAATAAAGTAAGAAAGAGCCTGAAATGATAATAGAGAAGAAAAAAATTACTATTTTTTATGTTATTTGAGCTCATTTTTATTGTAATTTGAACACTTGTTTATTTTTCTGTTTAAGGGGTTAAGGATTATATTTAGGGGCCAACCTTTTTTTTTTTTGACAAGTTAGTATGGTCTTGTGATTACCTGGCTACTACTATGTGCAACTACCCTTAGTTCTCAGCCACTCGAGTTTTTACGGTCATTACTATTATAGGGATATTGGGCCTAGGAGCTCAGTGTCTATGTGCATATTGGGCCTAGGGCCCTATCCAAGGATGTAAGGTCGTCTGAGGAGAAGTAAACATTGTCGGGGGTAAATGAAGAATTTAGTTGTGGTCATAAGGGCTTAGTTAGGTAAGTCGAGGATGAATGGATCCTCGACCAGTCAAATCCGAGGTCCGATGAGGTAGCCTGCCGTTTAGAGGAATGTTCCAGGAAGTATAAGCATTACAGAAACGTAGAACATGGAGAAGTCCTAAAAGATCTGAGGAGATTGCTGCTACCACCGCATTGAATGCTCTGCAGCTAACTCTCTGGTCGCATTAATGTGGAGGTGATATCTGAACAATGGTTTTCAGCCTTACAGCTACTACACAAAGACTTCAAGAAAGTGCTGATGGGACAAGTATCAACACCAACCATCTGGCCTGCATGTGAAGGGTGAAGATGGAAGGGGAAGAGGATATAAAAGGAGAATGAAGTAATGAGAGAGAGAGGAGGGAAAACAAAGAGAAAAACATTGTAGCCATCAAGAACTAACTTTGTAATTAAACTCGAAAGAAATATATAAGAACTGACTTCCTCGAACTGTGCCGAGGACAATTTTCTGTGGCATAAATCAATTTATTTTCCTTTCCTTATAACCCAAATCTATTATTCTTGTTGTTCAACTCGTTAAAGCTTAGTTTTCCAACCCACTCTCTACAAATTCATTATATTAGGCTTTTTGGGCCTGAGTTCATTTATCACTTGTTAGGGACCCAAATTGCGTCCTTACAACTATCTACTCGTTAAATCAAATTGCACAACTTGGTAAAATTGAAAAGTAGACTTCATAAGCTTTTCAATGACACTAAAATCATTCAAAATGGAGATTATAAAGGACACTAACTTTACCCCATGAAATTGGACAGTCGAAAAGGGGGAAATGGGGTTAACTTGGTCACTGGGCAAGCTGAAAACTGCTTGTGCAACCTTTAGGCTGCACAAATTAGCCTAAGGATCAAAACATGCGAAGGACGTCATTGTACTAGATTAAGGGAAACTCTATTGATAAAATTGGACTGAGGAATTAATTAGATAGTAATGTGAAAGTTTAAGTACTAAAATGAAGAAAAAAAAAAGATATATTTGAAAAATAAAAATGACAATTCACCCAAGTTTAAAGGATGAAATTTGGATTTTTGTAAATTGATTGTATGAAAGGCTTGTAACTCAATTAGTACTCCTAGTTTTATTTTCACTGGAGATGTTGAAATCTCCCTCCCTATTTGTAACTATCAATTAAAAAATGCAAAAATATCATTTTGGTTCTTACATTTTGGAGTTATTATCAATTAGGTCCCTACACTTCTTACATTTTTTTTTTGTAGCATTCATTTTAATCGTTTCAATTTTCAAGTCGCAATCGATTTGATCTTTATTGTCAAATCATAGCTTTTTTGCATTTTCTTGGCAACCAGACACAAAAACACATATCAAATTTACCAATGTCTGGGGGCGTTTTGGTTCATAAGCCCAAAAGGTAGAAGGATTCAGGCCTAAAGAGCTCAATACAATGAATTTGTAGAGAGTGTGCTTAAACACTAGGTTTCAATGGATCAAACAACACACACGAGGCATTTAAGATAATAGGAAAGCAAAAAGAGACAGGCCATACGCGAAGAAATCCTTCCTCAGCAAAGTCCAAGGAGAGTGACTCTTAAATAGAATTCTCTTAGACTAGGATATAATCTCAGTTCTTGTTACTACAGTATTATCTTCAGAGATTTTTCAGATCCCCCCTTCTGGAGGATCTTTCACATTATATATATGCCCCTCTCCCTGATCCTGGCCCTCCATTTGTTGATTATGCAGACCACTACTTGAGCGCTTGTCCAATCAGACACCCTCCCCAGTCTCCTGTGAGTTGCGGCAACCAAGACAACACTATTTAGGGATCTTCTCCACATAAATGAGGTCAGGGGGTTTGGTGAGATGCATTAAATGTGGTAGCAGCTACCACCCCATCAGTCAACTAACCCCTTCTCTAAAGTTCCTCCTCAACAGCATGGTCCTTCTCAACAACATGGTTCTTAAATACAACAGCATGGCTTGCCCCTCTAGCTTCACCGTCCGAGAGTATGGGCTTCTCGGCACTGTACTGGGCTTCTCGGCCTGGGGTATGACACATGTCATCATTACCTTATTAAATTTCTATATACCACAACCAATATTCAACTCTAGTGGACTTGCATATTGTTGAGGTACATTCTTTTCACTCATGTCATGTGCTCCAATCCTATTTAATCATATTTATTTATTCACCAAAAAATCCCAAAATATCACCCATAAATTATTTTAAGTCTCCATGAATAAACCATCACAAAAGCCCAAAAACTCATATTTTATCCAATTTTATTATCATTATTTAACTAAGCCCAATTCACGTTGACAGTATTAAAAACCCAAGTTAGCTACTTGGCATTATTTAGTAAAAGCCCAAAGTTATCAATATTTGGCAAAATATTATATCACAAGTATTTCACTTAAGGATAAAATTTTGATACAGTACTTTAGATATTGTTCCTTAGGTTCCTCTTATAAGATTCAGTTATATGGTTATTTAACTAAAAAATACACTTCTATCATGTGAGAAAAAATCCACATGGCAGAATCTTAAAAGGGGAACCTAAGGAACATCATCTAAATACTATACCTAAGTCTTGCCCTTCACTTAAAGTCCAATGATGAACAATGCTTTAAGTTCTTAAACCCATTATTATAATATGTAAGTTCGTTTAGACCCCTTAAATCCAACAGATTAACCTAGAGAATTAGCCAAGTGATTAATTTAGGTAATTTAAGCAAAACTAGGTTAACACAAATAACCAAAAATAATAAAGCAGCGGAAAATAGATAACACAAGAATCTGATGACTCAGGAAAACCAAACCGGTAAAAAACCTGGGGAGGATTTAACCTAGCTATCCTCAAGGTAAACTGAATTCACTATGAAAGAATTGAAGTTTACACAATAAGACTTAGACCACTAACATCCTATTGCTACCCAAGTGTAGGAAACTTACTACCACAACCCTATGATAGCTCCGAGATCCACGGACTCCTTCTTTCTTGAATTCTTCAGCAATTCACAAGCGCACCTGCTTGTATATCTTTGAAGTTCTTTGATTCTGCAACTGTATGATTTACCAAGCTCTTGACATAAATCTTGAGTTTGGAAACCCTAAGTGTATGTGAAGGTAAACACCCCTAGATCTCACAATGAGATTCACAAACACAGCATTCAGAACTCTAAAAAACGTGGCTAGGGTTTTCCCTTATATACTTAGGGCAAAACATAAAACCCTATACAATAAATGGAAACTTACTACCACGACCCCATGATAGCTTCGAGATCCACGGACTCTTTCTTTCTTGAATTCTTCAGCAATTCACAAGCGCACCTGCTTGTATATCTTTGAAGTTCTTTGATTCTGCAACTGTATGATTTACCAAGCTCTTGACATAAATCTTGAGTTTGGAAACCCTAAGTGTATGTGAAGGTAAACACCTCTAGATCTCACAATGAGATTCACAAACACAGCATTCAGAACTCTAAAAAACGTGGTTAGGGTTTTCCCTTATATACTTAGGGCAAAACATAAAACCCTATACAATAAATGGACTAGGGCTGAGTTGGAAAATTCTGCAGAAAAACGTTCTGCTCGATTTTCGATCGGTCAAGTCTAATTCTCGATCGATCGAGTCAGGCAGAAAGTGAACAGTGAATTCTACAGTCAACTCGATTCCAACTTTACATAAAAAGCCATACTTTGAGCAAGTCTAATACACAACTTAAAGAATATTTTGATCATGGTTTGCCAACATTACAAATTGAAGTTCTAATACATTAGTTCCTAATTCTTAGAACCTAACATAATATTACAAGCCCATGGATTCTATCTTATAAAACCCATGGTGACTATTTATGTTACGTAATACTATTCATTTTTCCAAAACCCATGACAAACATATATCAAGTTCATAGAGAATTATGAATTTGTGTTACTAATATAAAAGTCTATGGAAAGTTATGAATATTTATCTTAAACCCATAATATTTATTTATTATAAACTCATAGTAATTATTTAAGTTACGTAACACTATTCATTTTTTCAAAACCCATGGCAAACATATATCAAGTCCATTGAGAATTATGAATTTGTGTTACTAATATAAAAGCCCATGGAAAGTTATGGCTATTTATTTTAGACCTATGTCACTTATTTATTTCATACTATATTATAAACTCATGGAATTTACATAATAAGAACCCATTGTCGCTATTCATCCAAAAAAAAAAAGATTCATAAAAAAAAAAAAAACACATGGCACTATTTATATCACAACATTCATAATATTTATTTCCAAAACTCGTGGTAATTATTCCCTTTCAAGCCCATTATGATTATCTAAAAAAAAAAACCCCATAAGAATACCACATTATTCCATTATAGTGGTTGTTACCATATTTTATTTGAAACCTATGGATATTGCCTCTATTAAAACTCATGGAAAATATTATTCACAAGAAACATTGGAGGTTACTATTTAAAAGTCCCAAAGAAAATATCATTTACAAAATAATACATGTCAAAAATTATGAGAAACTACACATATTGTTGTTTAAAACCCATGGAAATTAATACCCAAAACCTATCATAAATATTTATTAAAGCTCATGTATACATTTCATTTTTGCTAACAACTAAAACCCATGTGGAATAAAAATCTATGGCAATATATGGTAGCTTTGTCTATTTTGTTGGGTTCACAATGAGAATGCAAAAGAATAGACCCAAGTAGAGAGAACTACTAAGTCAGAGGTCCATCGAAATACTCAGCCTTCATGGCCAAGCCCAACATGAAATTCAGTCAAAACAACTTGTGTGCAAACTAACACAGCTGGAGAACTCCCATTAGTTCTGCTTTTTGTTGGAGAGCACCTCAAGAAGCAACCAAGCTCCCAAACCAAATTAGGAGCTAGCCACCTGTCCCATTAGCCTCTCTATCACTGCCATTTCTGACGTGAACAATACTAAAGGGCTGGGCTTACACCAAAAAGCTGAAACGCAATAAACGTCATTCTTCCTCCCTAAGTTTTAGTTACTGCTGAAGGAAGACATGACCAAATCATCCAAATTTCAGCTGCTTCTAAAGTACTAAAAATTTCTAAAAACTAATTCATGAACCAAACCTATGAATTCCTAAAGAGGAAATTTATGGAAATGTGGTTTGGAAGGCATAAAAAGATCTCCGGCAGAGCTCCTTGAAGTAGGCTAAAAGCTTCACACCTGGCCTGGGCTGATAGCTCCTATTCTTTGAAGCTTAAATCTTAGTTATAGCAACCAAGTTCTAGCCCCATGTATGTCCTGATTTTTTTGGCTGAGATCAATCTCAAAATCTTAACACTTAATGACATTACCCAAAGAAGATAAAATACCCAAAAGCAAATCACAACATTTTTTGCCAAGGTTAGATGCTTTGAATTTCAGCTTCATCTGACATTGCCCAAAGGAGACAAACATTCAAAAATGAGCTCACACCATTTTTGGCCAAATCTCATGATGGATATTCTGAAAATTCTTTTGCTGATCTGGCCCAATGTTTTTAGCTTTTGCTAATTGCTCACTAAGCTTCACTATAAAAGGAAAAAACCATCTACTCATCAGGGGGGGCGAAATCCTCTCAAAGTCTCCATCAATCTTACTATTTTTAACCCTTAATTCAAAAATAAGTTACTTTTTAGTTCATAAATGCTCATTCCCATCAACTCACAAATATTCCTTCCCTTTTCTAACAAAACCCAACACCATAAAGGTCTCATTATTAGCTACAATCAGTCTCTCTACAACATGGCCAAAAATAGCCAAATTCCTTTACCATTTTATTCCCACACCATCATATATTTGCTCACCCACTCATATAAGAGTAGTTTCCATTATTTACCATACATCCTTCCACATATTCCATCATGAGCATAAGAACCTTGGTTAAATATTTGTTGCACTAAGCTGGGGGTCTTTCTCTCCCTTCATTCCATCCTAAATTTTCCACTTTTACTTGTTATTATGAAGACTTTAATCCTTGTTTATTGCTATTATAATGAAGGCCATAATGTCTAGGATACTATGGAAGTTTTCCCTCATGTTGGCTTAATAATAATGAGGAAATTATATAATTTTTATCATATAAACACATTTATTAACTTATCAAACGTTACCACTGGAGGTCTGTTATATTCACTGTTGGATCATTTTTCTTTGTCTACTTGTTATAATGGACCTACTTTTATATTTACCGACTATGGAGGAAATGCATAAGTTTTATAGTGCAAAATACACTAATTAATTTGTCAAGCATCTACCGCTAGATGTTTCTCTTTTTACCGTTGGACTATTATTTAAGCACTTAATGTAGTGGGTCATCCTTTGTGCTAGCTTATCTTTGCTAGAGGTATTTTTGGGCCTTATTATAGTCTTTGTTGGATGCAATCAAGTCCTTGAGAAAAATGGGCCTTTCACACTGTCGGGGGCGGTTTTTGCGCATAGCCACGTGTCTTTCGCTGGAATTATGGCTTTGCTAGACCTAGATTTGTTTGGGAGAGTCCAATCCGTAACTTGACATTGGGCCACATAGACCAATGGCTTCCGGTGCATTTTTAAGCTTACAAAATAGATAAAACCCAAAGTTTCAGAATCATGATAATGGTTTAAATAAATAAATATTATATTTAATTGGATAGATTTGATTAAATGGTGAGTTGAACGTTATTATTATGTATATTAAGTGATATCCAATATTAGAAAGTAATTAATAAAGTGTCATAAGTCCAATAATGGGATGAGTCCAATAGTCCATATCCAGCTTTGGTATAGTTCATATCCAATATAATAAGGTATGTCCATCAATGGTCTATGTCCAGCAATGTTTTATGTCCAAATCATATGTGTCCATCGGTGGTTTATGTCTGAATAATATGTTTAGTGATGGTAGATCAATTTATCAATATATATGTTCATTAATGAAGTATTAGTGAGATCATGTTTTATTACATAGTGAGATGATATTAAAATAGCTTGCATCCAGTGGTATAATAACAATGAATTAACATGTACTTAATAATGTAATCTTGAATATGGAGAAAACATTGACTTATCTTTTATGTCTCGAACTCCAGCCGTATAGCATCACTTTGTTCTTTATATGATTTGTGGCTCCAACCGTATAGCATTAATGAGCTGATAATATTCCAATGGCAGAATAATATTAGTACAACAGTACAATGATAATAAATTAAAACAAACTTAATAATATAATTTTGGAGATAAAAATATAATGACTTATCTTCACAGTTTGTAGCTTCAGTCGTAGAACAACAGTGGACTTATGACATTTCAGCAGCATGATAAATTGAGTCCAATGATACAATATAATATTTTTAGTCCTTCCATGGTGACTTCATGATTGAAGGGGAAAAATGGGTGCAATTGGAGGGAGAGACAATATGTCCAGCCGTGTGCATAGGTTGGTTAAGTTTATCCTCTTTCATCATGCACTTAAATGACTTTCTCCATGTAATGCTTTTTTAGTTATTAGTCAAATATGAGTGGTGTTACCTTCCATGAGAATGACTTTTAGTATTATAAGTTTTTGCATTTCATAAGAAGGGCTTTTAGCAATATAAATATATGTCTTCTATGAGAAAGGGCTTCTAGTAATAAGTTCTTAGAAGAGTGTTTAATATATTTTAAGAGGTGTGGAGATGGTAATAAATGTATATATTTTGTGAGTTATGGTGTTTGTAATATGTATAGGACTTATATGTAGATACTTGTTGGACATGGATCTTGTATATGTATACTTTGTGAGACATGGAGTTAAAAATATATAAGAAGTATGTATGGGTATTTTGTAAGGAATGTGTTTGTAAAATATATGAAAGTGTGAGATAGATAATATGAAAGTTAAATATAGTGAATACATGAGATTATAGCTGCTGTTGGAGTGGTTTTTTGTGTTATGTCATGGGTTATGTTGCTTTCTAAGAAGAGAGATTTTGTATGAGAAATAAGGAATGAGATAAAGATGTGTTTTTGAGCAGCAAAATGATAAAGTTTCAGAATATTAAAGTGTGAGAGAGATGGATAATGTGTAATGGTGTGTTGTAATATGCATGTTGTGTTTTTATCTATGAAGAGAGATTTTGTAAGAAAGATAGAGAAGTATAAAAATATGTATGTGGTAGCAAAATGAATGAAGTTTCAAAATAAGGGGTGAGAGAGGGATGGTTGGATTATCTTGGTGTGTGGCTTGGTCCTCTTTATATAAAGTCAAGCATGTAACTAGATTAGAATTAGTTGAAAGGAAATTTAGCAAATAAGGAAAAGTATTTGACAAAATAAGTGGTTTCATTAGTGGGTTTTTGATTTTTAGCCAAAATAAGAAAGTTTGAGCCTTTAATGCTGCTGTTACAGCTGTCAATCACGGCTGTCAACTCTATAGCGGTAGCTACTGGATGATGTCATCTGAATGACATCTTCTGCTGAAGGAAAATATTTAGCATTAAATTCATGGTTTGGCTAAAAATGGTAATATAACCTTTATGGGACCTTCCTATTTCTGGTACTGTAGTTAGAGGCTAAGGATCTTAGCTTAAAATGGTAGGATTTCTTTTATGTGATCCTTACTTCTTTTGGCATAGCAAGTAGTTGCTGGGATTAGGTATTAATGAGTTGATAATTTTACTTTTGGACATGTGTCAGTTTCTTAAGCTGCTGCTGGAGCTATTGTAGTTACTGCTAGAGGTACTACAACTTCTGCTGGAGGTACTGCAGCTTCTGCTGGAGTTATTGCAGCTTCTGTTAGAGCTATTGTTGGTATTTTTGGTTAAGTTTTCTTTTTTGGAAAATTATATGTTTTATCCATATAATTTTGGTAAGTAATAGACTAGTTGGTTTATATTTGATGAAGTTTTAGAGATGTAATTATGATCTCTTTGTATTTTAACCAAATCTTGGAGAGTAAGGAGAGCATTTAATGCTAGATATGAGATATTAATATATATTTAGCCATGTGCTTGGAATTGATTTAAATGAAAATAATAATATAATTTAGATGAAATAATATAATTACATTTTTAAACTTATATTCTATGATGAACATTAATTTTTATGTAAAGAGCATAGGGAGTTTTATCATTTTAAGTGTTATGTGATATGAGAGGCTTACCAAATGTTACCTATTGCACACTAACCCGTCAGAGTTCAAGGGAATTGGAGATGACATGCCAAGCAACATGCTTTTCCTTTATCAACTTTGAACCACTAGAGCTTTACTGAATATACTTCTTGGCCCTCCAAACCACGACTCCCAAAATTCCCCTGATGAGACTTATAAGCTTGGATCATGAGCTGAAAATGAGATAATGTGCCATGAGCTTGAACCATGGGCTTTGACACCTTTTTGTGTAAATATGGACTCTTTTGGGCTTTAAAAGAGATTTTTCCAAAACCTATGATAATGTTGATGTGGTGCGGGTTGCCAGTGAAACAAAACTATGTGGCATGAAAAATTTGTCCTCAACACACACTTCACCGATAGCCTTTGGGCCATATTTCAAGCCCAAAGTCAAGTCTCGGTCTTAACTTCTCAAATATTATATTGGTGACGAAAAATTTGCCCCCGACACATATCAACTTAGCAAATAACGCTTTGTTTGTTTTTGAAGTAAATATTTTCAAACATAAAATATTTTGCATGTAAAACATTTTTAGTAAAATATTTTCAAGTGTTTGATATTGTTGAAATCCAAAAAATTACAATAGGGAAAGCTCAGTACAAGGAATTGGGATTGTGGGCCTTGAAGGAACCAAAGGACCTACGTCCCAATGTGGGTCCTTGCAAGGGAAAAGGGGCTTAAGAAGAAATTGAGTAAAAATAAGCGCCCATCACAAAAAAGAACAAGTAAATAATGAAGAAACTTTATATGAGAGCAGGTGACCCAAGAGCGGGGATCCTTGAAATTAGTCCTCGAGGAAAGCCCATCAAGGGAAAGGGTGGGAGCCCTAGGAAGTCTATTAGAGTCGAGTTCCTTGGAGAAGAGGAAAAGATGAAAGGGACATATGATGTCTCGACAGGTTTTAAAGTTCAAAATTCAACGTGAAGAGTTTGAGGAACTTCGGCCAGAGAAAATATGGGATAAAAGGAAAGGTGCTTGAAGACTTTTCGAGTTCATCCATCTCGAGGAGGAATCTATACTACTTTTAAGAAAAGGTCCAACGAGGAAAAATCACTATTAAGGCCACATAACCTTGGAAATGTCCCTTTTAAAGTCTTGAAAATAAGTTATGCCTTGTTGACCTCAAAAAGGGATCTGGCTTACCCAAGAAGATGACTTCAATGAAGGGAAAGACAACTATGACCCTTTCAGACATGGGTTCCCAAAAGAACTAAGTAAGAGAAAATAGGGAAAGAACAGTCACCAAGGTTTCAGAACAAAAGAAAGCAACTCCAACACCAAGAAAAAGGGGGAGAAGATTGTAATTTCAAACTTTCCAAGACCAGTATAAAAAGGGGAAGAAGGCAGCCATAAGGGCAACAAGTTAAGAAATAGGAAAAGAGGAGAGAAAATACACAATAGAGAAAAACTCAAAAAATACAAGGGAGTTTTAGAACTTAGGTCGAGTTCACTGAGAGAAAGAAACATTGTAAAATGTCTTTTAGTGATAACCAATGAGCCATGTTGATCCAATGGCTCAAATCTCACAAGTCTTGTGGACCCAAAAGGGACTAACCAAGTTTGTGACCTTTGAGGCTTATAAGCTTTGTGGAGTATCCTTTAAAAAAGGACTTAATGTACTCAAATACTTGACTTGATTAAATAAAGTTCCATGAAGTATTTTATGCATGCTTATACTCCTATTCTCTCTTGATTCTCACAAAATATTGTGTATTCGTTATTATATTTTCCTTATGGAGTTTTATTTTACTTGTACGTAGATCGGTTCGGTATAACAGCCCAATAAAGTCGTGGTGAACCGAGTCCAGTTCACCCACTCAACACTCTTATTTCATTCCAAGCCCTTTTTCAATAACCTAGGACATCATATTGGGTTTGGGCAAGGGGAACTGTCCAAAAAAAGGCCCTATAGATATAACAAGTAAAATTTTTCAAGTAACCCACCAAAACCGATGGTTCAACATAGAAGCCACCGGTGTCTAGCTAGAACCGACAGTCAGAGTGGTGGCTTTGGCAATCGGACTGCCGATGATCACTGTTAGAACAGTGACTACAAAACGTATTTTTAGCAACGAAAATTAGTGAGGAAATATTTTTCGTCGCTAAAAATATTGCTTTAGCAACGAAATATGAATTTCATCCCTAATAATGAAAAAATTATAACATTTAGCGACGAAAAATAATTTTCTTCACTATTGTGATCTAAAAAAGGGGCGCCAGCGGGTGAAACTTTGGCGTAAACGTAATTTTTTTTTTTTGAGAAACACACACACACACACACACACACACACACACACACACACACACACACATACATAGGGGAAGGGGAATGAGATAAGGGAATACACTTACACGCCAACACCAAAACGTAATTAATCTATAGCGAAGAAATATTTCGTCGCTAAAAGTTTGAATTTTTAGTGAAGAAATATTTCGTCACTGTAGGTATTGTTGTGGATAGTATTAGTGACGAAAATCCTTTCATTGCTATAAGGAAGAAGTAGCGATGAAAAATAACCACCACTAAAAATATTCATGTTTTTTCATTCCATTGTTTTAGAGACGAAATCATAATTCGTCACTAAAAGTATGTTATAGTGACGAAATATAAACTTCGTCACTAAAAATCTTAACAAAATCTGGGTTCTTTTGTGACGAAATTTACTTTCGTCATTTAAAAATAAAAAACCTAATACTTGTTGTGATGAAAGTAGGCATTGGCGACGGACATATTTCGTTGCTAAAGACCTGAATATAAATAGCCCCATTTATTTCACTTCACTACTCAGGTTCTCTCAAAACCCACTCGCTTCCTTCCTTCTCTCAGAACTCAAACTCACCGAACGATAAAAGCCCTCATTGTTGTAGCCCTTGTCGCCAACAATAAAAGCCCTTGTTTCCATAGCCTCCGCTCGTCGCCGTTGCCTCCTCACGTCGTTGTAGCTCCTCTCGTCACCGTTTCCTTCTCTCATCACTGTTGCCTCATCACATCGCTGTAACTCCTCTGGTCGCCGTTACCTCCTCTCGTTGTCATTGCCTCTTCACGTCGCCGTAGCTCCTCTCGTTACCGTTCCTCCTCTCGTCGCTGTTCCTCCTCTCGTCGCCATTGCCTTCTCTGACAGTGCGCCATCGCCGCTATGGGTTGCTCCCTCCTGACCAATTCTGATCCCACCTGACCCACACCGTCGCATCCAGCCACCGATTCAACTCACTGTCGCTGCCGTAGCCTCAGGTCGTCGCCGTTGACTTGGTGAGTTTTTTTTATTTTCTCTGCGCCATTACAAGGTGCAGGGGTTAATTTGTTTAATTTATTTTTCTTTTTCTTTTTTGGTTTTATATTTTTATTTTTAAGATAGTGTTTGATTAATTTTTATACACGAAGAAAATGAAAGAGATTGAGATTGGTGGTGATGGATCATTATTGTTGTTGTTGTCATTGTTGATGGAAATATTGTTGTTATAATTATATATTTGGAATATGTCTCTATACAAGTCTTTCTCATAAGATCAATCCAGATTTAAAAAAAAATTTGTCCAAGCTTTTGTGTTATGGTTAATGGTTTTTTTTTTTTCCTCTGTTTATTTGGTTATTTTGGATGAAAGATCTGTGCTTTAGGCTTTAGGTGTGTATTGATGTGGCCTTAAGAAAAGAATTTAAACAATTTTTATTAACTTGTTTTCCCTTTCCTTTCACCTATTATTTGTTGAAAATATTGTCTTCTTGCTTCTTGGTTGTTACTCTTCCTATGGCTTTTGTTATTTTTATTTTTATGATTATGATTTAGGTCTAAATTTTGAATTCTATTGGGACTTGTGTTTGATGGGATTTTGAAATGTCTAGGAGCCCTTTTTTTTTTTTTTTTCAAATTTGATTGCTATCTTCCATTTTACTTGTTCCTCAGTGAAGAAAAAGGTGCAACATAGGAAAGAGTAGGAAAGAAATGAAGAAAATAAAGTATTTTCCTGTGTTGTTTTTGTTGTTTCGGTTGTGAAGTTTAATGGTGTTTCTCAGGAACAAATGAACATATTGTGTTTGGTAAGCTTTCTAGCCGGACAATTATGAAGTAACATCTATTTGCTAATTCAATATTTTTTATTGTTTCTGGTAGTTGCATCATTTTCAAGACTGAAGTACTTATAAATTTAAATTTTCTTTTGCAGGCTAAATACACATTGTTTGTAATAACTTTGAATTTTTTTTAAATTTGTAAGCTTAGCTTGAGCAAAGTAAGTAAATTCTAGTTACAAACTTATAAAACTTTATACTTGTGAGGTTGAACATTGGATTTATGATGGTATGTTGTGTTGGAGCAAGCATGTGGCTTGCATGGTGTTATAAGGTGGTTTAAGTACATATTAGGAGTGTTTTTCATTTTTTGCAAATGTGAATGAGTATTGTTGATTAGATTTAATGAATAGTATTTTATTTGATTTCAATACTTGTAAACATTATAGTTGTGATGCTTGTAATTAGTTTTGTGGTGGGTTGTTTTGTTAGAGCAAGCGGGTGGCTTGCATGGTGTTATAAGGTAGTTTAAATTCATATTAGGAGTGTTTTCAATTTCATGCAAATGTGAATAGACCTTGTTGATTAGAAGTGATGAATAGTATTTTAAATTATTACAATACTTGTAAACACTCTATACTTGTAATGTTTGTGATTGGTTTTGTGATGGGTTGTTGTGTTGGAGCAAGCAGGCGGCTTGCATGGTGTTATAAGGTAGTTTAAATTCATATTAGGAGTGTTTTCAATTTCTTGCAAATTTGAACAGACCTTGTTGATAAGATGTGATGAATAGTATTTTTATTGATTTCAATACTTGTAAACACTCTATACTTGTGATGTTTATGATTGGTTTTATGGTGGGTTGTTGTGTTGAAGTAAGTGGGTGGCTTGCATGGTGTTATAAGGTAGTTTAAATTCATATTAGGAGTGTTTTCAATTTCTTGTAAATATGAACGGACCTTGTTGATTAGATGTAATGAATAGTACTTTAATTGATTTCAATACTTGTAAACACTCTATACTTGTGATATTTGTGATTAGTTTTGTGGTGGGTTGTTGTGTTGGAGCAAGTAGGTGGCTTGCATGGTGTTATAAGGTAGTTAAATTCATATTAGGAGTATTTTCAATTTCTTGCAAATGTGAACGGACCTTGTTGATTAGATGTAATGAATAGTACTTTAATGGCGTCAAACCCATTTTCGTCCCTACATTTTCACACGATTCTCACTTTGGTCCCTAACTTTTCTTTCCACCACTTTTAGTCCTTTTGTATAAACGTGTTCCGTTTTAGTCCTTGCCGTTATATCAGAGACGAAAATTGCACAGGTGGCAAACAGTCCAATAGTCCAACAGTAAATGCTGATGTGTCCATTAAAATAATATTAAAAAAATTATTTGACATTTTTATATGCCACGTCAGCATTTTAATTTTTTTTATAAAAAGCCAAAAAAAATTAAAAAAACAAAACTTAAATCTAATTAAAAAACGGTTTAAAAAAATCTAATTAAAAAACAAACACAAACACAAAAATAATCTCATATCAAATCAAATTTTCTTTAACCTTAATTCTTTTTCTTTTTCTTTTAATCTCATCTCTAAACTCTCTCTATCTCTAATTCTCTCTTTCTCTCTTCACCCTCGATGAAATCTCTCTCAAACCCAAACTCTCTCAAAATCTCATCTCTGCTGACTGCCAAACTCCAATTTGACCTAAACTCTCTCAAATCTTAGTGAGGAGGTCACTGCCGTCGAACTCGTTCAAGACTCAGTGAGGTCACCGCTGCCGTCAAAGAAAGAAAACCCATTGCAAAGGTCCGCCGATTCGGTAACTCACCATAGTTGCCGATTTGGAATGGCTCCATTGTACGAAACCCCAGTCACCGATTCAGTATTGTACGAAACCCCAGTCACCAACTTGTTGATCTGGGTTTGTGGGTTGTGAGCTTTGTTGATTTGGGTTTATGGGTTTTTGGTGTATGTTGAGTTTTGGGTTTGTGGTTTTGTGGTTATGTTTTATTCCAAAGTTGATTTCTGGGTTTGTGGTGTGCATGGAGGCCAAAAATTTGGGTTTGAGATTTGTGTTTTTTGTGTTTGGTTTCAAAGCATAAGAAAATCTTGTTGAATGTTTGTGTTTTGTAAATTTTTATGGGCATGTATTTTTATTTTGTAAATTTGAGTGATTTTTTTGGTTTGGTTGCTAAGAAAATGCAAGAAAAGAAAAGTAAATTTTTAATTTTTAATTTTTTGGGCAAGCTTAGTTGGGAAAGAAAATGAAGAACACATAGTTCTGAGTTCTTCATGTTCTTCCAAAAAAAAAAAGAAAAAAATTAATAAATTCATATTAGGAGTGTTTTCAATTTCTTGCAAATATGAACGAACCTTGTTGATTAGATGTAATGAATAGTACTTTAATTGATTTCAATACTTGTAAACACTCTATACTTGTGATATTTGTGATTGGTTTTGTGGTGGGTTGTTGTGTTGGAGCAAGCGGGTGGCTTGCACGGTGTTATAAGGTGGTTTAAATTCATATTATGAGTGTTTTTAGTTTCTTGCAAATGTGAACGAATCTTGTTGGTTAGATGTGATAAATAGTACTTTAATTGATTTCAATACTTGTAAACACGCTGTACTTGTGATGTTTGTGATTGGTTTTGTGGTGGGTTGTTATGTTGGAGCAAGCAGGTGGCTTGCATGGTGTTATAAGGTAGTTTAAATTCATATTAGTAGTGTTTCATTGTGCAATGTATATTTGTTTAAGTATTAATATAGACTTGTGCATTAATGAATGGGATAAAACTTTAGGAGATTCTAGCCTTTTGCCCTGACTGGGCAAAATATTTGGCATTATGCCCCTGTTTCGTAACTATATAGGGGCGTGCCCCTGTTTCGAAACTCGGTCACAGAGTAATCGAGTTACTTACGTAACTCGACCATTCTAAAGTCGAGTTCTGGGCAAGTTCTCGCCACACTGGCAATCCAGCGTGGCTTTTGGGCAATAAAATATTCCTGCGTAACTGTTTGAAACTAGGCAATAGGGAAACCGAGTTATATGCAAGATGTCAAATTCCCTGTTTGCACGTGAAGCTGAACCCGACGAATGGGAAATCGAGTTATTAATGTAACTCGACTCTAGTGTAATCGAGTTGTTCTGCTATTTACTTCCCACCCCTACAGATCAGCTTCTCATGCAACATTACTTTATACTATCTTTTTCATTTTCAGATCAACTTCTCCTCCTTTTCTGAATTTTTTGCTGGAAGTTGGTGTTATCTCTCTATCATTTCAGGTGAGAAACTCATTTTCTTCTTTGAAATACTTAGAGAATTTTATTGTGTAGGTTGCTTTAGTTGTACTTAGGCATTGTCTTGAATGAGTGTTATGTGAGTAGATTAGGGTTATATTAATTGTTTGGTGTTGTTTGATGCTACAAGAGAAGTACAATAATCCATAACTAATGAATAGTTAATCTTTAGATTTGCAAAAGTTGAATGTACATAGTCATTATTGGTCAGACATTAACAACAACGTCTAATGTTTATGGTCAAATGTGAGTGTTAGTATTTCATTTTGAGCATGTAATAGTACACAAATTAATGAATGTGTTTGTTGATTACCATCTGATGCAGCATTACATTATTTACCAATATTTGATGCACACTGTTAATTTGATCATTTGATGTTTTTGTATTCAGCGTTAATGTCTGGCTCTGGCAACCCACAACTCTATAAGCCTCATGATGTGTTCACTGCTATGGGTCGTTGCTGGGTATTGAAAGATGAGTTTAGCTATCCAATTAATCCGAATTTGCGAAATAGTGCTTACGTTTACAATACCATAAGACAGGAGTGGGCTTGGTTATTTCGTGAACAACAAATGTTTTATGATGAGTTGGTTGGTTATAAGTTGCCAGTGCCTCGGCGACTCGCATCGCAGATGCCCAGAGACACGATCGAGGAACTCCGTAAAGCATTGAACCGCATAAGAGAAGAAAATAAACGAATGAAGATAAGTCTTAATCGATATCAGACCCAAGTTGAGATTTGAGAGTCAGTGGAGGGAGGGTGGTATGAGCACGCACAATTCTTGCAATCACTTCTTGCTGATCCCATTTATCAGTCAGATGTGGAGATGTCAGATGAAGAGTAATTGTGTCGTGCTGTAATTAGACTTTGTTGGAGAACTATTTTGCATAACTTTGTTTTATATGTATGTGTGTTACTGTTGTTGCATTTGAACTATGTAAACATTATTATTGGTTGTGAGGAGCACGCACGTTATTCGTAATCTAGATTATTCCCACATAACACAAAAAAGTTCAATATTCACACACATGATATTTTTCAATAAGCACGTACAACATAATAGAGAAAACTTAAAATAACTTACACGATGCCACCAATATGCATGCATTGCATATTGAACAGTAACGCTACTAACATTATTAACTTAACTGCAGACATAACACACACACACTATATAGGCATTCACTCAGACAGGTAATCCTCGTAGTTGAGGACATTATTACGTTCCGTCAGAGTGTGTTGTCTGTTGGCTGCGGCTGCTGCACCTACGGCATAATATAGAAAACTTAAATATTCTTACACGATGCGACCAATATGCATGCATTCCATATCGAACACTAATGCTGCTAACATTATTAACTTAATCCGTAGACATAAGACACACACCACATAGGCATTCATTCTGACAGGTAGTCCTCGTAGTTGAGGACATTGTTACGTTCGGCCGAAGTGAGTTGTCTGTTCGTTGCGGCGGCCAGCTCTTCCGCCAGTTGTAGCATGTGATACCTGGACCTACGGAGTATCATAAGATTGTTCTCTTTTTGTATTTTAGTCACTGCACGCTCATATTGGTGCATGTTTCGCCATGGTAGTGTGAGTGAGATACGATCGACAAAAGGCGCTCCGAGTCGCACAAGATCATCGTGCAGAGCATTGGACTCGTTTAAGCGAAAGTCCCACTCCCGTCGCAGTCCGGCATAGTATTTCCTCTCGTCGGAATCTCTCTCCCTCCTATAGTTATCTAGAAAATGAGGTAGCATTCAATTGCACATTGACAGTGGAAAACGTGACTTCAGATCGGTATGTGTAGATGTTTTGCAAGAGTAGATGTAAATGGGACTTCGGTATGTGTAGATGTTTTGCATGGGTAGTTGTAAATGGGACTTTATATAGGAGTTTTGCAAGGGCAAGTATTCACGTGGATGTGACTATATGTAAGGGTAAGTATTCACGTGAATAAAGATGATATAACTCAACAGTGCATTGATCAGAGAGGTGTTAAGGAGCACATGCAAAACAAGAACTTGACTTGGCTGTACAGTGGCGTCTGTTGGTGCATGTGGTTCACTGAGGCAGTTGTTTGATATGGCTATCTAACAAGTGCTACAGCAGCGAGCTGGTGATGTAGATTGCAAAGCAAGTTGCGTATTTATTCACGTGAAGACTATTCAGCATTCCTGTGGTTCATCTGACATGACTTGACGAAACAATGCCGAGCTGTATTAAATGTATCATTAACAACTTTTTAGTGATGCTCTGCATCCTTGAAAACGGTGCATTGTAAAATGATGTATATCTGTGCATTGACGTGCGTGTAGGTGATATGACTAGACAGGGTTCAACAGTGCGAACCTGTTGAGCAGCACATGCAGTACTACAAACATTAGTGTACAAACATATCCACCCAGCAAGAAATGTAAATTGGAAGATCATCAGGTAGAATATAATAAACTTAGATGAAGATGATACAAACATATCCCTCAGATGATTTGCCTACAAAACATGAAGTCAGAGAAAAATTTGTTATGAAAAAAGTTTCTTCTACATAAAGAGGAAGAAAGAATGAGTGGTTAGTCTAGTTTGGATGAGTATGTATGTAATATATCTATATAAAGTAGTACAGTATCATTCTTAACTTACACAAATACGGGTATATGATACAGCGGCTCACGGTGTCACATATATAAATTATTTGTATTATTGAATCATATCAGCCCATGGTATGTGTGGTTTGGATAAGTCTGTATGTATTGAATCTATTAAATTTTCGTACAAGTAATGGGCAATAAATCTAAGTTGGGTGATGACATTATGTGGGTAACATTTCAAATTACACAGACAGAATATTGGAAACATAAACATATCTAAGGTAAATAAAATATTACAAAGCAGAGGACATTGTCCAACCAAAGCACAATAATGATATGTAGCAACAAAAGAACAGCAGGGAAAAAATGAGCACGTGATTTCATATACACTTAGCCAATCCATTGAAAAACATTGCAACATATTGACATAGCAATGTAATACATTACCAGTTTCATGTCACGCATGGTGGAAAGGAGTATTATCATGAACAAATGTGAGCGTCTACACCTCGACGGTGATAGTTCCAGTTGGGCCACACTCTACTTCGGCGTGTCCTTGCTTTAGGAGCCATATGGTTTTTCTATCAAAGAGTGGTTGGTTTGTGTGGTTTGGATGAGTCTGTATGTATTGAATCTAAGAAGTTTTCATATTAAATTTTCATATGTACCAACAAAGAACAGAAGGGAAAAAATGAGAAACTGACTTCATATAAACTTAGCCAAAAATAATGAACAGTTAATCTTTAGATTTGCAAAAGTTCAATGTACATAATCATGGTAAGTCAGACATTAACAACAACATTTTGTATTAACAACAACGTCTAATGTTCATAGGTAGAAATTTTTGAAAATCATCATTGCTTGAATCTGAGAAGTCTGAAAGATCTCTTTCATCATCTAATGTAGTAATTTCATTAATAGACTTCATGGCCTTCCCCTTTAGATGCTTCCTAGCTTTTTGGATTGCGTGAAAATGGTCTAGTCGCCTTTGCATTTGATTGTTCTCTTTTTCAAGACGAGCAAGTATGTTAGCAGGTTCATCTCTAGGTAACTCAACTGAGCGTGCCTTCAGAACTTGTAACCCGTGCCATCGACAATACACCTCCAACTCACACCTCTTCTTGTATAGAGTTGACCATGGTGGTTTTGCTATGGTGAATTCTGTTGATGTGGTGGTATCTATACTTAGTTTTGTAGGTTTGCCGATCATGATGTGCCCGAAATTTTCAAGACTCTCGTATGTGCATATTGGCATATTAACGAAATCTCTCTTCTGTCCAACCCGTTTCCCTCCATAGTGGTTTGTGTATGTCTGTAGTTGTTGATCTGCTGGAATTTGTGATGATCCACATGTTGAAGTAGACCCAAACTTGTTTCGCATTTTTCGATTTGACGTTGAGGCGTTGCGACTTATAGCTTAGACAATCTACGAAGTTACTGGAGTAGAAAGAAGATTTGGCATTATGGTGCATATATAACCTCATTCCATGGTCCCAGCATTACAATCCAAAGTTATTAGGGCTTGTCATGTCAATACATGCTGGAAAAGCACTATATGAACAGGATACGTCTTGTTGCCAATGTCACTTGTCTAGCTGAATGTGGGGACCACACCAGTTTAAATAAGAAATTGGTGTCTAATTTTCCTCCATCTGTCTAAATGTAACTATAGCTTCATTTTGTTTTGGACTGGTTACATTTAAATAAAACCCGTGATAGAAAATATTGATGCTCTTTTTAAAAATTGCTTTCTCTCACTATATGTATCGACACCCAAATTAAAATACATCCATATGAATGTTTGAAAAAACAATCGAAATTCAATCTGTTTTGAATTAGCAATTGTTTAGATTTATCTATTTAATTGTGGAGCTAAAGAGGTTGGTTCCAATAGCTACCAATTATATATTTGACATTGTAACTAAAACCTGATTTTGTTCTACATTCTTTACATTTAAATAAAGCCTGCGAAAGATTTTATTTATGCTCTTTTTAAAAATTACTTCCTCTCATTAGTTGGTAAATAGTTTAGTTGTGGTCATTGTTGGTTCTATACCATTTTCTTTTAGCTGGCCTCCTCCTCACGCCACATCTCTTGATTGATAGATTTAGTTGTGCTCACTATTTTCTAAGTTACTGTTTTCTGGAGTCTCTCATATAGGGTTTCAACGCATGATGTCTAAATCATTGTAGGCAATGGAATGTGTTGCAATTGTCATTGGTGGGGGAAATATCACCTCACAAGTAAGCCCAAAAAACCCTTTCAAAGTGACAGAATTTTCAAAAGTGCTCGTGGGGAAACTTCTTTCTACGAAGTTATTCTCCACATTATTATGTTCAAATAAAATTAGTTGTCCCATGAAAGAAAAAGATTTTTATTTTCATCTTTCCATGGTCCAAAACTTTTTCAGTTTAACTCTGTCTATTTTTATATCAAATTAGTTAATATTAGTATATATTCTAAAACCTTTAGCATAAAAGCGTTTCTAGCACGTGCGTAATATATTAGATAATTTATTTGAAAACTGATTTAATTAAAAAAAAAAAAAAACACCTCCAGCAACCGGATCTAAAGGTTAGGTTGGGAGATAGATAATTTTTTTCCCAATAATTTTACTATCTTCTAGTATTTTTTTTCACCGTTCATCTACTAATTACATTGGGTAAATCCTTTATCTGAATTGATCGAATATGCACATATTATAACTTTTGCCAATTTATTTTAATTATTATTATTTTATAAAAATGCATGTATAGAAATTTAATTCTTAGATTTTGCTAATAATTGTTTATTTGATAATATGTTTTGGGTGGCCGACATTATAATTTCTACAAAGAAAATAACCTTAATAGCGAGGGAGAATTAAAAATTTATCGTAATATTAGTTCAATTAATCATTGTTAAGTTTTATTAATTTTTTTTTAGTTTACGTGTTTTTGGTGTTTTGGCCCCCTCCATCATTTCATTTATGATTGTTCCTATAATAAACTAGTCGCTAATCTGTGTGATGCACGGGATAATTCAATAATAATCATATATGTTTAATTTGCTTGAAGGTACATTGATAATCAATTTGCCAAAAAAAGGAAAAAAAGGTACAATGAAACCCCTAATTGACGGAACACCCTATCATCAACGATAGTAAGACTTAATTAAATTCAGCTGGATTTTAGTTAATAGGCGGGGAAACTAAAGCATACCCCTTGTGTTCTAGGATCTGGGTTTATGTTCTTGTGGTTCTTGTTTAAGACACACTTAGATCTCAATTTATATGATTTTTAGTTTTTAATTCGATTTTTAATTTTTTTTTATTTAGTTAAAATTAATAAATTATTTTTTTTAATTTAAATGCTGACGTGGCATTTTTTATTATAAATTTAGGCCACGTGGACATTAATTTAGTATTATTTATTCCTACCGTTTGCCACGTTAGCTTTCTCCGTTTCTGATGTAACGGCAGGGACCAAAAAAGGAAGCGTTTTTTAAGATAGGGACTAAAAGCGGTAAAAATAAAATGGTGGGACTAAAATGGGAATAGCCTGAAAATGTAGAGACTAAAATATGCTTTCTGCCGTATATTTTTATCTATATCATATTATATATAATAAACGTTGGGCTTAGACGCCGTGATTACGCCAAGTTGCGCGAGTTCGCGGCTACTTCAATATAAAAGTCATCACACATTGTGAATATGGTCATATTATCATCAAATTAAAACCATGCTTGCTGACCTTGAAGAGTACAACTCCACCACTCATAATATCAACACATGGGCAAGTTGTGGATTTTATTGTGGATTATTCCATTTATCTTTCGTTGTCTCACTAAAAAAAAAACCATAATATATCTAATTTACTCTAAAAATATCCCTTCAAACCACTTCGGTTCAATTTAGTTCATTCGGTCCAATTAGATCCATTTCGATCCAATTTTGACCACTTCAGTCCATTCAGTCAACTTCTGTACATGTCGGTCCATTCAGTCCACTTTGTTCATTCGCTCTTTTTGGTCCATTTCGGTCCATTTCAGTCCCTTATGTCTACTTAAGTCCATTCGGCCCATTCAGTCCAGTTTGGTCATTCGTTCTTTTTGGTCCATTTTAGTCCACTTCGGTCCCTTAGGTACACTTTAGTCCATTCGGCCTTTTGCTCCATTAGGTCCACTTTGGTGTCTGACATCCCAGTCCTTTTGGACCACTTCGATCTATTAGGTCCACTTTGGTGAATCTGGTCCACTTTGGTCCAATTCAAACCATTTGGTTCAACTCGGTCCATTTGGTCTAGTTTAGTCCAATTTGCCCACTTCAGTCTAATGTTCCCAAACAGACACTAATTAGTTGTTTGTTTTAAGCATGCCTGAGTTAAATTGAGTCTAGAACAATTTGATTGAATTAGTAAATGATATAAATTTTGTGTAGTTTCATTCTTATTAATAATAAAAAACAAAGGTTCATAACATATCCAATTTCATCCGTAAATTTTGAAGCAAAGTGCTATTAAAAGTCACGTTAAAACTATTAATTAAATCTCAAAAATTAAGTTAATATAAATTATAACTCAACAAAATGACCCATAAAATAGTCTTTTAACATAAACACGTAATGCGGGACTCACGTTCTTGATAGTTTGAAGAATACATTATTTTTTTCACTAAAGTTTATATGAAATTCGTATAACATGCACGCTAGATTCTTTATTAATTGTTAAAAATAAGTTTGACACTTCAAATAAAACTTATCTAGAAATAAATAGAAAGTTAGAATGTGTAATGTTTTGAATAAACTACATAAAAATTAAGGATGACAAACTACATGTTTGTGAATATACAAATACTTGAAAATCACATTAAATAACTTTCATATAATCTATGGAAGCTACAAAAACTATTCTCCTTCCTACGTTACAACCCCTACTTCCCCTGTCTGTTATGTATTGCCAAAGGCAATCATCAAGAGTCGGAGGGTGGAGGAGGTGGAAAAGCATTCCTGTACTCTGAAAAATCCGCTCTCAAAGCAGTAACTCAGCAATGAGCCCATCTAAAAGCTGTCCATGAGCTGCTTGAGTTGTCATAAAGGTCTCCATCAAAGCACGAAGAGAGAGAGGAGGAGGAATGGTGGGGTCCGCAGTAGTGCTGTCAACATGTACCTCATCATCACCATCGTCAGCAACAATAGTTGTGGGATCAACAGGACTTTCCTCTGCATGAACATCTCCAACAGTGGATTGTACTCGAGGTCTTTTTGATGAACCAACACTCGGTCCAACATTCTTCTTTTGTGCACTCCGTTGTTTGAGAAAGGTGGCTCCTATAGGGGCTGTGATGTGGATCAACTCTAGGGAAGGATAGTTTTGTAACTGTAAAAAGTTTAAAACCCTATAGATGAAAACTGGAAAGAATAGAGCATGCTTCTTACACTTGCTCCTATGCGCCTTAACAAGCATTTGAATGAAAAGGGAAGGAAAACAAATGGAAGCATCAGTAACGAGGGCATACAAAAAGAAACACCTCTCTATAGGAATAGTATGGACATGGGAGATAGTGAAGATGTTGTGACAAGCTATCCTAAAGAATATATAATTAAGCTCTGTTAACTCACTCGAGTTAATTTTTGGGTCAAATCCCCATGTCATTGATCTTCCGCAAAGAAGAGTCATAACATCTAATATAGGAGGACGATCTGAGTATGGGTAGGTAGGTCTACACACATGAGGTACATTAAGAGCATCGAATATAACATTCTTAGTTATGACAAAACTTTGACCTCGAATCCAAGTACTCAGATTATCATTAGAACGAATATGGAGATTGGAATAGAACTCCCTAATCAGGGCGGTTGAAGGGGCTTGTAAATCTTTAGACAAAGACAGCCAGTTCCTACATGTACATTTGGTTTAAGTTCTACATCACATATATGCATGCATGCATGCTTCTCAGATTATTGTTTATTTAAATAACATTAGTTTAAGTTCACAGGGAGTGCATGGTATTTATCATCACCGGTCTCGCAACCAGGGGGATGTATGTCAGTGAGGAATGATCTTCGCAACCCGGGTACCCGCTCAATATTTTCACTTCCTATCAGTTCAATCTGTGCAGCCGGTTCGTCAGGGTTAGGAAGTGAAGGTTCTTGGGTAGGCTTAGGCTGAACTATAGGTGGGGTTGTTTGGCCAGGTGTCGGTACAAATATACAGCCATCGTCGTGGGCAGAGCCACTAACCAATGGGGGAGACAGCTGTGTGGGTAGTGGGGATCGAGGGCCGGCTTGAGCTTGGGTGCCGAGTTCTGCACTATCATCATGGCCAGCGGGGTGGGATGGCTGGGCAGCAGCGTCAGACGTGCATCGCAATGACCCGATGCCATCCATGTACATGTCCTAATCGCCGTCAAACGCCTCATCATCTGTACCAAAACAGTTGTATTTATTAAGATGACAACAAGGGATTGAGTCAGAATAAATAAAGAAGATGAAGAAACAGGTTTGCATGTCTTACATTTCAATACATATATATATTTTGCTTGGGAGAAACAAAATAAATAAAGATGATAAATAAAGAGTCAATAAGATTTATAAAAAGAGATTGAATACAAATAAGCCTTTAGGGATTAAGATTCTCTATATTTTAAAGAACACTAAGATGTCATTACTTGTTACCTTATAATGCAAAGTGACAGTACACACATATTGTCACTACTTGTTACCGTATAACACAAAGTGATAGTACAGACATATTGGTATCCAACACAAAAAAAAAAAAAAAAAAAAAAAAAAAACAGTATCTGATAAACAACTTTGAAGTTTTTGTTTGTTTGTTCTTTTTTGTTACCTTATAAATTTGAAAGTACTACTACTAATACAATACACACAACTTTTAGATATAAAGTGCGATTCCGTAATACACATCCTGTATAGGGTAAAACAACAAATAGCTCTCCCTCTCTCTTCTTGGACACTTGGACTGGACTCATCTCTACTGCATACAATGTGACACTATTATTTGAAAGATTTTTTCCCCTTTACTTTTTGAAAAGAAAATATAGATACCATATCCTAAGAAAGAGTATAGAGCATACCCTTTAGGATGTCCACCCTTAATAAAGTACTTTGTCTCTTATGAGTTAAGATTTCTCTTTAAATTGTAGACAAAATTGAATTTATTAGTTTGGGACAAAGTGCTTATTCCCACTGGTTACAGAAGATATGCTTAGTTTTAATTTTTCAAGTTTGGGAGAACATTGTAACTCATTATACCACAATTACGTCCATCTTAGTGCAAATTAACCCTAAAAACTACTGACCAGGCAATATACTTTGCTACTATAATACATCGTCTAAATGAATTACAACTGAAAGTACTAGAATTGGAAGTCAGTAAGAATTGGAGGTATTAGAGGTGGAAGTTACCTGACTCATGCTCATCCTCCGAATTGCGTACGGGCGCAGGCGCAGGCCCACGACCACCTCTACGACCTCCAGCGCCTCCATGCCCTCCCGACCCACCACCTCGCCCGCCACGGCCCGTGGCCTGTGTGCTCGCCTCACTCGCCGCACGTGCATTCTCCAATTGCACTCAGCTCAACTCTCCAACAAGATCCAGCATACGTAGCAGCTGGTTGTACAGTTCAGATCCTGGTTCGCGTTGCAATAGTGATGCAACATTTGACTCAACCTGTGAAATAAATGAGTCACGTTAAAACTTTTCTGGTTACTTTACTGTTGTGCAAAACTATGATCACCTTATTCATATATAGCGAGTCTGTATGAAATGGCTTTTGAAATGGCACACCAGTACATATTGGTTGCGACAAATGCATATCTAGTGGCAATAAATGAAATGTTCTCCACAATGAATGTCAAAATATTGATTCAATGGCTCCATAAAACATAATTTTCAGAATGCATGCAGCAACACACATATATTGTCGATCCATAAAAGAAGCATGGAATTGTTGCCTTACCAACATATCCCAATAAGCCGACCCTCGTGTAATGTACCGTCTGGTCATCCTTCGGTACGACTTCATGTAAGCAACAAGGTACGTCGTGTCCCCATCCAATATCGATGCCTCGGCAACATGTTCCCCTCTATGGGCCCATCGCTCAATGTAGCCAGCATGTTCTTGCGGCCAAGTCCTCTCTAATTTACCTTGGAGGGATATTCTATGGAGATCAACCGATGTATCCACAATCTCCGGTGGCGCTTACTTCATCCCAAACTGACGAAAGACATGTTCGGGATGATGCTCCTCTACTATCCAGAAATAAATCAACGGCACAATGGCCCTCCATATGTGTCGACCGGCAGTGCAATATGGGGGCAGCGAGTCTAGGACATCCCTATACGGCTCCCAAACAACCTGAATAAACGGTCAACAAAAAAAATAAATCAAACACAGACTTATTTGTGTCAATCCTCAATCTGAGCAAATATGTACAAGACCATTGAAGAACCACTTGACTAAAAATCCTAAGACATTCTTGACCTATTTCCCCATCTTATTGGATTTGACATGGTAAGATGCACCCGGATACTACTGGTTGCACTAGCTAAAAGTGAGGGAGAATTTTTAAGGGTTCGCAGCTAAATATGTGCGGAATCAAAACCACAAACATCAATGTAAATTTTGACTGTATTGAATTTGTGGAAGGTTCGTAACTAATTCCCTGTATATGTGGTCTAGTCGACCAAAGTTACATTATTAACTATACACATGCAGTAGTTGACAACCCTACCAAGTGAAAAACAAAACTAGGGAGAACTATATCATCATGACATGAAGAGGTAGAATACCTAGTGTGCCCATATACTGGACAGTGACGCACGATACGCAGCTAGCACATGTGTGGCATGCTCTGTCGTGCTCTTTGGCCCCTTCCATCTAGTAAACATACAATTTCAGACAATGCCCATTAGTTAATATCAAACAACAATGCTGCCGTAAGAGTAAAATGCTTCACAAAAGCCATTTCACTTATATATATATATATATATATATTACTTTTCCCAGTAGGGGCAAAAGCCTAGAATCTCTTTGGATTGTTGTTATTTTTTGATTCGGGTCCAAGATTTTATTTTGAGTCCTTGTATATGTCTATTGCATTAACCCATTTTGTATTGTGGACTCTACTTGGTCCTCCTCTTAGGGGACTTAGTAAAAAAATTTCTAATTTTTATCCAAATCCAAATGCACACTTACTGTACGTTGTTACTTTTATGTTGCTTTTGTGTTTGAAATCCAATTGCTTTCCAATTTATAATTTTCATCCACGTCCAATTGCTTTTGTATTTGTTAAGCTTTGCAAAAGTTTTACAATTATGATTTGCAATTTATAATTTTCATCCAAATCCAATTACTTTTGTGTTTGCTAAGCTTTGAAAAAGTTTTACAATTATGTTTGTTAAGCTTTTCTGTTTGAAATCCAATTGCCATGGAAAGGGGCACCTAACAACAGTAGATACTATGGATTAAGGGTTCCAAAATTTGAGGCAAAGGTGGATATTGTCTAACTTGAAAGGGTATTAAGAAAGATATGGTATTTTTAGAAGTATCAAATAGTATGATTTTGGGTAAAATAGATTGATGAGCGAGTGCTAAGAGCCATTGACAAGATATCCTGTAAATAGATTTAATTTGTAAGACTATATGGGTTAGTGTTAGATTTGTAATCTCAAATATTTTGATATTATTGTAAAATTTTGTTGTATTCCCCCCCTTCCCCAATACATAGGTGCAGCATTTTAGAAAAGGTTGGTTCATGTGTATGTATGTTGGCTGATGCAATTTAAGATGCTGATTCGGATTGGGTGCATGATACATATCGTAAGTTCTTATTTAAAAAAGGTCAAGAAATTTGTCTTTTTGACTCTCCAATATACATTTTCTTTGTCTTTGCAAACAATTGAACTGTTGGATTAATTGCCACCTTAGGGTATCTGCTTGGAGCCAGAGGTTAGGCAAATTGGAATTTTTTATTTTTTATTTTTTTGCACAAAATTGCTTGTGCATTATTCAGCAAGAATGAGGACCATTTTTATATTTGATTTCGGATCCGGTTAATGTATACATTAGTCTTTTAGGTATTTGTTAATGTATACTTCAAGGTATTTGTCAATATAATTATATTAACCATATAATTAATGGAAATTATATTTTGTATTGTGGACTCTACAATATGTCATAAAGGTCACTGTCATAAAAGTCAAATATGTCTTAACAAAGCCCTTAACAAAGCCCTTGCAGGCTTTCTCTCTCACACAAACGGAAACGCATTCAAGGCAATATTCGTAAAAAGCTCTAAAAAACAGTCTTATTACAATAATATTGCCTTGAATTTTGTCTAGCCATCCAAGGGCTATACTGTTCCTGATGTTGCTGATCAATTGGTTGACAACATTTTTCACGGTGTCCAGAAGTTTTAATATTCATTAAAAGGCAAGTCTAATTTTCGAAAGGCCATTAGAAATACTAAAAGCCAAGAACACATATGATGCTAAAATGACTTGAACTTGAAATTCCATCCTAATTTGGTAATATATAGACACATGCACGGTGAATGACAAATGGCATGACAATTCTACCAAGTATATTAATCAAATAACATACCTCCTGGCGAGGGGACCTGCCTCCACTGGTGGTTGTGGTGGCCTCGTAACAGGGCATATAAGTGGGAACCTTGAATACACCCACAGCTGCACCAACATCAGTGCTCCTCCAATCTGCTTTGCCTTCGTCTCTGATGCCTTGCATAGGTGCCTGTATAGCCAGGTTAACACTCCACTGCCCCAACTGTACCTCTTCGCATCGCTAATTGGGTTCAAGAACTGTAGAGGCATGACCGACACCCGGTCTACTGACTTGTCCATAAATAGAATGGACCCCAACCACACTAGTATGTGATAGCGCGCATGTTGTTGCACTACCTCGTCAGCTGCATCCGCAGGTAAGGGGACCTCTAAATTGTTCCTTCAACTAGCTGACTCTTAACCTCGCCCCATCAAGGATAGACATGTTTTCATGGGGATGCGGTACTGGGTCTGGAGGACGATGACCTAGTAAATCATGACACAACACAGGCCACTCCAACTTGACACTCCTAGTCACCGGCAACCCATCAATCGGAACCCCTAGCATCACCTCAATGTCTTGTAAGGCGATACCCATCTCTCCATGCGATAAGTGAAACGTGTGCGTCTCCGAACGCCATCACTCGACTAGAGCTGTGATCAATGCGTGATCAACTTCCATGTTTGGAACCTTAAATAACCCTTCGAAATCGCCTCAGCTATGTAATGGGCAATTCATGGGTCTAGCCCATGCTAGGGTAACTAGCAAGATCGGCGTCTACACTTTAGCACGCCTAGTACTACCTGCACACGAAAGAGCGTTGTCTTACAACAGAGCACATGAAATAACTATAAGAATGCTACATAATAATAATATGCAATAAACAGTAGGCTAACTGGTTAGTTACGAACATTTTGCAATATGTTAGTTGCGATATTTATAGTTATTCACTCTAGCTGAATAGCAAATAGGATCAATTCAAGATCAATGACATTAAATAGAAGAAGATTCTCCAAAAAAAAAAAAAGTAAAAAGAACAAAATTAAAGAAAGATAAATACTACGATATCACATCTAAGTTTTCTTAAGCAATCACACTTAAATAGGAGAAGAAATCACACTCTCAAAACTTACAATAAGCTGTTGGAATTTTATTAAACAATCTCATATCTATGTTATGAATGTTACACAACAAAAGTTGACCGTGTATCTTATGTCTGTATGCATGTGTGAACTAGCATGTGATATAGCAAATTTTAAACAAAAATTTCGTTTGAATTGTGATGAAATTGGCATAGCTAGATCCACATGTGAGGTAGGGATAAAAATGAGGTGACGCAATTTAGAACCATAGGGTCTTGTCTTGTTCCGTTCCGTTCTATGTGGTTAAATGATTAAATTTATCATATTCCAATATATTAAACTTTTGAGAGAATCAATAATTTAACATAATACCAGAACAAGATGTCATATTTGGGATAGAATCGAGATGAGATGATACATAGGATGGGCAAAATTCATCTCCATCCCATCTCCTCTATCTTATGAGAAAAAAGAAATCCCATATGGGATATAACGTAATATTTTTGCCATCTCTAGTAGGCCTTATTTGTGTGTGAACTGAGTGGCTATAGGCTTACGAAATTGGGAGCAAGATCCAAGAACTTTTACACGTTTGACTTGTAATTGTGTGAGGGCTAGGGCATGTATGCAAGGAAGGTATGCATTTTGGTTGCTTATTATTTTCATTGGCAATGGTGACAAAGCCATATCCCACAGCAAAGCACCATCCATAGGGACTTTCCAGGCTGTTTAGGTTATACCATTATACATGGTAGCATAAAGTCCCAATTTAGGCCTCAAATGTGGGTTCCATTCTCAAATGACAATAATTCATTCTCCATTGTCAATATGTTGCTCTTTCTAAGTCATGTCTAAAAAGTAAAAAGAGCTTTAAAAGTTGTTAGCCCTTTACCTCTCAATTTTCTCATCAATATCAAATGAAAATCACAAAATTTAACTTGTTATCGATCCAATTTTTAACTTATAATGCTTAATACAATATTGACACTACATTAAAAAAATTAATAAAATTACAATTATTTCTTAATTAAAAATTGGGTCAAGTGTCATTTCTTTTTTACATTTGTTAATTGATATCAAAATTTTTAAAATTTGGTCTTTTATTTCTTCTTAATTTTTCAGGGTAGAAAAGAATTGCAGTTTGAGTTTCTCTTTCACATTTTTCTACTTTTTCCTGATCTCTAAAAAGTAATATTGAAAAGTTTAAAGTTGCCCACTTACAACGTTACAATATAACAATACAATAAAATTTAATGGATCCAATATCGCCAAAGCTTAATTAATTTGCATAATTTAACTTCAAAACGGTGATATATATTCTAAAAATTCAAATTAAAATAATTTAAAGAATCTTAACTTTACTCACTCTTTTCCTTGCTTTCTCTTTTTGATTGTTTAAGGGGCTTCTACACCTCTAGTATGCCTTTTCAAAGTTCTTCTCCAACATGATTGCTTAGTTGGAGGTGCCCAAAGTGTAAACAAGATTGTGGCAAGAAAGAGGCAAAAAGATAAAGAAGAAAATTTGTAACAATAATCAAAAGCAAACAAAATCTTTTAGTACATTTTGATTAGCTTTTTTCCTATAACTTCTAACAAAGAAATAAATAAACATTTCTAAAATTTGGAAACGCTAACTCTTATTTTGTTGTTAGTATATTTGCTTAAAGCCTATAGCCAAAAGTGTACACTTAATAATCATTAGAAAAAACTATAATATACTCAATGATGGAAGCTATAACTCAAGCCTTATAACAACCTTGTAGCATGATAAATCTAGTTTCTTACTAATTAATTAGTTTTAAAATACATGTTTACAATGGGTGGAAAGGTTCATTCATGTCATCAATTAATGTATCCAAATTATTGGAACTTAATTTTTTTTTTATCTTTATGAGTTTGTCATTGTGGTTGATGAATTGGAAGATTGTGATTGAGGGTGACTGGGTCTTAACTAGTCACAAACTTTAATTTTGTTCCAATAAAATTGACATGCAATTGAAAATGGCTTTAATTTGGACCCCCCTACTAAGTAGCTTATAGACTGTGACATTGCTTATGTATGATAATATTCATATAGGTGACACACTTGGCACAACTACCAAACAAATTTTGGAGACCCTGATCTATGAACCAGACAAGGTCCTTGTTTGGTTGGCAATGCACACTATGCCTATATTAGCGGCCACCTCATGATTATGTGAATAGAAATTTCTAGTTCACTTTATTCCCATTCCACATGCCATTTGTTAAATATTAACCCCAAATTTAAATTAGTTGAATGATTATATAAGCTTACTGACATGTGGTATTATATGTTTGCATTTGATTTTTTTATGTCATAGGTGGGCCTTAGGCGTTTTGCAATGAGAAAGCTTTTTTGGGGTTCTCCAAAAGGCAGCTCATGGGATCATTAGACTGAATGCAATAAAATAAAAAAGAAAAAAAAATTCCCATCAATGGTGGGAATAGAAGAGAGGTTGAATTGTTTATAAACCAGTGCCATAAAAAAAACAATAATTAAATGAGAGAAAATTTAGAACTATTTATCTAAAAACCAAAATGGTAATCGTAAGGTGGACTTATATTTAAGAGTAGAGTATAGCTGCACTTGGGTTTCTTAATCAGACAATTTATGACAATGTCTCAGTCCTAATTCTTTGACCATCGAGAGACTTTGTTGGCTGCTACTGATCGATTACTAGTACAATAATTTTTGTTGTCTAGTCCACGCAGTCTAGTCTATTTTAGTTTTTAGTTAGACAAGGCCAATACTATGAAAACTATAATGGTCTATTTAGTTAGTCACAGACATTAAGATTAGTGTACACACGAGTGTTTGATAAGCAATGGCCTTGCTTTGAGGCCACAATTGATGAAATTTTTTTTTAAACATGCTCACACACTTGAACTTGATCATAAGAAAATCTTAAACACATTGAACTTTTTTTTTTTTTAATAGAGAAGTTAAACACTTAGATCTACGTCAATTTTACAATTAAAAAAAATCTTATAAATAGAAAAGAGTAAGATTATAATCATTTCAATTATATAATTAATGAATGTTAAAATTACTTTTTTATGATTGATAATTTTATTTAGAGACAGTTTCAATCTATAACGTTTGTTCCTGATAATTGTTTTTTATTATCATACTAAGACATCAAATTTTTTGTGTAGACAGAGATCAAACGCCAAATCGTTTATTTGACTATAAAAGATTTTACTAGTTGAATTAATTGAAACCTACATATGATTGATCATTGATGATATATCAATGACCCCAATACTTGCTTTTGTATAGGCTATTGCTAAATCATTTCCAATATAACTTTTAAATGAAATCTATTGACATTGAATATACCTTTTCATTAGCCGCTATTGATATTTAATATTTTTTTTAACATTATAGTTTCAATATTTCTTGTCATAACACCTGATGCTATTAATGAAATCGTCGTCATAACATTTTCTCATTGGATTAAATAAAATTCTGCCTAAACCAAAAGAGAAATGATACCATTTCCAACATCTATTTACAAGTAATCAAAGAACCATACAGCAAGAAAAAGAAATGATTTCGACATGTCCAAAGTTCATTACAACTACGTACCTCACCGGCAGCAGGCGTCTCCTACAATGCCGTGGATCGATGAGCCAGTTGCTGCGTCAACTGTGTACCAACCGCGGGTCCAAGATCCATATTTGGCAGTTGCTGCATATTTGACACGCATGCAATCATGTTGATAAACCATTGATAATGAATATAGTCCTAGAGTTAACAATCTTGAGATTAAGGATAATGAACCTTAAATTATAAACTCGGGTCCATGAAAGTGAAGTCTCTAGCTAGCTATTTTAAATTATAAATTTCAGGCTACCTATTCCTTTTGTTAGAGAAATCAAGAAACGTAATTGAGACACAATCCATGTGTCTGATTGGTCAATGCAAAAGCCCGAATCTGAGTACGGGTCTGGGGATTTGGAGAGCTGTAGCATGAACCCACTTAGTGGTCACCCTGACTTGTCCTACACTGGATCTTTGACAAGCTCATGGCTTCAGAGAAAATCCAACGGCGCTGAGGTTGAAGTTCGTGACCATCAAGCACCTCCATGACTCCTTTCAATTAAAACCCTTAATCCAATTTCCCTCATTATGGAGGTCAACTTTTTTTGACTAGCTTGTGTAACTCATACAAGAATGTGTAAGCTATTTGTTTTAAACAGTTGTGATGGAATAGGTTAATATTTGCTATTCCATAAAGCATCAAATAAATGAGGAATCTTTGCTAGTAAGTGTAGCCAACCAAATAATAAGCAATGGAGACTGTATAAACAATTGTTTACCACTATGGGTTGTGCTTTATAAAAAAACACTCTGTTTTTCTTTTGTTGTATCATGATTTTAGTTGGTAGGGGGTTATAAGACTTCTTGTGGAGCTAAAGGGGATTAATTATGAACTCCTACAGATTCTAGAAAGGCTTGTGTTTCTAAAAATGAATGTGTCAATTGAAAGAGGTCTTGTAAAGGATGTGATATACTTTTTATTCACTTTGTTCGTCATAATATATATTTATGTAAGTAGTTCATCATAAACGAGTATAGGACCTGTTTCTAAAATAAATAAAAAAGAACTAGTATAGGACCTATAGGTGAAGTTTTGCTTTGGAACATGTACCTTCATTGTGGCTTCTTTGTGAATTGTGATTCTTACACCTCGCAGTATTGTGTCACCAACTGACCATAGCAGCTTATTCTTTGACGTCTATTTGCCAAACAAGACAAATCAAATTTTTTCTTCTCAACGTATACACAAAGCAACATTGCTTTTGGTGTGGTGGAGAGTTTACTCTATAGTTCCCCCCTCCACCCCCAACCACTTTTTATGGACATTGGTGTGTTGAGTTTGTTTGGTCTTCTATGGGTTATGCTACAGAGGGTCCCTGATTTGTTTGTAGCTTGGAAGGTCACTTTGGTAGACATTGAAATATAGTTTTTTGGAGGGCTGTGTAGTGTTGCATTATGTGATGTCTTTGGCGTTTCATTATGTGGTGTCTTTGGAGTGAATGGAATGTGAGATGCTTTGAGGGAAGTATCTATTCATGAGATTAAATCCCTCTTTTTCAATTGTTTACTGGACCTACTCATTCATTTTGTAATAGAATCTATATCAAATTCCTGGACATTTTATGGATAAACTTAGATACAAATTTGAAGTTTTTCTACCTTAATTTCACAAATTAAATTTAATCATTTGATTGCATTGATCGATCAGTCACATGAACTTGACTGAATTGAATTATTATTGGAAAAAATCATACTATTTTTGCTACAATAATTAATACAATCACATGTAGTTGAACTCTAGTCAATTTATTATAAGTATTTAGAAAAATTATATTAAGAGAACAAATTAGACCCGCCCAAATACAATATAGTTCCAGGGTAAAGATTACATTTTTTTTTTCTTCTGTCGAAACTATAGAGTTTGATTCGATACAGCTACAATTTCAAACTATATGAATTAAAAAGCAATTTTCCCTAATAATGAACCCCATTGTCATGCCACCTGGGTTTTGTGCCCTAGTTATGCATCAAAACCCAGTTCAAAACCAAACCCAACAAAGCTAAAAAGGCAACAATAATAATGAATAGAGAAACAGAGACAAACTTAAGAAGCCACACTCAAATTAGAGTACATGCACAAGCCACGCTTAACTCAGATTAAATGCAAAGGGAAAAAAAAATTGAACTCAGCATTTGCAAATTACCTTAATATGCTTCTAATCCTTTAACTTTGAAGATAAATTGGGTTGACCTTTGACTATGGTGAAGGTTATGGTGACAGTTTTCGGCGTGGGTTTGCGTTGAGCTTCGGCCTACGAACTTGGAAATAAGAGAAGTTGAAGCTGTGAACTTGGAAAGGATCAACTCTGAACGGACTGAGGGAGGGACAGAACGGATTGAGGGTGGGAGACAAAACGGACTGAGGGCGCTGAGGATTTTTGTGAGGGAGGAAGACAAACTGTTTTGGAGACGTTACATTCAAAATCCCAATTTATCTTGCATATAACTCGGTTTCCCTATTGCCGAGTTCCAAACAGTTACGCGGGAATATTTTATTGCTCAAAAGCCACGCTTGATCGCTAGTATGACAAGAACCTGCCTAGAACTTGGCTTCAGAATGGTCGAGTTACTTAAATAACTCAATTACTCTGTGACCGAGTTTTGAAACAGGGGCACGCCCCTATATAGTTTCGAAACGGGGGCATAATGCCAAATATTTTGCCAAATCAAGGCAAAAGGCTAGAATCTCCTAAAACTTTATATAAGTTACTTATAGACTTAGATGTTAGAATACATTATGCATGAGTTGTCTTTATTTTACTAAAATAGCATTCACCTTGCAATTGTAGTCAGACATAGATAATAGTTGGATGATAATGGGTAAGACACTTGATGGCAGATTACACTACAAGAAAATGTACTTTCAGTGAGGAAAAAATTCGTCACTAAAAGTCCAGTTTTTCGTCACTAAGAACCTTTAGTGACGAAATTGGACATTTAGTAACGAAACTCGTTTCGTCACTGAAACCCCGTCACTAAAAGTTCTGGTGACGAAAAATTTCGTCACTAAAAGTCCAATTGGTGTAAAAAAAAAAAAAAACTTTTAGTGACGAAAACGTTTCGTCACTAAATGTTTTCCTCACTAAAAATACCATTTAGTGACGAAATATTTCGTCACTAAAAACACATTAATTTATTAAATCATATTTAGTGACGAATAATTTCGTCACTAAAACTATGTTCGGGTACATATAGTGACGAAAAAATTCGTCACTAAAACTAATTTTAATCCTCACTAAAAATACCATTCAGTGACGAAATATTTCGTCACTAAAAACACATTAATTTATTGAATCATATTTAGTGACGAATTATTTCGTCACTAAAACTATGTTCAAGTACATATAGTGACGAAAAAGTTCGTCACTAAAACTATTTTTAATCCTCACTAAAAATACCATTCAGTGACGAAATATTTCGTCACTAAAAACACATTAATTTATTAAATCATATTTAGTGACGAATAATTTCGTCACTAAAACTATGTTTGGGTACATATAGTGACGAAAAAGTTCGTCACTAAAACTATTTTTTGATATTGACCTGTAACCTGTCATTACATTATTAAAACCTCACATTTTAATAGTATATTCATTTCAACAACACATTTATAAAAAAAGATCCATACATTCCACAAATAAAAAATAAAACAAGTATCCAATTCAAACTCCTTTCATACAATAATTGTTTGTAACACATACAATAAATCAAGATGTTTTATAATAATACAAAAAGTGTAGCATAATAGAATTAAAACTAACGAAAGATGTCTTCATGTCTTCAAGTAATGCCAAAAGTAAATCTCCTAGAAGCCACCAATATGAAATCTGCACAAATATAAAAACAATACTACATTAAAATCGTAAAATAAAAACATTAACTATGTTATAAGAAACATTTCTAACAATGCATTAAGAATAGGGGCATATTCATGTTATAAAGTACTAACCAAAAAGTGTTTTAACTTGAAGTTGAACCACCACCATAGTTAAAAGCATCGTCATAACCCTTACTCCTCAAAAAGTTAAGAATATTCTTTTGAATCTCTTCTTGCTTAGCTCGTGCCTCTTGGTCCCTAGCTCGCTCCTCTTGCTCCCTAGCTCGCTCTTCTTGGTCCCTAACTCTTGCCTCTTTGAGCTCAAGTATCTCGTTTTCTAGTCGTTGGATATACTCTACCGAGGAATTAGATGAGGCGGTGGTTACTAGAGAAGAGGAAGGTCTCATGCCAAGTCCTTTTACAATTCCGGACTTCTTTTTAAAAACCAAGTTTGAGATCTCCTCTTGTGTAAGGGGAATTGCATTAGGATCTTGGCAATGATCCTCTTGCACTTTGAGAATATTTTCCTATCATTTGAAAGAGAGAAAGAAACAAATAATCACAACATTAATATTATATATGTTATAGCTTTACAAACGTAATAGGGATAGAATGATACACATACATATGTCGCTTCATCCTCATGGTGTATCCACATATTTGTATTTGAATTGAAATGAACATCTTTGAAGATTTTTGCCAATTCAGGAACTTGACCGTTATTATTATTTGTCTGATTAATTAACATTCAAGTGTTAGATATACTTAATTAATCACAACATGTAATATACTAAGGTTTAAGAAAATAAAGAAACCGCACCTCCTCATCAACCCTAACAGCAAGTGCCTTTGTCCCGCATCTATGTTTGCCTGAAATTTTATTTCTATTTGTAGAGTTCTTTCTTGATTTTTTTCTAATAAACAACATTCAAGATATTTATTAGATTATGAATAAAATATTATACAATATGAGGAGATTATCGATAGCAATTCACACAATGAATACACGGACACGGAATATTACCACTCAAGTCCACAACCGCTCTTGCAAAATTAATAAATGCATTGACCCCTTCAATATATGGATGACTTAATCTACCATCGGGTGTCTTACCGATTGTCATCCAACTTTTATCCATGTTTGACTACAATTACAAGATGAATACTACTTTAGTAAAATAAGGACAACTCATGCATAATGTATTCTAACATCTAACTATCTAAGTCTATAAACTACTTAGATAAAGTTCTATCTCATTCATGAATGCACAAGTCTATTTTAATACTTAAACAAATATACATTGCACACAAATATACACTCCCAATATGAATTTAAACCACCTTATAACATCATGCAAGCCACCCGCTTGTTCCAACACAACAACCCATCATAAAACCAATCACAAACATCACAAGTATAGAGTATTCATTCACATCTAATCAACAATATTCATTCACATTTGCAAGAAATGAAAAACACTTCCAATATTAGTTTAAACCATCTTATAACACCATGCAAGCCACCCGCTTGCTCCAACACAACAACCCACCACAAAACCAATCACAAACATTACAACTATAATGCTTACAAGTATTGAAATCAAATAAAATACTATTCATCACATCTAATCAACAATACTCATTCACATTTGTAAGAATTGAAAAACACTCCAAATATGTATTTAAACCACCTTATAACACCATACAAGCCACCCGCTTGCTCCAACATAACAACCCGCCACAAATCTAATTTCTAACATCACAAGTATAGAGTTTTATAAGGTTTTCAACTAAAATTTACTTACTTTGCTCAAGCTAAGCTTACAACTTTCAGAAAAAATCCAAAATTATTGCAAACAACGTGTATTTAGCCTGCAAAAGAAAAATTAAATTTATAAGTATTTCAGTCTTGAAAATTATCCTCTCATATATTCCTACACAAACATATTTATAATACATATTTATATAATTAGAAAAAACAAATATACTTCATAATTCATCTAAAACTTATCCAATATAAATTTGGTCCAAGTTACAAATGCTTTAAAGAAAGCCACCAGAGTCAGAAATAGCCACAACCCTAACATTTAATTTTTATTGCTAAGTTACACACACTAAATCGCCTAGTGAGTCTAGAACCCACAAATTCACCATTCATCCCAATTATTATGAAAGGAGGAAGTAATAATTGAGCTATAACTCATTGATCAAACCCAACATGAACTTAGGGTAAGTCAGCACAACCAAAACCAAATACGGACCTCATATTCAGTGAGTTTCAAGCAGTCAAAGACTGATCAAATGGGGGATTTTTTTTTTTTTTTGGTGGGGCGGGGGTTGAATGAAGTAGCCTAGAAATAATTTTGAGCATTATAAATATATAGAGTACAAACAAGGATAAAAATTAGGTATTAGAAAGCATGTGTGATGATGACCCAAGAGTTCCTTCTTTAAAAAAAAAAAAAAAAAAGCAATTAACGTGTTATTAAAATAAAGAACATATTTTATACATGTTGAATAAGGCCGTACTTTTATGGAATTACATAAATCAATAGTCACATACAAAAAGAAAGGGTGGCAAATAAATCAACAATAGAGTTTGCAATATTAGTGCCTATTCTTTTACACCAATCGAACAATGATCACAAAAATCTGGATTTCAACTCTGCTGATCACAGACCTGTGCTCGTTCAGGCCATGCATAATAAGAACAAATCCCCTGCACAAAATAGATAACAATCAGCACTTTTATTCCATATAAAAGTTGAAAACATACTGTTAAAATAATGCTCAACTCAATGATTTGCTCAACTCAATAATGCTCAATTCCATATAAAAGTTGAAAACATACTGTTAAACAATCAGCACTTTTATTCCATAGATAACAATCATGCTCAACTCAACTTTTCAGTGAAGCAAAAGAATATAAACCATCGACTCAACTAAGCCAATGACAACAACCCCGAATCAAAAAGACCAAACTAAGCCTAACCAACAACCCCTTTTGGTTTCTTTAAGCAGTAGCATGTGTTTGTGTCTCAATTTTCAGACCCATATAGCTCTCACATATAAGATCAAGTTGCAATAACCAAACAAAAATTATCTAATAACAATAAGATCAATACCCTGGTTAAATATCAATCAACCAAAAAATTAAAGGCAGAACAACAAGAAACCATTGCAATTGATTCATAACTGTGTAAATGGACATAACATTGACAACTTAGAACACACTAAATTTTTTATTAACTTTTTTTTCCAAAACAAACTGCTGAAATGGAGCCCATTGCAATTGATTCATAATAAAAGTTAGGCTGATTTTATTTTTTATTTTTTAATATAAGAAAGTGGTCAAACACAATGAGCAAAACAAAAACAAAATTTATTGTAAAATAAAGTTAAATACAACAACAACAACAACAACACAGCAACAACAACACAGCAACAGCAACAACAACACAGCAACAACAACAACAACAACACAGCAACAACAACAACAACACAGCAACAACAACAACAACAACACAGCAACAACAACAACAACAACAACAAAAAATAAAAAAAAAACTTACCAAAATCGGAATCGTCGAGGATTGTCGCCAATGGGATCGGAATCGTCGACAACGTTGCGAATGGGAGTCGTCGAAATCGTCAAGATCGTCGCGAATGGGTTCGGCGGATGCACAAATCGGCGTAGCAAATGGCGTCGCGAATGGGTTCTGAAATGGATCGGCGACTGCGAAGGATATGGCGACCCCAGGAAACCGCGACGGCGACGAGATCGCCGCGAAGGAGATCGGCGATCTCAGGAAACCGTGACGGCGAAGGAGATCGGCGCGAAGGAGATCGCCGCGAACGAGATCGCCGCGAACGAGATCGGCACGACTCAGGAAACCGCGACGGCGAACTAGATCGGCGACGGTTACACGAGCGGCGACGGCGACGGTACACGAGTCGGCGACGGTTCTGAGTCTTCTTTTTTGCTGGGTTTTGTGGAGAGAGTGAGGGAAATAGAGAGATCAGGTGGAGAGAGTGAGGGAAATGAGAAGTGAAACAAAAAAGAATAAAGGGGCTGGGTTCTTTTTTTTGTGATTTTTTTGTGTATAACTTATTGTGACGAATTATATTTCGTCACTATTGACTATTTTTAGAGACGAAATTTAACTTCGTCACTAATAATTATGTCCACTTTTATGATTTTGTTTTCAGTGACGACTTATTTTCGTCACTATTTGTTACTTTCAGTGACGAAATGGGTTTCGTCACTGATAGTATTCTTAATAGAACTTTTAGTGACGAAATTTTTCGTCACAAAAAACTTAAACTTTTAGTGACGATAAAATTCGTCACTGTAGATGAATTTAGTTTGGCGCCTTTAGTTCAACCCAACATATAGTGACGAAATCTAAATTTCGTCACTAAATGTTACTAATTTTTTTATAAATAGTGACGAAATATAAATTTCGTCACTAAATGGTACTTTTTTGTGACGAAAAAATTTTCCTCACTAAAATTCGTCACTGAAAATACATTTTGTTGTAGTGTTAAGCCATCCATATATTGAAGGGGTCAATGCATTTATTGAGATCCAACTCCAACAAGTTGCATCAGGCTTATAAAAAGCTCGTACAATCTCATAGTGCTGACTATGCAAGAAGCCACCCGCCAAAGAATACCACACTTGAGCAGTGGACTAAACTCATTGATGGGAGATGGACCAATGAGGATTGGCTGGTAAATTATTTATGCGTATATTATTATTATTCAATGTATACTATATTATATTGTCAACTGATTAGATTAATACTTAGATAAAGTAAATGTATATTGTTTTATTCATAATCTAATAAATATCTTGAATGTTGTTTATTAGAAAAAATCAAGAAGGAACTCTGAAAATAAGAAGAAAACTTCAGGCAAACATAGATGCGGGACAAAGGCACTTGCTGTTAGAGTTGATGAGGAGTTGTGCGTTTTTTTCATTTTTTTAAACCTTAGTATATTACATGTTGTGATTAATTAAGTATATCTATTTGACACTTGAATGTTAATTAATCAGACAAATAATAATGACGGTCAAGTTCCTGAATTGGCAAAAATCTTCAAAGATGTTCATTTCAATCTAAATACAAATATGTGGATACACCAAAAGGATGAAGTGACATATGTATGTGCACATTCCATCTTATCATATTTGTAAAGCTATAACATATGTAGTATTAATGTTGTGATTATTTGTTTCTTTCTCTCTTTCAAATGATAGGAAAATATTCTCAAAGTACAAGAGGATCATTGTCAAGATCTTAATGCAATTCCCCTTACACAAGAGAAGATCTCAAACTTGGTTTTTAAGAAGTCTGATGTTGTAAACGGACTTGGCATGGGACCTTCCTCTTCTCTTGTAACCACCACTTCATCTAATTTCTCAGTGGAGTATATCCAATGGCTAGAAAATGAGATAATTGAGCTCCAAGAGGCAAGAACTAAGGACCAAGAGGAGCGAGTTAGGGACCAAGAGGTACGAGCTAAGTAAGAAGAGGTTCAAAAGAATATTCTTAACTTTTTTAGGAGTAAGGGTTATGATGACGCTCTTACCTATGGAGGTGGTTCAACTTCAAGTTAGAACACTTTTTGGTTAGTACTTTATTTTAGCAGTTGACCCACACTACATGGTGTGACTACTTTTTTTGATGCATTATTTGAAACTAATTATATTATATTACACTTGAAAATCTATATTTGCTTTCTACAATTGATACATTAGGGGTTGTGATTTTAATTCATTGGTATGGCTACTCTTAATGCATTGTTAGACATGTTCTTATAACATAGTTAATTTTTTTACTTTACGATTTTAATGTAGTATTGTTTTTATATTTGTGTAGATTTCTTATTGATGGCTTTTAGGGGATTTACTTTTAACATTACTTGAAGACATATGAAGATATCTTCCGTTAGTTCTAATTATATTATGCTACACTTTTTGTATTGTTATAAAACACCTTGAGTTATTGTATGTGTTGCAAACAATTATTGTATGGAAGGAGTTTGAATTGGATTCTTGTTTTATTTTTTACTTGTGGAATGTATGGATTTTCTTTTATAAATGTATTGTTGAAATAAATGTGTTATTCAAATATGAAATTTTAATAATGTAATGACAAGTTACAAGTTAATATCAAAATCATGAAAAAATAAAAACAGAAAATAAGTTTTAGCGACGAATTTTTTCGTCACAAACATAGCAACAAAAAATTGTTTTAGTGACGAAATATTTCATCGCCAAATGTAGTAAATTTTGTAAGAAATGATTTTAGTGACAAAAATTTTTGTCGCTATATGTGCTTGGATTTTCTCAAAAAATAGTTTTAGTAACGAACTTTTTCGTCATTATATGTACCCAAACATAGTTTAGTGATGAAATTATTCGTCACTAAATATGATTTAATAAACTAAGGTGTTTTTAGTGACAAAATATTTTATCATTGAATAGTGTTTTTAGTGAGAAAAATATTTAGCGACGAAACTTTTTCGTCGCTAAAAGTTTTTTTTTTAATAAACAAATTGGACTTTTAGTGACGAAATTTTTCGTCGCCAGGACTTTTAGTGACGGGATTTCAGCAACGAAATGAGTTTCATCACGAAAAGTCCGATTTCATCGCTAAAAGTTCTTAGTGACGAAAAATTGGATTTATAGTGACGAATTATTATTATTATTTTTTTGTTGTAGTGAGTATTTCTAGTGACTGGACCACCGACATCGGTTGTTGGTGCAGTGTCTCCTACCATCAAACCATTGGCATTGATTGTCGTTGAGGCATCTCTTGCATTAAACTGCCAGCATCGGAGTAAAGTCTTCCACCATCAAACCAACAGCACTGGATCGTTGACCTACCGATTAGGTGAGGGAGGGGAAGCCATTTTGTGTTTTGGGAAAATGTTTTATTTTCAAAGGTAAAATATTTTACAACTTTTTATAAAAGATTCTATGATCAATAGAAAATATTTAAAAAGTTTAATTTTATTTTCCTATAAACAAACACTTGAAAATAGGAAAAAAAATTTGGAAAAATATTTTATTTCATAATAAATGAAGTGTAAAATAAACCAATATTTAGACCAGAATAAATACAAATTGAAAATAACAACGACTAAATTGTCGACAAGATGAAAATAATAGTGACCAATTTGAATGGCACCAAAATGTATGAATTTTTTTTTTTTGACAAAAATAAAAATGTATGAACTAAATTGATTACAAATTGAAAAATATTAATTAAATTGATTTTACCAATATGTCGGGTCCAAACTAGGGGGAAAAAAATGTAAGACCAAAATAGCTTTTTATGTCTTATTAAAAAAAGAAAAAAGAAAAAGAAAAGAAGTGGTCAAGAAACGAAAAAAATGTAAGACCAAAATAGCTTTTTATGTCTTATTAAAAAAAGAAAAAAGAAAAAGAAAAGAAGAGGTCAAGAAACGAACAATGCGTAAGATCTGTTTTCTGTAGCAGAAAGCTGAAATGGTGAATAGAGGCTCTTCCCATTCCAGGGCTTCTTTAACTTCCAGATTTCTCCCAAGAAAAGCTTCCCCTTATGCAATCACACTTTACATTATCTCTCTCTTTGCTTTCTCCATCTTCATATTTCTGTTCAATACAAGGAATATCTTGGGGGAAGATGACCAAAAACCAAATTTCTCTGGAGAGTTTCAGTCTGAGCAGGTATGGTGGTGTTATCAAAATTTCTGTTTTTGTTGGTTTTGAGAGTAGGGTTTTGCTTATGGTGGTGTAATTTTTGATGGGTCATTGAGATGTTCACGAAAATTGAAGACTTAGTGAGCGTTTTCATGATGGGGTTTGTGCCTTTGTTTATAATCATGTGGGGGTCCTGCTATCTTGGGAGTTTTTGTGAAGTGGGTAGTTGTACTTACTTGTATTTGAGACTTGGATTTGTTTCTTTGAGGGACCCAAAATAGGAGATTGGAGGGATTATTATGTTTATTGAGATTGTTATTCTGAAATGCCAGTGGATCTTTGAAGTTAACTCAGTTGAAGGAACTAACTGTAACATTTATGAGAAGAACATTTAAGCATGATTTTTTCTATTTGATAGTGTAAATTCAAGATTTAGTTGATACTTTTGTTTGATAGTGTAATGAACTCTGATAACTTATTAAGAAAAAAAAAGTGTAATGAACACTGATAAGCGTATTAATGTGTGAGAGGGCATTAAGTTTGCTAAACTATAAAAGCAGGGGTGCCTGTGTTAGTTGTTGCATAATCTATAACTTAAGTTATCCGTTTTAGGTGTGGAAGAAAGATATGACAATTTTACAAAGGAATAGTCTTTGAATCATGGTTGCCAAGGGCCTTGTAGCTCAACTGGCACCTCTTGATGTTTCCAAGGAAGACTTCCAAGGTTCAATCCCCCCTTCCCTACAATCGAATTATCAAAATAAATACTTTGCATTATGGTTAGTGGGTACTTCGGGTCATTAGGATTTTGTTGGCAATCTCAATTGATTAATAATTGAGGGGCAATACCCCAGAGGACTTTGAACTCTTTGTTCATTACTATATGAAAAGTGTTCTTATAATATTTGCCTTTTCATCTATTATATATGAACAGCAAGGCTATCCTCTATTTCCAATATTGCAGATTCCTGAAGAACAACTTTGGGATGCTCCTTTCAGCTATGGGTTACAGTCATGTATCAAGCCTACTGCTAAATATAAAGGTTACAGTTACATGCATGGTATTTTCATATATTTGATCTTTTTTGCATGGAAATATGTGTTTTCCCCTATTAAGCTTACTCTCTTTCCCATAATTCTTAAACTTTTATTACATAGTGTCAAGTGTGTGGTAGATTCTCGCCTTACATATAGAGAATATCCTTGTTTCCATACTTTAGGTTCTTCAATCACTCTGACTGACTCTCTTTTTCTCTCTCCCCCCTCTGTACTTTCCCCCCTATGTCAGCTGCCCATGGATCAGACCGCTATATAACCGTGCGAAGTAATGGGGGATTAAATCAAATGCGCACTGGTGTAAGTTACTGACTGTTATATATCCTGCACTGTACTGTAAACTACATTATTTATTTATTTATTTATTTATTTATCATTTCTGTATAAAAGTATGCATTTGTGTCAGCTGCTATGTAGGATAAGAAAAAAATTGGAACTCATGATAGCTCATAAGCATTTTCGTAGATATCCTCATAGATGATATCCCCACCTTCTTATAAATCAACATAAGAATTTGGTTCACGGTGCATTGATGGCAGAGATCATTAATAACAAACTTTTGTCGTTCCATAAAGTGCTTTAGGGTTAAATGCATTTTGGTCCCTAAACTCTAGGATCAAATTCCATGCCCCCACTAAAATATAAAATTGAGCAATTACCCCTTGATTGATTGATTGATAATATGCATGATGCTCCTTGCCGTTAACAATTTCAAAATTTTAACTGAAAAATCACAAACTTGGACTGGGAGAGATTCACTCTGTGGACACTGCTTGATTTTATAATTTTTATCAAAAATTTGAAATTGATGTAAATAGCTAACAGTAAGGGGTATTTTTCCTATTACCAATCAATTAGGGGGAACGTTGTTTGATTTCATAGTTTAGTAGGGGATTGAATTTGACCCCATAGTTTAGGGGCGGGCAAATTGCAATTAACCCAATAAATAAAGTGCTTGAGTAATGGTCCTAATGGACCTATCAAAATAAGAAATAAAATGCTTGAGTGATGTGTGATCAAGTAAGTGTCAATATTATGCATAGAGTAAGCATGAAAATTTTTTAACTCTTTTCAGGAAAAGTGTTCTTCCCTTTGTACGATGATTTGAAGAATAATATAAAGAAACTAAAGGTATTTCTTGAAGAATAATATAATTGGGACATTTTCCCATACAAGCAAATACAAATTGGGCCTATTTTACTCAGAGTAGAGCATAAAAACCTAAAAAAATTGAAGAAGCCCATTCAGGAACAAGAAAATGGCATCATTATTTGGATTCGATGTCGATGAAACAATACATCGGTGAGAATTTTGTTTGATATGTTTAGTACATTATTTTTATATAGGTAAAGTAAACAGGAAAAAATTAATCCTTCTTGAAAAATGGAAGAAAAAAAAAAGCCCTTTGTAAGAAGTCGGAATAAAGGAGGAAAGCTAGACTCCTTGAAGCATATTTCCGCCTTTCAAGCCGCTCAGAATATCGGCTCGCCATTCTTGACTTTAGGAATGGGATAAGGGCCTACCTCTCCGAATACCCCCTGAGGGGGAAAGAGGAGGGTAAGGTAACGAGCAACCAATCCTCTGATCCAATCCTCTGATCATTGAATCAGCTGCTAATTGGATACGGAAGGTGTAACCTCTCCCCTACTTGCTAGTTCTCCCTTCTCTAAGAAGCCATAGGACTGTGCTATGAGGGAGTCTCCCTTTCTTCTAATGCTTCCAATTGGTAATTCCTTACTCTATCTCTTCTAGTATTGGTTTAAGGCCTTCTTTACCTCAATAAAAGTTCCTGCCTCTCTTCCTTCGCCAAATTTTATTTTCATTCCTTCCTTTCAATCTTCCTCCTTGCCTCTAGTACTATAATATGAGGGTTAGCTCTAAGTGGAAGAAGTATAAGTCCTATTACATCTATAAGATAGATAGAGAGGTAAAATCCTTATTCTATTCCTTCGGAATTGCGGGATGAGAGAGAACTACTTCAATCAATTGTAAGCATATAGAAGTAGAACTCTCATAGCTCTAAGTTCCACTCCCCCCTTTTTCAATAAAAAAGCTCTGCTACCTAATGCCCCCCTCTCTGATGACGAAGGAAATGAAATAACCTCAATTTTAGGACAAATCCGGTCCAATGGCTGTTTTCCACTAACCACAAGGATATAGGGACTCGAATATTCTTCAAGATCCTGTGTCTTGTCAAAGCTCATTCTAACATTGAATTCAAACCTTGCATATAGGAAAAATATCCTCTAACATGTCTTAGTCAAATATTTGGTTTAAAATTACGGAAACGGAAAAATAGCGGTACATGTATATTATGAGTATAATTGTATAAAACGTTTATATTTTAAAATTTTGCAACAAGAATACGAAAAAATTTATCATTTATTTTATGAAGATAAATACAATAACCCAACATACTACCCGAAGCATCTTACTTTCCAACCATATTTCTTTTCTTTATAATAAAAACTATATCAGCAATTGTAAAGTTTGTTATAATAATTTATTTTTTTGATAAGTAACATAAAAATTTTATTAAAAACACACAGGCCAGTACATAGGAAATGTACAAAAAGGCAAAAACATCAAGAAACCAAATTACAATGATCAAGCAACATAGGAAGGGAAATACAAGAAACAGATGGTAAAACAAGACACCATTCGAGAAGAGTAAAAAAGAAGAAAGACTTAAACTCAATAATGGACCGTTCACTACCCTCAAAGCTTCTAGAATTCCGTTCCCTCTAGATACATTACATCAAACAATGCGGCACAAACCTCCAAATAACTATATTACGATGATGCCTGAAATTGCATGTCCAACAATCCAACAAATCCACTACCCTTTGAGGCATCACCCAACAAATACCAAACAAGCAAAAGATCATACTCCACATCTCATAAGCTATAGGACAGTGAAGGAGGAGATGATCTATAGATTCTCCACACCTTTTGCACATAAAACACCACTCAAGGACAACAAAGTGCCTCTTTTGAAGGTTATCTATAGTTAGAATCTTGCCTAAATCCGCAGTCCAAGAGAAAAAAGCTACCCGAGGAGGAACTTTCGATTGCCACACCATTTTCCAAGGGAAAGAAATGCCAGTAGAAGGGGAAATATAATGATAATACCCACTAACCTTGAAACCTCGATTGCTGGCTGGCTTCCAACAAAGATTGTCAGAACCAACAACCCACACCTTTGTGGAATAGATCAAAACCATAAATGAATCCAAAGATTGTGACTCTTGATCATTCACTAAATGACTAAACTGAATATCCCAAGAAACTCTCCCATTTGCAAAGCACATAACCTCAGAGACTGAAGCATCCTTTGTCCTACTAATATTATACAAATCGGGAAACTCCTCCTTAAGAGGACGATCCCTACACCACACATCATCCCAAAACTTCACACGAGTTCCATCACCCACTTCATACCGAATGAACTTGGAAAAATTCCACCAACCACTCCGAATGAACTTCCACAAACAAACACCATATGCCCCAGACACAGATGTTGTGCACCAACCATCTCACTCATTCCCATACTTTGCCCCAATGACCCTTCTCCAAAGGGCATCATTCTCCAAACCATAGCGCCACAACAATTTGGCTAATAAGGCAGAATTAAACCTTCTCAAACACCCAATGCCTAACCCTTCATTCTTCACTGGCCTACATATCTTAGACCAATTTACTAAATGAATTTTTTGATCGTCCCCCATACTAGTCCAAAGGAAATCCCTTTGTAATTTCTCCGTCCTCTTAGCCACCTTGCCTGGAATAGGGAAAAGAGAAAAGAAATACGTAGATAGGCTAGAGAGAGTGCTCTTAATAAGGGTAACCTTACCCCCCTTAGATAAATACAACATCTTCCAACCAGCTCGCCTTCGCTCCATTTTCTCCAAAATAGGATTTCAAATTGTCTTATCTTTAAGAGAAGCACCCAACAGAAGACCTAAATATTTCAGCGGAAGAGCAGATTCCCTATAGCCCAAAATCTCCACTAGCTGAAGAAAATTAAGCACATCCCCAACTAGAACCAATTCAGACTTTCCTAAATTGATTATGCAATATTATTTCCCTTAAATATATCAAATATCAATTTTGAAATTTCTTAGATAGTCGCTAGTCACTACTTATATTAACAAATTATATTCAAAAAAAAAAAAATGATACGAACAAATTATAATAAAATATTAAATAATGAGGAAGTGACTATAATAAATTAATAATAGATAAGAGAGATTAAAAAAAGTAAAAAAAAAGACTGAAATTTATTACGAAGAGTCAAAGAAAGCAAAGAATTTGGCTTCGGAAATTGTAAGGCACAACCTTTAGAATAGTAGGGACTAGGAGGCATAAATGCATAGGACAGCTTTTTATCACTAGACTTATTCTATAAAATAATTATAAATATATTGACCATTGATTTAGTATTTGTATTGGGCATTCGCTTCTATAAAATTACATGTCATGTTTGATAACTTTGATTTGACACTTGACAACACCGTATATCAGTAGCTAATTTTAATGTTCTTAACAAAGTATGCGTAATATACTCTTAGTTCGAAAGAGTCACGTATATTAACGTACAATTGGAAGCTGAACGGGAGATGGAAGTATTTTTAAATATTACGTACGTATGTGTACAATACCGTATGTGTACAATACGCATACTGTACGCGTAATTACTAACTAGGGCCTTTACTTTGATGGAGTTGTGTACTAAAATGCTATGTAAGACATTTTATTGGAATTCTATACAAGGGACATGGGGCCTATGGTCGTCCAATTACCCCTTTGAAGTCCGAATATCTAAAATAAACATTTGTCTGATCTATGTGGGTTTTTAGCACATTATTGCTCTCAGTTATGTGAGAGTTTGCCTTAGCTTAACCAAACTTTTGTTTCATAGTTTGTTAATCAAATTCAGTAACCATTCTTTTTTCCTGAAGATATCTGACATGGTGGCTGTTGCACGTATAATGAATGCAACCCTAGTTGTTCCTCAACTAGATAAGCGTTCATTCTGGAAAGACTCTAGGTATTTACAAGTATTATTTCCTTTTCCAGCATTTTGGAGTACTGTTGTTCCTGTCTCTTTCTCTCTTCTTTTCTTACACATTCTTTTGTCATGTATTCCTATCCACAGCACATTTTCAGATATATTTGATGAGCTTCATTTCATTGAAAGCTTAAAAAGAGATGTCAGGATCATGAAGGAGCTCCCAAAGAATTTGGAAGCTGTTCCTCGGGCCAGGAAGCACTTCACTTCCTGGTCTGGTGTTGGTTACTATGAAGAGATGAAACAGTTATGGAAGGAATACCAGGTATGTGAAACATATTGTAATGAGGATTCTAAGTTTTGTAGTCAAACTCTGGTTTTGGAGTGAGGAACTTACCCTGTCTGTCAAGGTTGCTGCCACTGAGCATGGTATTAAAGCAATAAAGCTAGTTCACATATCTCCAGAACCTGAGGCAAAACGGCTGTGAAAATACCATTTTCTTTTACCGTTTATTAATTTTATAATAGTATGGGCACTTTGATATGCACTGAAATGAAAACTATCATCTTGTAAAGTGGATTCATTACCATCTGAGGGGGTTACAAGATTCCTTTTTCCAAAGGATAAATATAGATGGAGTAAATTCTGAAGCTGCATTTTTTACAAATTCCAGGATTGGCCTATGCTTTTAACAGATAAAAACACTCTAGATACCATGAGAAACCAAAGCACATATATTCTAAATGGTATATAAGATGAAGTGATGTAGGACAAATTAGGGATTTGTTTACGTTTAGTTGTGGTGGGTTTAGGGTTAGGATAGAAGAAGAATTAGAGAGAAATTAGGGCTGTTTAGGGGCTGTTTGAACAGTACCGTGAAGCTCCCTCTGTTCTAGAGTACTGACCTTGCAGGAATCGCGGTAATCACAGCTGGGGTTTGACAAAAGCTTCGCTCCAACCTGCTCCCTCTGTCCTAGGATACTTTTCTTGCAGGTATTACGGGTGTGATCTGACAAAATCTTCACCCCAACCAATGCAGATTTCTTCTTTCCTTCAACCCCTCCGCCACTGGTGGTATTCTGTTTCCCAGCCACCACCGACGCATAGGAAGATGAGGCATCTCTATTGGGAAAACCAGTGGCTGGTTTGCCTTTATTGTTTTTTTCACCACCTTGATTAGGAGGTCTGTCAACCACCACTGCCGCCTCAGCCTTTGGTGCATTCTGTAATCTCTGAGATGATCCCTGACTAAAAAGAGAAGCTGGTCTAACAATTTTCCTCAGGTTTAGGCAAAAGTAGTGCCAGCCACATCCCAACCTGCCCTCAGGTATCACTATGTTACCCTTCCGTCAGCCATGAAGAAGTTCAGAGACCATTAAAAACTTGCCATGGGTGTTTGACCCCACTTGAAGGATGAAAACAACATCACCTTCTCTAATCATTCTTGCATAATGACCAGGTGAATGCTTAGAATTTAATTCCTCCAGGTGGAACAAAAATCGGTTTGCAGTCTCCTTCCCCAAAAAAACAGAGCGCATAGAAGAAGGGCCTCTCTCAAAGATCCGTAAAGAGAAATAAGAACCCCCTTCCTCAACGGAAAACTCAAAAGTTTTGGATTCAATAAAGAAAAATGTGGAACCACCCATAATTGTACCACCGGAAGAACAACAACAACAACACAACAACAACAACTTTCTCCACCTTTCTTAGTAACCAAACCTATGGGATTTCTCTAGATTGCGTTACTTACAATACTTTGATTAATGGGTATAGTTTTCACTCCACTTTCACTTCCACATTAGGCGTTTCTTCCTCTTTTCCTATTTTTGCCTTGTGAGTTTTAAATCTGAACCATATTCAGTTTTACTGGAGACGGAAGATGGCCTTCATTTCAGGCCAGTTGTTTTATGTTGTTAGTTTATCTGGCAAACATGATTGCTGCATCAAGAAAAATAAGAGTAATGTGATTATACGATGCAAGGGATGCTTAACGCATAAGAGCCATCCTACAGACTTTAGTACACCACCCTCCTTGACACTCACCATATTTAGTAGAGATAACTCTCCGCCAGAGATGAGAAACTTCATGACCAAATCTCTAGAGCCATTTCCCTAAAAGAGCTTTATTAAAAGCCACCACACTTCTTATCCCCAATCCACCCAACTCAATGGGTAAACACACATTTTCCCAAGCCCCCAAAGGATACTTGAAACTCCCCTCAGAAGACCCCCACAGAAAATTCCTCTGAATACTTTCCAATCTAGCAGCCACGGCTTTAGGAATAGTAAAAAGAGATAAAAAAAAATACGTTGGGAGACTAGAGAAGGTACTCTTAATTAGCATGAGTCTACCTCCCTTGGATAAATAGAGACGCTTCCATCCAGAGAGTTTCTTCTCCATTTTCTCCAAGATAGGATTCCAAATCGAAGCTGTCTTAAAAGAAGTTCCCAACGGCATCCCCAAATATTTCATAGGCAACTTGCCCACTCTGCAATGAAGAATGTTGGCCAAAACCTCTAGGTTATTCACCTCCCCAACAGGGACAATCTCACTTTTCCCAACATTGACCTTCAAGCCCGTAAAAGCCTGAAAACAAGACAACACCAACCTAATAGCCAACAGCTGTTCCCTAGAGGCATCACAAAATAAGATAGTGTCATCAGCAAATAACAGATGGGAGATACGCACACCAACAGAGTTCACATCTCCCACATGAAAACCACGAATAAGATTACACTCCTTAGTCTTCTTCAAGAGTCTACTTAAGACCTCCATAATCAAGAGAAACAAAAGCGGGGATAGGGGATCCCCTTGTCTTAGCCCACGAGAGCTTCCAAAAAAACCTTTAGGGGAACCATTAACCAGGATAGAAAAACAAACCGACATAACACAAGCCTTAATCCACCCCCTCCATTTCAGCCCAAAACCCATCTGGCCCAACAAATAAAACTAGGCCTCCCAGTTCACATGGTCATAAGCTTTTTCAATATCAAGCTTGCAAACCACGCTGGGAATTCTACTCTTCAACCTGCTATCCAGGCATTCATTTGCAATAAGGACTGAATCCAAAATCTGCCTTCCACCAATAAACGAATTTTGGGACTCAGAGATGAGCTTATCCAAAACCACCCTCAACCTATTAGCCAACACCTTGGACAGTAGCTTGTACACACTTCCCAACAAACTAATGGGTCGGAAGTCTTTGATGTTAACGGCATTACACTTCTTAGGAATTAAAGTGAGAAACGAAGTGTTCAGAGACCTTTCAAACACAGAGTGCCGATGAAAGTAAACAAAAAAATTCATGACATCCTTTTCCACCACACTCTAACATTTGTGAAAGAAAGCCATGGTGAAACCATCAGGACCAGGGGCTTTATCACCCTCCATCACCATTAACACTTGAAAGACTTCCTCCTTTGTGAACTCCTTCTCTAAAGAAAACTGCTCATCCTCTTCAATACAAGCAAAATCTAACCCATCCATGGTAGGACGCTTCACCTCAGTTTCCTTATACAGCCCTTGATAAAAGAGAACTAACTGAGAGCGTACATCAGACTCATCCTTATAAAGAACACCGTCCACTTCAATCCGATTTATCTGATTAGCGTTTCTATGAGAGTTTGCTAATCTATGAAAGAACTTAGTATTGTTGTCACCCTCCTTCACAAACGATGAAGCTGTTCCTCGTTTGAAAGACCCACCAACTCCTCTCTCGCATCTAAACCCATCAGCTTAGTTAGCAGGTTCTTCTTTCTAAAAGCCAAATCACCAAACTCCTCCCTGTTCCACTTTTTTAAATCAGCTTTTAGAGCCTTCAATTTTTGAGCCAAAATGAAACTAGGCGAGCCCGCGAAATTGTACCCATCCCACCATTGCTTAACTCTATCTACAAACCCCTCAACTTTCAACCACATATTTTCAAATTTGAAGGCACTTCATGCACGACGAATAACACCAGCTTCCACCAGAAGCGGGCAATGGTCTAAAAGAGCACGGGGAAGCACTCGTTGGGCTACATTCTCAAAGTGCTCCTCCCAATCAAGAGAAACCAAAGCCCTGTCAATTCTTGACATAGAGGGAGAGTCAGAATCTCTAAACCATGTGAAGGAGGCTCCCTCTAAAGATAAATCAACTAAGGAATTGTTCTCTATAAAATCCGAGAAAGCGAACATAGCAGGCCTAAAAGACTCACAGCCAAGCCTTTCGCTTGGGTATCAGATAATATTGAAATCACCTACTAAACATCATGCCATGGGTCACCTGGCACGCACCTGAGATAACTCCTCCCACAAAGAAGACCGCTGACCATTGTCATTAGGGCCATGCACCCCTGTACAAGCCCACACAAAATCATCCACCACACCTCTCAATAAAACACTGACAGAAAACTGCCCAACAATGACATCTAACTTCTCAAAAACCCTCTTATCCCAAATCAACAAGACCCTCCCTGAAGTCTGCACAGCATCCAAACCAGCCCAATCAATGAACGGGCTACCCCATAAGCTACGAACAAAAGCAACGTCGATAGAAGATACTTTCGTTTCTTGAAAGCATACAATATCACACTTCCACTCTTTTAGGAGATTCTGACAAAACTCTCTCTTCCGGGGATTGTTAAGCCCCCTTACATTCCAAGAAAGAAGTCATAAAGTCATTTAAAACTACCAACAACCCCCAAAGCAGTCGAAAAATCTCTGCTCCTACCCCTAGATGAGGCACCATCGTAATTAACATAAGAAATAAGCCCCTTAAGCTCCCTGAGACCTCGTGTCCCTGAGTTTACATTTCGCTTAGACACCTCATCATCGTTCACCTTGAGGCATTCCTGTTCCAGAATGCGAAAAAGAGCCAAACATTGCGCTTCATGTTTCACAATAGGGAAACCCACCATTTTACAAAATTTTTTCATCAACTTGGACACCCAATCAGATGGTGGATCAGACTCAGGCATCTGTGTTCCCTTTACATAATCCTGAGCCAACAAACCCACGCTGATATCATTAGGGACCCACTGAGATAGAGGTTCACATTCTAACACACAATTCTCTCTCTCCACTGCCACAACCACTCTCAACCACCCCACTAGACTTCCATGGAAGGATTTGGAGCCCAGAATTTGACTGAGAAAACCCACCAGATTCCACCTCTCCTACATGTGCTTCCCCTTCCCCAAACTCAGCTTCCCTCCCATTACCCAAGTCTAAAAGAGGATAAGGTCTATTTATCTCCACTGGCACACTCCCTGCCATTACCGAGTTTACTGCCTTGTCCCCGGTGAACTCAGAAGCCCAAAACCCAAAACCTTGAGTCTCCTCGGCTTCGGGACTCGTGAACCCAGAAGAATCCAAGCCGATATCAAGAATTTGGCACTCGTATCCGTTTTTGGCTTGATAGGTGGATTGGTGATAATACTCTAAAAGATCTCTATCCTGAGCTCTATGTACGTTCAGCGATCAAGGATGCTTACATCTCTGAGGTCTTGTGGATTCCAGAAGGGGGTACTGCTAGAGTGTGGAATTTAAGGTTTAATAGAGCTTTTGAAGATTGGGAGTTGGCTGCTTCTTATTCTCTGCTTCAGCTTATCCGAACTCGTATTCCTCGGGGTGAGAGGAGGGATAATTTTGACACCCGGTCTTACTATCTTGCGATTCGGGGTGCTTTGAATTCTCTGTTTCCTTGGAAGGGGATTTGGAAACCTAAGATTCCTAAGCGCGTGGCGGTCTTTTTGTGGACAGCTGCTCACGGTCAAATCCTCACCTTGGATAATCTAATGATCAAGGGCCGCCCCTTGGCTAATTGGTGTTGTATGTGTTGTCGTGATGGGGAGTCGGTAGACCACCTTCTTCTTCATTGCCCCGTTATTCACTCCCTATGGTCTTCTATGCTTCAGGCCTTCGGTATTCATTGGGTTATGCCAAGCTCAGTGGTAGGTTTGTTTTCTTGTTGGCATCAGTGGTTTGAGAAGCATAATTCGGACATTTGGAATTTAGTTTTAGGGTGCTTAATGTGGATTGTGTGGATGGAACGAAATCGTCGTTCTTTTGAGGACAAGGAGAAGACGTTGGATGAGTTAAAGGTTTTAAGTCATCGCAATCTTTTGGAGTGGTCTCGTTGTTGGGGTTTTACTGTTTGTTCTTCTCTCTCTGAGTTTATGTCTTCCCTTGACTTAGTTTCCTGATTTTCCGCTTTGTGTTGTGCGGTGTGCTTTTTCCTTCTTGTTGTTCATCATCATGAACTCCTTGTTCTTTTCTCTTTTTATTTTTTCTTTATTAATATTATTCTGATTACTTATAAAAAAGAGAGAGAGAGAGAAGGAGAAAGAAAGAACAAAGGCCAACGTGTCTATTGCTCAAAACACTCAATGTTATTAATCAACTCATTCTATTTTTTTTTTTGAATACATTGAGCACAATCTACGCAAGACTCTTACTTGTACTGGTAGTGTAGGATTCCTACTAGTATAAGGATTACTAATAAAACCTAATAAATACTAACTTGGACCCAAAGTAAATAAACCTAAGATACTTAGAATACCTTAGAAGATTCTAGACTCAACTAAATTACCAAAATACGCTTAATTCGCAGGAATTGCACAAATTACAGATTTGCCCCTTAATATAAAACCGACCATAACTAATAAAATGAAAACGCAAATTAAAAAATTTTTTAACCCTAAAAGACTCATACTTAGACCATTAAAATGGTACATCTTTCACTTCAATTGGACTTCACACGAGGACCCAATAAAATAAATCTTGAATAGGCGAATTTGCAAAGTAATTGCATATTAATCTTCCATGACTCCATCATGAAGTTGAATTTATTTATCATTTTCTTCGTGGCTGGAGCTGCCTAGATCTAGTAAATGTTCAAGTGGCAATTTTGTAACAGCATTTTTCATTAAATTTGATTCTGAAGTACTTGGGTTGTTGAGTTTAATATAGAAAAACATTATACTTGCAATAATTCTGATTGTCAAATATCACTTTCTGGGGCTTGTTTGATGAGTTGCCAAACTCAGGGATGCTTAATGAGTCCATCTGTGCAGGTAATTCATGTTGCAAAATCGGATTCTCGTCTTGCGAACAATAACCTGCCTCTTGATATACAGAGGTTGAGATGCCGTGCTCTGTATCATGCACTTCGCTTCTCTCCCCCAATTGAGAGCCTTGGAAAGGTTTGAATTGCTGAGCCCTTCATATTTTTCTGCGATTGTAATCCAGGTTTCAAGTTTAGATTTTGGCATCAAGTCCTGATCCAGTGACAATGAAACTGTTGCTACCAAATTTTGAGATTTTAGATTGGATGGCTCAAACTTTGAAATGTTTGTCATTCTTTTAAAATTGTGTAACAGTTCAAAACCTTACAACAAATACATATGTTCACAGTGAACATGGCCCCGGTTTATTTTGTCAATTCAGTATTGATTCATTTAAGAGGTCTCCTATGGGGATTCCTGTTAAACTAGGTTCTGAGCATGCATGCTGGTGACACAACAGAAGCTGGTTGAGCGGCTGAGAACACGAGGGGGAAGATATATAGCTCTTCATCTGAGATATGAGAAAGACATGCTGTCTTTCACAGGCTGTACTTATGGACTGACTGATGCAGAATCTGAAGAGCTGAGAATTATGAGGTGAGAAAATTTGTTAATGTGCATGCATACACAAATAAAATATAGGGATGAACGCATATGCACTTATAAAATACATGTCAGGTTAATAGATGACAAGATTCCAACCTTCTAGCCTCTTTTTTTTTTTTTTTGATAAGTACGATTAATGAAAAACCTTGTGGAAAGATAGTTTTCATTGTTTTCTAGTGTTTGGTAGCATAAAAAAAAATTAGTCAAACGAAAACTACTTTTGGTCAACATAAAAAGTATGAATTATTTTTAAAGATTATTTTCCACTAAAATTTTTTGGAAAACAACTCTATCTCACAGCAAGTTAAATAAGAGAAGTTAATAGATTATTTTTCAACTCATTTAAGGTTGCTACCAAACATATGAAAATGAGATAGTTTTATAGAAAATACTTTTTAGAAAATGACTCATTTTCTAGAAAATATTATCGCTGAAACAAACAAAGCATAAAAGGAAAATGAGATCAACAAATTTCACCTCTGCATCTTCTCTATGCCCTTTTGTGTGAGATTTTAACTTCCAGTTTTCTTTTTCCAAATATTTTACAATTTGAAAATTTCAATGTTTATTCACAATGTTTCCAAGTGAGCTGCTGGGGTCTCCTGTAAACCTCCATAATGTGGTAAATGGAAGATATGAGGGGAATCAGTTAAAGAATTAGCAGCTTTTTTTTAATGACTGAAGTTTAGTCAAAGTTTCTGAAAATTTGAAGCATAGGTCTTTGATTCTCCATATGTTTTATATTGTTGTACAAAATGTGAAGGATCAACTATGGTGGGGTTACCAGTAAGATATCCATTCCTACTATGAACGAAGCGTCCTTGAGTAGGTGTCAACTAGCTTAGCTAATATAGCCTCTTGTTGTTATATCAGACCAAGCAAGGGAAATTTAGGAAGGGAGAGGATTACTTCCTATTACATATCCCATATGCCGAATGGGCCTCTAGCGAACCCCGCCCTACAGGAAAAGAAAGAAGAAAAGAAAGAGCATTCCTCAAGGGTGGGGGAAGATACTTGCTCGTGACAATTTGAGGAGAAGAGGCTATTCTATTATGAAGCAGTGTTCTATGTGCCGGTGTAATGGGGAATTAGTGGACCATCTTCTAATTCCGGGGGAGGGGGGGAGTGCTTATTCTTGTACATAGTTTTGAGTTTTCTTTTTTATTTGTACTTTTTGGCTGTTTCATGTTCTTTTCTGTGAAGTAGTCTTTTTTCTATAAAATTTTTTGTACTTATTGAAAAAAGGGGGGTTGATTTTATATTGGTGGCATTTTGATCTGTTTTGTAACTTATTTTTGTCGTATGATTCTTTTTCTAGGGAGACCACAAACCATTGGAAGGTCAAAGAGATAAACTCAAGAGAGCAGAGAATAGGAGGTTTTTGCCCACTAACTCCCAAGGAGGTTGGGATATTTCTTCGAGCTCTTGGTTATCCTCCATCAACCTTAATTTATATTGCAGCTGGAGAAATTTATGGTGGTAACACTCGCCTTTCGGAGCTCATGTCCTACTTCCCAAACATAGTTTTTAAGGTTTGTGAACATTTCTGTACTATATGATTAGCAAGGAAAATTATTTTAGTGCCACCATTTCTTCCAATAAGGTGCAATGACCAAGTGTTTGTTGTCTTGATGACAGGAAGAACTTGCAACAAAGGAAGAATTGGAAGCATTCACTGGTCATGCGTCTCAAACTGCAGCACTTGATTACATTATCTCTATAGAGAGTGATGTGTTCGTCCCTTCATATTCTGGTAATATGGCAAGAACTGTCGAAGGGCACCGCAGATACTTAGGTCACCGGAAAACCATTAATCCTGACAGGTAGTAATCAGTCAAAAGAAATTATTTGGGGAATAGTCTCATTGATCTTTTGGAACTGATGTATGAGGCCAGCAAAAGATAGACTTGCACCAAAGTCTTATCACTTGCTTTTATTAGGATGTGAACCCTAGGCCATTTATTGGCATGAGATTTTATTTAAACAATCTCCAAGTGATCTTGTTTTCTACATTCAGGTTTAACGTATATGTTGCTATATGCCATTAAGCCTCTTGAGGAATTCCCTAACCCATATATACTACAGAAAAAGAAATGCTATTTAATTAGCCTGTTTTTCTTTTCAGCCATTTATTTTGATGAACAAAACTTAGGTACAGTACCTTATATGCTGTTTCTTAGGTTCCATTCTTAAGATTCAGCCATGTGGCTATTTAATTAAAAAATACACTTTCATCTCAGGAAAAAAATTCATATGGCAGAATTTTAAAAGGGAAATTTTAAAAAAGAAACCTAAGGAACAGCACCTAAGTACTGTACCTAATTCTTGTTCTATTTTGATAGTATGCAGACACCTTACAATCTTTAACTTGCATAAAATTTAATTGTTTAAACATGTCATTTGTTTTCCTGGCTTTTGCTTGTTGCATTTATTGAGTTGGTTGTGTACTATCCAATTTCAAATTTGATGGTGGCACCTAAAGCCTATTTCATTGGGAATGTTTCTCCTTTTTCCCCCTTAGGCTTGACTATTCTTTGAATATGAAGATTTCCCCAAGTCTCATCTCCTTCATGTACTTTATTTTCAGGAAAGGTCTTGTCAAAATTTTTGATAAGCTGGAAACCGGACAGCTTAAAGAAGGATCCTCATATTCATTTCTTGTGGGCCAAATGCATGAGAACAGGTAAACAATATTTAATATGACCTCACATTGTGAGCGAAAGTGTTTGCATGTATCAGATGCACAATAAACCGCCTCTAATAACACTTTACATAATTGAATAGCACCAATGTGTTTTTCATTACGGCTGAACACAGGGCAGTTATGTAAAGAAGATATTAGCTGTTCCTTTAATTCCTGAGTTACTTAGTAAAACGCCCTAATATGGAACAAGATTTGTGCAGCAACCAAGAACTTGTCTAACTTTTACCAAAATTGCAGGCAAGGAGCTCCAAGGAAAAGAAAAGGTCCAATGCAGGGAATTAAAGGCCGAGCGCGTTTCAGGACGGAAGAATCCTTTTATGAAAATCCGTACCCTGAATGTATATGTAGTTCAAAAGGACGGCCTGAATGACATAAAGCCATGACTATACCATTAGATTTAGTGTGGATTCTTTCTGGTTCCGCATACCCTTTGATTATAGTCATTCATATCAAGAAAAAGTTTTGGTAGATGCCTTCTTTTTTCTTTTTCTCTTTATTTTTTTATTTTACTTTTATTTTATTTTAGTTTTGTACATGGACGGACCCAGGTGAGGCCTGAGCCCCCGGTCCATTTTTTTTTACTTATTATATATATCATTTTTATAGCTGGCTCCCTTTTCAAAACCTTTTAATTCCTCCTCCAATTAGCAACTATCAAACTAAAAAACTTAACAAAACAATAAAAACATTCACAATGGTGGTTGTATTTTAGCAAAAAAAATTATATTACCATCAAAGAGCCAAAAAATTGTGTTATTGGAGAAGTTAAAGTTAAATTTTTTATAACTATAATAAACCCGTATAAATACCAAATGATTGTAGCAAGTTGTTAAAAATAAAACATAATATTTTAAAAAGATTATTTATCTACTTTTAATTAAAAAAAAATTCAAATTCTCTCTCTTATTTTATTATTTTAATAAGTTATTTATATTATTTTAAATGAAGAGGTAAAAAAAATAAAATATGTGATGTTAGGTGTATTAAAAAGTAAGGTGAAAAAATAGATAAAGTAACTTTCTAAAGTGCTAAAAACTAACTTTTTAAGTATTATTACTGTGAATGTTCTAACTTAAAAAAAAAAAAAAATCCTAGCCACCTTAATATTAAAAAAATATATATATATTTATCTTTATTTATTTATTTTTTTTTTTTTGGGTAAAAAACAATAATTTTGCGTATTTATAATTTGTTAATACTATATAGATGCCTGTAGAGGAGGATTTTTGTTCTAGCCCTTGCAAGCTATTTGTCCTTTTTGAGGAGCCAAGCTCGCAAGGTTTTTGTTTTCAAGTGACGTGGGTAAGCAAGCATTGCACTTGGACTTAGTCCCACATAGGCAAAAAATGCGCCCCACCCATGGTTTATAAGCCTTTAGAGTAACTATGAGTGTACCACTACCACACTTGCAAAATCCTCCCCTACAATGCCTATTTAGAGTTTTTTTTTTCTTATACTCCGACCCCCTCTAATTTGAAATTTTGGGTTCGTACCTAGTTTTGTGTTTCTAAATCAACATGATTATTTCCAAGAGCAAAATTATTTCATGCCTGCTAAAAAAAAAATGATTAGAGAAATAGTACTTACATTTAGTAAATGTTTAATTTTATGCAATTTACCTTTGGGGGTAGTTGGTCTAATTGTCATGGGCTCCTCCTAAAGGTTTGGGAGGTAGAGATTCCAGGTTCTAATTTCGCAATGGAAAGCGCCTAGGTTGTAACTTCACACTCTTGACTTATGCTAACTAGCATCCTCGATGGGACTGGATGCACAACAATAGCTCATCCAAATGAACCCAGCTGGTAGGGGTAAGGTGTCACTATGATCAAGCTCAGGTGAAATATGTCGACTCAGGTCACCCCTTTACCCATTTTTCTCAGCAAAAAAAAAAATGCAATTATTTTTTATTTTTTATTTTTTTATGTTTGGAATGACAAAAATTAATGGTTAGTAATAAACGTTCAACAGAAAACAAGTCAAAGGGTTCATTTTTAAATTTTGGGAAATGAAAAACCTTATGCCTTAACTTATATTATTCTTTTGTGTTGCCGAGTACCTTGCCGTCACCGGGGTTGCCACCAACAACCACTGCTTGTCGCCATCACTATCACCATTGTTACACCTTCTTCGTAGCAACAACTACTATAAAGATTATATGAAATATTAATGATTTTTTATGCAAGTCAAATTACATAACATGCTTTTGAATATATAATTTTTTTATTAAATTGCAATTTACACATTTAAAGTAAAAAATAATTTTGATTTAGACACGGTAAGTTTCAAAATCTAGATATGTACCTGTAAGGGCGCAATTTGGATGCTTAACCCACGAGGTAGACATAAGCTCAAAAAGTCCAAAACAATGAATTTGTAGAGTGTGGATTGGAGAACTGGGCTTTAATGAGTTAGATAATAATCAAAGCGTATTCAAGATACTAAAAGATGGAAATAGATTGATTTAATTAATAAAAAGCCGTCCTCGGCGTAATCTGAGGAGGTCAGTTCTTATATATTTTTCTCAAGTATGATTACAGGCTTAACTCTCAATGTCTATAGTGTTTTTCTCTTGTTTTTCGATCTCCTTTTCTCACTGCCTCTCTTTCTTTTTATACTCCCCTCCTCTTTCATTTTCATCTTTCACATGCGGGCCAGATAGTTGGTGTTGATACTTGTCCTATCAGCACCTTCCTGAAGTCCTTAGATAATAGTTGTAAGGCTGAAAATTACTGTTCAAATATCACTTCTTCATTAATGCAGTCAGGGTATTAGCTGTAGAGCATTCAATGCGGTGGTAGTTGCTTTTCCTTTAAATATTTTCCAGTTCTCACCTGTACCGTATGCTCGTAGGGTATGCCCTTATTAGTTAGAACCTTTTGATGCATCATCCTATATAGAAAAATACATACCTCGATCTTTGCCTTGCTTAGCAGAGAATCTATACCTCCTTGGATCACCTTCCTTACTCTACATAGTCCAAACCTGGTAGCAAAGACTACCATCCGCATCTTCTATACCATTGACCCGTCCTCGGACAATTGAATCTCCTCGAACGGATCTAAGGCCTAATATTCGTATTTGGGCCTCTGGCCCCTACAGTACCTTATCGTTACCAAATTTTGAAAAAAAATATCTTCCTTTCATTTAATGAAGTGATCTTAAGTGCTATTTCAATTGAAAATTACTTAGTTTTAATGCATTAATATTATGTCTTTTGACGTTTGCCACATCAAGACAACAAAATACTGTTTTGAATGGAGTATATATTTTGGTTTCCCCTTGTCTACCCTTTTTTTTTCCTCCTCCTTTCGTGACTTGGCGTCACTTTTTCATTTTTCCAAAAATCATAATTTTCTTTAGAAATAAACAGATAAAAAAAACCCCTCAAACATAAAAATGGTCCACCTACTTAATCTCATTTATACTCGTACACTTTTTTATAGAGGAAATGATAGTAGCCTTCATTAATTGAAAATCATGTTATACGAGGAAAAGAGAAAAATGACATTAAACAATAACCTCCTATATTCCTAAAATTAAGAAAACTACAAGGTTTTTAAATTTTTAATTTTTTTTATATAACAATCTTCTTGGCATTCAAATAGGAACCTTATCAAAAACAAAGAAATCCAACGATAGAATCACTCATATTCGATCAAAAAAAAAAGAAGCACTAAAACATTAATTAACTGCATTTCAAGGTGAATACTGAATAGTGCGGGATGCGGAAGACATAAGCTTTTTTTTTTTTTGATAAATCAACCAGAAAACAGAGCGTTACAAAGTTAGGTGCTAAGGCCATTGGTAGTGCATAGGAGCACTGGAGGCCATATCAGCCATCTTATGTACATTAGCAAGCACAAAAGCAGGGATCCAACGGAAGGAAAAACACATACCCTGATGCTTTAAGGACACAAAATCAGCAAACAAGGTTTTTCCTTCCCAATCCGGAGATTGGCCTGTATTAAACAACTGAACCAAAAAAGTACTATTGCTCAAAACCAAAATCTGGTTGAACTGAAGCCTAAAAGCTGTCACTGCTGCTTCTCGAAGGCCTTCAAGTAAAACACCTGGGACTGATCTAGCTGCACTGCTGCTGCACCCGTAGAACACCACTGCACCCTGCCTGGTCCTAGCCTCATAAGCAAAAGCAGCTCTCTTCTTTGCCTGACACCAGAAATCTTGAAGATGATGCTCCACTGCCCATTAAGACCGTGAGCCATAATTTTCTGCCTAGATATCCTATGATTAGTACTGTGATGATTTTGAAAGATCTCTTGGTACCTGCAAAACAGATTTTGAGTGGTTAAAATGACATTCATTGGATCAGGAGTAACTCCCTCATAAATCACTTGGTTTCTGTGGTTCCAAATAGCCCAGTGGGTGATGAACATCAGCTGCAAAGTTTTCATGTTACTCTCACCCAGCCTCTTATGTTTAATAATGGAATTGATGATCCATTGCTGAACTGTCATAGGACTAAGGTAGGAAGTATGCAGGGCTAGAGCTGATCCATACCAACAAGCTCTAGCAAAATGGCAATGAAGGAAAAGATGGCTAGCAGACTCCTCAACAGAGTCACAAAAAGGGCAGAGGGTAGCAATTGGAATTCCCCTCCCCTTTAAAGCTTGAAAAGTTGGCAAGCTATCCTGAATTACCTTCCAAACCAAATTGCAGATTTTCAAGGGTAATCTAACCTTCCATAAAATGTTCCACACAACTTCAGGGATAATATGGGGGTCTAAAGTTTGCATTGGCTGACTCATTTGCATCTTCCAACAGAATCTCATAAGCTTTTTTAACTTTAAAATCCCCTGAATTTGAGAACTTCCACTTAAGAGAATCTATCACAGCACCTGTCTTTGAGATTGGGATGCTTAGAATTTCAGAACTAACAGGAGGGGGGGGAGGGGGTTGGGGTTGGGGGGGTACAAGGATCTAACTAGATCAGACTTCCAAGAGTGAGTGGCTTGGTCAATTAAGTCAGCCACAGTACCTGTGATAAGGTTTGGGTTATGCAGATTAGGAGTTTGGAACCAAGCAGGATGGTCTAAAGGAATATTCGTACCATTACCAACCCACCACTTCCCCTCTTTCAACTTTTTGTTATCCTGTTTCACAATGTTTCTCTAGAACCAAGATTGATGCAGCTTGGGTTGACATTCATGGATTGAGCTTCTAGGGAAGTATTTGGCTTTAAAAGTTCTTGCTAAAAGGGATTGAGGATTTTGGTGAATTCTCCAGAATTGCTTAGCAAGCATGGCCTAGTTCATCAAACTAAACTTTTTAAGGCCTATCCCTCCCATATTCCTAGGCTGACAAACTCTGTTCCAATTAAGAAGATGCAATTTCCTAACCCCTTGATCATGCTCCCACCGGAAGGATCTTGTAATGGCATCAAGTTTATTACAAATACTCTCAAGCACCCTAAAGCAAGAAAAGGTATATAAGGGCATGGATTAAAGAGCTGAATGGATCAAAGTGGATCTACCAGCTTATGAGAGGAGCTTAGCTTTCCATCATTGAAGTTTAGAGTTGAGTTTATCCACAAAGTAATGAAAGTCAACAACTCTCTTGCCCTTAAGTTTGAAGTTTAATCCTAAATACTTACTAGGTTCAGACACCAGGTTGACCTTTAAGGCCGAGGCTAGGTGTTCTTGCTCTACTCTTGGCATATTTGGAGAACAATATAAATCAGACTTGGCAACATTAATGCTCTGACCAGAAATAGAGCAGTACCACTGTAAAACACATTGAATATTGTCTATAGATTTATCATCTCCCCTAAAGAACAAGAGGGAGTCATCAGCAAACAGCAAGTGAGTGAAGGTGCATCCATTCCTTCCAATTCTTATACCTTGGATCTTATTTTGTTGCTCAGCTTGAATAAGGGCAAGGGATAGAACATTTGCACACAAAAGGAAAAGATAGGGTGATAAAGGATCTCCTTGTCTGAGACCTCTCTTAGACTTGAAGGTTTGAGATAAGCTTCCATTCACAAGAAAAGTATATTGGACTGTGGTGACACACTGTAAAATCCACTTTATCCAATTTTGGCTAAAATTCATGGAAGTAAGCACAACCTTCGAAAATTTCCAATCTATCCTATCATAAGCCTTTGTCATATCAATCTTCAAAGCTCCATAAAACTTTTTCCTCCTCTTCCTTTTTGTAAGAAAATTAAAGATTTCGTGAGCAAGGAGAATGTTGTTAGAAATATTCATTCTCTTAAAAAAAGCATTCTGAAAGGGAGTAATAAGAGAGTCCATGAAAGGCTTAAGACGATTAACCAGCAGCTTAGAGATAATCTTGTAAATCACATTACACAAACTAATGGGTCTAAAGTGATTCACATTATCGGGGCAAGCAATTTTAGGAATGAGGGTGATATAAGTAGCATTGAGAGACTTAAGTAAAGATCCTGAGTGGAAGAAAGGTAGGGCAGTGTTAAAAATATCAAACTTGACAATGCTCCAGTACTCATGATAGAAAAAAGTAGGAATACCGTCTGGACCAGGGGCTTTATGAGAGCCAAGTGGAAGATATAAGCTGGTTCGGCTAAATGAGATTTTAAAACTTGTTCTCAATTGAGTTGACGCTATTTTAAGGGAATGAGCATTTTTGAAAATCTTGATTTTGGATAATTTTGCTAATATATATTTTATTAATTTTCAGTATTTGGCAAATTAGAAAGACAACAAGGGTGGTGTAGTGATTTGATCATATTATGTGTGTTTACAAACTTAAAAATTACATGATATATTGACTGATATAGATAGACATGTTTCATGTCTACTCAATAATGTAAGTATTGTTTTGATCAAATAAAAATGCAAATATTCTTAAATTATTTTTTACATTATTGATTGTGTGTTATTAAATTTATTTATTTTTATAATTTTGTTAGACTTTGTTTCAATTGTTGCAAAAGCAACAAAATTTGAGCAAAAATATCATATTTCAAATCAAAATTTTCACACATAAATATTCAAAAATTAATATTAAACTTTCATTATACATAAATAATTAATACATCACTTAAAATAATTAGTATAAAAAAATAAATATAGTTATCTTATTAGCAATTTTTAATTATATAGAATAAATACTAAAATGTTGGTTCTCCCCTATAGGAAAACGTTTCTTTTTAAATTAGTTTGGAGAGAAACTCTTTAAAAATCTCCTATATGTTTTTATTGGATGTGAATTTTGAAAATCCAATAGGATTGTTTGTTTTTTTATTATATCCTTCATGCTTACAAAATTTTAAGAAGATCAAAGATCAATAAATATTTCATCAATCAAAATATTTAAATTTTAAGTTTTTGTAATATAAATTTATACATAAAAAATAAGTTTATTGATCAAATAGTAAATAATATCCAGTTTGAACAAAATTTGGCATGTGTGTTAAAAAAATAAAGGAAATGCAATCCAATGATTATATTTTCAATATTCACATCCAATTGAATGATATAGGGTGAGTTTGAAGGATTTTTCTCCCCCACAAAATCATAAGATTAATTTTAGTGAATTTCATAAATATTTAGCTTTGATAGCTTTTGTGTCAATTGTTGTCAAACCAACTAAACATGAGGATGAATATCATATTATAAATTTATTATTATTATTTCAAATAAAAATAGCTTTTAATATAAAATTTATTAAAATAATTATATTGATTTATTAATATAAATAATTAATATGTGCATTTACTTCATTGGTTGATTTAATAAATTAATATTTTGATATAAATGTAAACTTTGATAAGTGGAAGCATAAATAAAAAGAATTTCAAGTAATGCGTCACATTGCAGAACTCCATGCTCTCTCAAATGAAGTATTTACTTTTATGTATATAAGACAAATAATTTTTCACCAAAAATAAAAAAAGACAAGTAACCATTACTCTGATCCTAAAGGCCAATAGAGTAGAACCAAAATATTATGATTGTTCATTTAATTTATATTTTTTTTCTCGATATGAGTCAAGTTTGAGTTTGTCCCCAAATTAGTTTATAGGTTCAAACTTCGTTCATTTTCTTGCCAAATAATGTCGGACTTGTTCATGAGTTACTTGATTAATTTTTTCTTTTCTCATATATAGTAACACAACTACTAAACGTGTTTATCCCTTTCAAATCTATGCTAATACTGAATAACTAAATTATAGTTGAAATTATATTATTTGCGTTAATTAGATAAAATATTTTCATATATGAACTTACAAAAATTAGACTCACCAACCTTGTATTGTTAAAAAAATTATATAACCCTCACTATAAAAATGGACTAGTTACATCAATATAAATTATTTTTTTTTTTATACCTAATGAACTTGTTTACAAACTTACATGATCTAATCTAAAGTCTATTTGAGTATATCTTAGACATAGATACATAATTATATGTATATATAAATTGAGTCTTATATATACAAATTTATTCACAAACACATTAATATATTTGAATAAGGTTTTTTCATATAAATGAGCCTAGCCTTAGTCGTAAAATTGGCTTATTTGCTAAATAAACAATTATAATTTTTGTTTTTTGAACTGAGCCAAAAATTGTTCATAAATGATTTGGTTAATTTATATCCTTATCCAATGGTCCAATAAAACTTGCTATATTTAAATTGAGTCTCATATTCACAAACACATAATTATATTTGACTTAGGCACGGTTCAAACTTGGATTATTTGCTAAATAAATGAACATTTTCTTTTTTTTGAAATGAACATTTTCTGGAGGCAGCCAACCTCCAATTCCAATTGTACATAAATATTCTCTAAACGCGGCCGTTTCATAGAGAGCAAAACGTGCCGTTTTTTGTCTTCTCCCAAAAGCGGAAAGGCAGACAAAAAAATCTGAAGGCGCTTGTAGATGTAGACGTTAGTTGTGGAAGAGTAGCAGATAGAAAGTCGAATCCTGCGTACATATTTTGAAAATAGAGGAACAGAAGCAAAGCCATTTTTTTTTTTTGATGGTAGAATAGAATAGATTTCAATATGAAATCCCAGGTTTCAAATCCCATAATTCAAATTCAACTCCCAATCCCAAAACCACCCGCTAAAACCCTTCTCACCCACTGCCGCTGCCGCTGCCGCTGCCACTGTCACTACCCATCACATTGCTTATCCTATTCTAGAAAAACCAATGCTTTTAGTCTTAGAGCCAAATTACGCTCCAGCTCCAATAGTCTCTCAGTGCTTTTAAATAACCACAGCAACCTGAGAATTAGTGCTTGCAATGCTTCGGATTCTTCTGACTCACTTGTAGTATCCACAGATGCAGAGGAAGATGCTGAGTCTGCTCAGATATTTGAGGTTTTTTCCTTTTATTTATTTTTTATTTTTTAAATTTATTTTTTGGGTTTGTTGAGTAATGGCAAAATTGATTTAACTAAGGTAATTAGGATTAGGATTGGTTAAGCTGAATTGGGTTTTTGGCATTTGGTGTGTTTTTTATTTTCAGTAAGTGAACTTTGTTCTTAAATTTTTACTCCTTTTTCTTTTTGGGGTTTTCGAGTGAATTCAACTAAGCTAAGTAGGATTAGGCTTAGTTGAGCTGATTGGGTGTATGAAATCTACTTGCACTGTGTTTGTGTAATTATTTGGATTGAAAAATTTATCGTAATGGAGATTGTTTGATCTTATGGTTTGGCGTTAGAAGTTCCACAAGATGCACAATGGAGCCGTTTTCCAAGCTTTAGAATTTCCATGATTCAGCAAATGAGCTTAGCATTTGAACTGCCATCCTCATCGAAACTCAAAATAGCGTCCATACAAAAGACCAAATATTCCTAGCCATCATACAATGGGGTAGAACACGTTTAACTGATTCCCTGCTATTCTCACTCATAAAGTACCAATCAATAATTAATTTATCATGTTTCTGGAGATTATCCACTGTTACTATTCTGTCTAAAGCTGCTGTCCATGCAAAAAAAAGCAACCTTTCTAGTTACCTTAGCACTCTGAATACTCCTCCAATCAAAGTTAGCCCCTATAACACCCCTCAAAGCTTCATGATAAGAGTGCACTCCAAAATTTCCAGCCTTCACAAGTTTTCACACTATTTGATCCTCCTCTAATCTACCAGGGAAATTAGAATATAACAAATCCAAGAAATTATCGACAGACTCTGATTCCCAATTGTGTGGTGATCGGGTAAACTGAGGATTCCGTTAGGATGCATGGACACTTCATTTGGGGTGCCATACTAGTGTCGTATTCATGTCGTACCCATGTCGTAATGGTGTCCTATTTACTGTATCATGTTATAATTTTTCCAAAATGCTCGTGTTGCCGTATTGTACCCATACCGTGTCCGTGTTCGTCTCTATGTCCATGCATCCTAGATTCCAATTACATTCTCCACCCAAATAGGAGGCAACTGAGACATTCCTATCAGTATATGTGTCTATCAATTAAAAAAGGATGCTATAAAAACATGTGTAAATTATATTCACATTTCATTTTTTTGTTATTTGTAGCATGCTAAATTTAGGGACCATAGTAATTGCAAAATCTGTCATCCCTGCTGTTTACTAGTTTATGTTTTGGGAAAAATGTTTGACATACTCATTTGGCAGAATGTATAAAGCATTTGGATTTCTCAATTTCTAAAAATTTCCAGTTTTGGCAATGTTTCAGAAATTGAAGGATACAGAGAGACAACGAATAAATAAGATGGAGGAACTTGAGAACAAGGCTAATATGCAGTTAGAGAGGCAGCTTGTCATGGCTTCAGATTGGAGCAGGGCCTTGTTGGCTATGCGTGGAAAATTGAAAGGAACACAGTGGGATCCTGAGAACTCGCACAGGATCGAATTTAGTGATTTCTGGAAACTTCTTAACTCAAACAATGTCCAGTTCATGGAGTACTCAAATTATGGTCAAACAATATCAGGTTGGAAGTTTTTTTTTAAATGTTGTTATTCATTACGTAAATCTTAAAATCTTTTGGTGGTCATTTTTGTGCGTAATACTTCTCATCATGAGATTTTTTTCTTAGCGTTGTTGGTTTGCAAAAGTTTGCGAACTTGTCAATTGTTTAGGTGATTAAATTGGCAAAATGTCATGAACTATAGTCTGTATACAAACAATCAGAAAAAGTTATTGCTGGGATTCATGTGGGAATATATACCTTTAATTTTAAAAAGAGGATTTGAAAACATATTTATTCTGACTCAAAGGGAGAAATGCACTAGAGTATTTTGTACATGTAATTGGGAACATTTTGGTTGTTGTAGGTGTGAGGATAATAAACTTACCAAACTCACTTCAACTCAATTAAGCCTTAATCCCAATTAATTGGGGCTAAGTGAAGACCAACTTATTAATTTTTTTTGATAGGATCATTCCTGAAGCAAATTAAAATTTGAGGTTTTGAGAGAATAGAAGGGAATAAGTATCAATTTATTGATTAGAAGAAATTGAAACAGTGGCCCTGGTTGGTGGTGAACTTTTAATTTTTGAGTTTGGTGTTCAAGATTGATATAAATTCTTTCTAGAATATATATATAATGATTATGCAAAAATGCACCTAGAATGCCTCTAGTGATGCAGTATTAGTGGTTTGGGCACGAATTCTTCCTAAGTTGCTTCAACCAGATGATTTCTGCACAAATGAATTTACCTACATGGAGTTTAACCAGATAAATTTACATTAGAGAATTGGTTCGGCGGTTTGTCTACACATTCATTATGCTTTTAGCTAAAGTACTATCCAACTGTCAATTGAAGCACATGACTCTGTACATCAACTTGTAGTTCATAGAGAAATATGCAATGAAGACTAAAAGAGGCAGATGTAGTAACCTAAATATAAATGAACTGTAGGTGAAGTCAGAACCTTTGTGGTTACAGATTATTTGCATTGCCTCTTTGTTAGCCTTGTAGAATTTGTTGGACATGCTAGAATTGGAATTCACAGGTTAACGTTATTCAGAAGATCAAATCATATGGGGATACTTAAGACTATGTTAAACATTGTTTAGTCTAGTGAAACTTAGAATTCCATATCATAGTCTTTTCCCTAAATTCCATATTGCATCTGGCATTTCACTTTTCCTTTTCCTTTTGGTAATTTGAAGCGCATGCACATATTTACTACTGTGCCTTCAAGTTCTGGCATCCAGTCAATTTTACACTTAAAAGTTCGATTGAGTTATCCAAGTGGTACATCTGAGCAGTTTTGGGGTTCAAGGGATACCTCTGTGGTTCCAGCACCTCTTGTGGTGCTTGTGCACTGTGGTTCGAAATTGTTCTCTGAGAAGTTCACTTGTCATTATGGTGTTTTAGCTAGCTTAGCCTCTAGAAATAAATATGTTGTTCTTGTGTCTCTAATGGTAACTTTTAATGCCAAAAGACTGCCTAGAACTTTGCCACCATTCATGGGTCATCTTTATTTCCTTGAAATACTCTGCTGATGATTTATTGTCCTGTTTCCACAGTAATTCTACCATACTACAGAGACGGAAAAATGGAAGGAACAAAAGGGAATTCAAAGAAAGACATTGTTTTCCGGCGTCATGTTGTGGACCGTATGCCGATTGATTGCTGGAATGATGTTTGGCACAAGTTGCATCAGCAGATGGTAAATGTTGATGTTTTTAATGTGGACACAATACCTGCAGAAGTGTACTCAACTGTTGCAACTGCAGTCATATGGTCCATGCGGCTTGCCTTATCTGTTGCGTTATATCTCTGGATTGATAGCATGATGAGACCAATTTATGCAAAGTTAATACCTTGTGACTTGGGAAGTCCTAGCAAAACAACCAGGCAGCCACTGAAGCGCCGTGCACTTGGATCCTTAGGCAAGAGTCGGTAAGTAGAGAGTGATTCTTGGTAATTTGGTTTTGGGTATTAAATTTTGTTTCATTTCATGCTATGGATAGCTGGTTGATATTAGTCATTTTGCCTATTGTTGCTATATGTTTAAAAGTAGGGAAATCTGATTTCTCTTATATCATCATTATTGCCAGTCGTAGTAGAGTTGCTCTTGTAATGGTATTTATGTATGCTAATTGTATCTTTATCCCTTTTCTGGTATTAATTTCTTCAACCTTTTCGTACTACAGAATTATGACTAAGGGTTCTTCTCTAATAAGCCATTGCCTTGGTGTTTTGAGTCATAGGAGTTTTTGCAATTAGATCATTAAAACTTTACATAACAGATTTTATTAGTATTACTTTTGTTTATAAGTGGCAAACAGACATGTTTCTAGTGTGAACATAGCTGGGGAATGATTCTTGCAACCAAACACTATGGATCTAACTTTTAGCTACCTTTCCACCAGGGCAAAATTTATATCTGCTGAAGAATCTACGGGTGTTACATTTGATGATTTTGCTGGCCAGGAATATATAAAGAGAGAACTACAGGAGATTGTAAGGATTTTAAAAAATGATGAAGACTTCCAAGACAAAGGCATCTACAGCCCAAAAGGCGTTCTTCTCCATGGACCTCCTGGAACTGGTAAAACACTGTTGGCTAAAGCTATAGCTGGTGAAGCCGGACTTCCTTTCTTTGCAGCAAATGGCACTGATTTTGTTGAGGTGAGGCCTGATGTTTCTTAATGTTAAAGGTTATATAAACTGGGAGGATGGTAGTTGGTGTAGAAAAATGTTGTAGGATAATTTAAGCCCAAAAGGAATAAAAGGCCCATTGGTACATTGTCTTTTATTTCTCTAAATTATTGTTATTATTATGTCTTGAGTATTTTAAAATATCATGGGACTGGCATGTGACTTTTAATGAAGTTGGGTGGTTAGGATTTATTTGTTATATGTAAGATAAATGTTTAGGATTCTAGGGTTACCAAAGGTTGTTATAAATAGCCTCTTTTGAGTTATTGTAGGCACCCTTTTGTTATCTATTTCATGAAATTTCAGATTTGAACATTTCTTGAGCTCTTTGAGACTAGAAATTGATATTTGATTTGATATATAACCGATTGTCCTAAAAGCTTAAGATGTTAGGAAAAGGTGAATTTATTCATTTAACCAATATTCTTACACTCACGGTCACCCTTGCATTTGGGCTTAGACTCTGCCTTAATAAGTGGGGCCCAACACATGGGATTTTTAAATTTTTAAATGGGAGGTAGAGATGGGGTTTGAACTTAACCATCTGCTTTGATACCTTGATAAAGTATCGATTGTCCCAAAAGTTTTAGTTATTAGGAAATGATGAATTTAATTAGTTAACTAACATTCTAACCAGATTGTTCCAACTTCAATCTTATTATCTTTTTTTTTTTTTTTTTTTTTTTTTTTTTTTTTTTTTTACTTTAATCTTGTTTGTTGCTGTAATTTCTTCTTAAACCTTCTTTAGATCAAATCTATCCAAGCATAACTATCATAGCCTTGAATAATATAGACCCCATATGGAAATCTTTAAATGGGAGATGGAGATGGGATTTGAACTTAACCATCTACTCTGATACCATGATAAAGTAATGATTTTCCCAAAAGTTTTAGCTATTAGGAAATGATGAATTTAATTATTTTAACCAAAATGATGAATTTAATCAGTTATCCAATATTCTACCTTGATTGTTCCAACTTCAATCTTATTATCATTTTATTACTTTAATCTTGTTTGTTGCTGTAATTTCTTCTTAAACCTTCTTTTGATCAAATCTATTTCTGCATAACTATCATAGCCTGGAATAATAAAGACCTCATTTGGAAATCTTATAGAAATACATCATTTTATTTGTTTACCATAGATTCTGAGGTCATTCTAGGTACAACACTTCAACCGAATGGAGTGATTGAAGAATATGCATGATGCATGATCCTATATATGCACGATGCTTGGACGAAATACAACAGTACAAAAGATTGAAATATGGTGGTATAGCAATAAAATTGGAATGATAAAGAGAAGATTAGCATGGCCCTTGCGCAAGGATGACACACAAAAATCGAGAAATGTTCGAACTTTTTTCTAATAAAGAAAAGGGTGTTAAAGCGATACTTATAAAACAACTCTTCATAGTGAAACTTTATTTTGTAGCCAAGAACATGGTTGACATGTGATTTCACATGTGTCAGTCTGAACAGGTAATAAAAAGTTATAATATTGGTTGTAAGATTATAATAAATACACATATAACCAAAGGGTAGCACAATCAGCTGGGAATCATGTCATATGAAGCGGAGGCCAATTGTTTGAATCTTTCCTTCCCCATTCCGTTGGGGTCAAATCTAACTCATCAAAATAATTTGAAATAAATTGAACTTCAGAGAAAGGTTTTTAATATGTAGAAAAAAGAGGATCATTGGTTTTTACCAATATGGACTAATTTTTATTTATTTATTTATTTTTTTTGGGGGAGAGAGGGAGGGGGGGGGGGGTTGGGGGAGGGAAGGAGGAAGATTCTAGGGGGCCTCATCGAGTTAGCATTTGCAAGCATATACGAAATTTATGGGATTAATTCTTGAGATTTATTCAGTTTGATGTCAGAGGTGGCTTGAGAAAGTTTTTGACATGATCGTTGCTTTGGGGACAGATTGCTCAAGGATGCTTATCCTTAGTTTTAATACATTGCAAGGGATAGAAGTGCAAGTTTCGCAAAATACTTAGAATGGACAAATTGAGGTATTCCATGGACTTGGAGCCCCACTTTGATCCTTCCTTTACAAGATTGGGAATTAGATCCTATGACTAATTTTTAAGAGGACTTAAATGTTGTGTGTCAATGTAAGGGGTGAGGATAGTTTAACTTGGCTCCCATCGAGAAGTAAGGGTTTCTAAGTTTAAAATTATTTAAATTTTTACTCAGAAAATCATTTGGAAGGTTAAGGCGCCACTTAGAGTGGCTTTCTTTGTCTGGACGGTGGTGTTGGGTAAAAGATTTTTTTTGATAAGTAATAAGTTTTATTGATATCAAAAAAGGAACACCCTGGTACACAGGGAGTGTACAAGGGGTCAACAAATCAAGTACATGTGTTGGGTAAAAGATAACTTGCGTAGAAGGGGTATTTTGATCATTCACTAGTGCTGTATGTGCATGGCAGATCCAATTAATGGATCATGTATTTCTCAGTTGTAATGTTGCTCATGAATTGTGGAATATGGCGTTCTGCTTGGAATTAACTTTGTGATGTTGTGTACTGTAGTCAGGCTTCTAGAATGTTAGGAAGGGAGGTTTGGTAAGCATGAAGGAATAATGCTTGGTAGGCCCTCTCATATGTTTGATGTGTATTTGGAAAGACCAGAATGCATGAATGTTTGAGGGAAAGGAGACAATTGATAGATAGATTGAAGAATGTTTTTTTAAATGGCAGTTCATGAATGGATCAGAGCTATGCTTCCAGCTACCTCATCACGTTTTATTGAGTTTTTAGATATGTTGAATTTTCATACATGTATCTTGGTTTTGTGGTTTTGCTCTTGTATACATCCTGTATATTGGGGTGAAGCCTACTTTACCATTAGTGAAATTGTTTATTACTTATAAAAAAAATTATGTTTGCTTTAATTGGTTGACATTCTTCTCAAAGAAGCGTAATCTGCCTTCATTTCTTAGATCCTTAGTGCCTTAACTTGAACTATTTGGCCAATCACATTACAATTGCCTCATTCTCCATTTATTTTGTTGGATGGTCATTGAAATGATCTGTTTAATTCTATTCCAGCATTTAGCTACTTGCTTACTGATGGTGGTTATCATCTTTGTTTTGGTTCAAGTAATTTGGATTGTTGGAAATTAAATGAGACTTGGCTGACAGAATAGCTTTTTCCAGATGTTTGTAGGTGTTGCAGCATCTCGTGTTAAGGATCTTTTTGCTAGTGCCAGATCGTTTGCACCTTCCATTATATTTATTGATGAGATAGATGCTATTGGTAGCAAGCGTGGTGGACCTGATATTGGCGGGGTAAGATATAATTTAGAAATATTGCTTACTTGACTTCTCGGTTAATGAATATCACTCCTTTGTGGTTTCATTTTCTACCATGTTTTCTATAAATGCTATTTTGACTATAAACTACATGTAGACTTGGCTTTGTATTTAAATGCTATATGCACAATCTTCTAAGATTGCAAATGTTGATTCATTTGTGATTATGGCTCAAGTCTCGCAATAATGTTGTTGTTGTTGTTGTTTTTTTTTTTTTTTTTTTTTTTTTTTTTTTTTTTTGGACATGTTCATTACATTTTTAGATTGGGCACACGTTAAAAAAGAGAAAGAATATTCTGTTAAAAAAACAATTTAATGGAAATTGTTTATAGTGGAGGGTAATTTGCTTATTACCAATCAATCAGGGGGACATTGCTTTTTGAGGGAAATTGAGATTGACCCCATAGTTTTGGGAGGCAAAGTGCAATTAACCCTAAAATTTTTGTTACTTAACAAAAAAAAAAAAAAGGTTTAGGGGATTAATGGAATTTCAATATATAAGTTACATCAAAGCTCTTAAAATAGCATCTCTAAATTATAAGAAATACCATGGAGGCTACAATTGCTGACTTTATACCTTCCAAATTTGTATTTGTATCAACCATTAGTTATAACAGTTTAGTTTTGTTACCTATAAAAAAAAACAGTTTAGTTTTGTTGATCCTTTATGAGTGGTCTTTCAACTCCTATTCTTTCTCTGTGAATTCTTTGTTGGAGTTGCTAGATAATATATTTTACTTGTTAGCTGATAAATTCTAGGCCTGTTTATTTTTCTTTGGGAAAGTTTTGCTACATACTAGCATGCAGCAATTGCTGCATAATGGGTTATGTGGCAGCAAAAAGAAAGCAACATGTGTCCAAGGGTCATGTGCAACATGATCAGGTAGACCCTTAAACACATGTTGCATTCTTTTTGCTGCCACATAACCCATTACGCAGCAATTGCTGCATACTAGTATGCAGCAAAATATTTCTCTTTTTCTTCTCTATTTCTTAGTTGTTTTCCTTTTTATTTATTCTATGTGTTTTTGTATACATCCTGTATGCACTTTCTGAGTTTTAATGAATTTCTAATACTTATCCAAAAAAAAAAGTAAAGGGTAGAGGGTTAAGTCACGAATGCAATCTCTTGTGGATGCAGAAGTTGTGTATTTACCTATATAGGAAAAACAAAGTATAGAGATGATAAGTTAAGAGAAACAGTGAAAAATGACATAATTTATATGGTTGATTTTTAATGTTTTTGTATAGCATATGGCCTGCCAAGTAACTTGACATTAGAGCAAACTAAATAGCGTCCAACATATTCTAAACAGGAGCTTTGCTATGTATCTGGAAGTGGGAATTTGTTTTCAACAATTTTCTTCGACACTGAAAATCTCACCCTAAGTTTATAACTTGTCTGATGTGTTTCTCCTTCTGTCCAAACTTATTCTTAATATATGTCTTACATATGAAGCTATGTTAACTGGAAATCTAAATGAGATTGTTGTGCTATACCATGTTAATTTTAGAATCTAGACATAGTTTTACGTATATTTTTTTGCTGAATAGATATGGCTTTACATGTGCCCTTATGTTTTTCATAGTCATAATCCTTAATCACACCAGCAGAATATTTATCACAGTACAAAGCTCCAGACTGCGTTTACAGCCTTGACCATTTCATTGCTTTATGTATAGGGTGGTGCAGAAAGGGAACAAGGCCTACTTCAGATACTGACTGAAATGGATGGATTTAAAGTTTCTACATCACAGGTGTGCTTTTATATCTCTTCCTGGAAAAGAAAGATTATCTGGTTTAACTGGCATACTTGGTCTTGTCAGGTGCTAGTCATAGGTGCAACAAATAGACTAGATATTCTCGATCCTGCTCTCTTGAGAAAGGGCCGTTTTGACAAGATCATAAGAGTTGGTTTGCCATCGAAAGATGGTAGATTGGCCATATTAAAGGTATTTCCCTTAATATCTTTTCATTACAAAAATTCTAGCTTTTTTCACTTGATATCTCTAGCAGTGTTGTCAATCCTGTCAAGCATTGGTTTGTACCGGCCAGTACACATTATTCTTAAAAAATCTGGGATGGTTTATCAGTTCCACACTGTCTTGCATATTGTTTATACTGGCCTATACCAGCCATAACGGATTGTGTCTGGTTGTACCGCTCATTACTATCCTAATGTCTTGCTATCTTAAAATCTCTTAAATATTTTAAATTGTTTTTGACATATATATTTTTTCTTTTAACTACAAAAGATAAATAAGTCGAGGTTTAATTGAATAGTATATAAAATTCCTACAGACTTATATTAATATTTTTTCTTGTTTTATATGTTAGGTTGAGTTATCTTGTATGTGTGTAATGTTATTGTCACACCCTAAGGAAAGTGCTAGCCAAATCGGCATTTTACCTCTAAAAGTCAAGTTATAATTAGGGCTTGTAATTGCTTATATGGCTTTGATTGATGTAGTGCAAGTCCGATATGGGACTCAACATATGCTTGTACAACACATGAACACACTCATCTAATCTAGTCCAATATCCAATTCATTTGGGTTGCCTTGGTTAGTAGCATGTGTTGCCATCCTTAGCTCAATGGTTCAAAGAATAGTATCAGAGCCAACCTAATAGCACCATGTGGCTTAAGGGCACTCTAGCAATGTGGACCTTGATGAGGAAATTAGGAATTTAAAGGAAATTGTGATGCTCCAAATGGATTTGAGATTGGATTGGATTGGATTGGAGCATTGTGTGTTTAGTTTCACATCAGGTGTGTACCCTAATTGTTATATAAGCAATTATGATGAACCCTAATTGTAAAATGGTTAGTCCTTTTGGAGTATAGTGTAGATGTAGTTAACAGTTTCCTTGGGTCATGACATTTTGATGCAGGACAACCAGAAAAATTGAACAATAAAATTGATAGATAGGAAAAATAAAGGGAATGACATTGCTTCCAAATATTAAAATACTAATAGCGTAACAAACTACTAGGACTGAAAACATAAAAATACAATTGACTTGCAAACATAAATAATACTAAATTAAAATAAAAATCTTCTTGTGTCTTCCGCATTACATTTACAATTGTTTACTTTTTGTATGTAAATACATGTTTTAAAAAAACACATTATTTTATGCCATCAAACTAGAAGGGTCTGGTGCCTTGTACATAGACAAATTGAGATGCTGTCTTGGTATTGAAATCATGTTTCATATGGGGGTGTACAAATTACAGATGTCACTGAGCTGTGAATTGATGTTGCCAAGCTACCATGACTGCTTATGGTAGTTGCTGACATGCTTGGTGGCAGTGGCTGGTGGCACTTTTCTCTTTTTTATTTATTTATTATTCATCCAATGGGATTGGTGAGGTCGTCGATAGGGATATTTCAAAACTGACATAACTGCACCAACCACCTTCGACACACACACACACACACACATATTCAGATTTGCCATTGAAAACCCTTCTTTCCCTCCTTTTCCTCCTCTCCCTAACACTCATATCTTCGACCACCATTGAGCCACCACAACCATCATCCAATCTGCCGAAACCCCCAAATAGAAAATCATTTGTGGAAATTGTTTGTTACTTTTTTTAATCTCTATTTTCTGCGAAACAGGTGCATGCCAGAAATAAGTATTTTCGTTCTGAGGAGGAAAAGGAAGTTCTCCTTCAGGAAATTGCAGAGCTTACAGAAGATTTTACTGGGGCAGAGTTGCAGAATATACTGTAATCTATTCTTTGTCCATTTATCCTCTCTCAAGTCAACATCAGAAGCTTGAGCCTGATGCTTTCTTGAATTGAATGACAGGAATGAAGCTGGAATTTTGACTGCCCGGAAAGATTTGGACTACATTGGACGAGAAGAGTTGCTAGAGGCTTTGAAAAGGGTCAGTTGTGCCCTTCCCATTCTCTCTCTTTTACTGGGGAAGATTAAGCCCTTCCCTTACATCATGTGTAACTAATGATTAATTTCAAATGATGCACTCTCATTTACACTCTTTACATTTAATGAATTGCAGCAAAAAGGCACATTTGAAACAGGCCAAGAAGATAGTAAAGAAATTCCAGAGGAATTAAAGCTGAGATTGGCATACAGAGAAGCAGCTGTTGCTGTTCTTGCATGCTACTTCCCAGATCCCTACAGACCCTTCACTGAGGTCAATTGTCATGTTATCTCATTCAGTCAAAAGTTTGCTCCCTACCTAGAAACATGTTAAACTCATGTTTGTACATAGCTTTTGCAGACAGATATAAAATCCATTCGTAGCCAGCCAAATATGCAGTATACTGAAGTTTCAGGAAGAGTTTTCTCAAGAAAATCAGATTATGTGAACTCAATTGTGCGTGCATGTGCTCGTAAGTTATGAAAACATTTACCTTGTTTTGCAAAATTGTCTTTGATAGCTCCCTGTAGCTTTTATTTTATTTATAATTGGGTTTTTTTTTTTAATTTTTTTAAATAATTTGATCTGAGTTATGGTATAAAATACTCTTTCCATCTTTATTTTTTTTTATTTATTCCTCTCTCTCTCTCTCTCTCTCTCTCTCTCTCTCTCTCTCTCTCGGGAGAGGTTGAGGTTGTGGTTTCAAAACCCATTGGGTGCTTGCATAAATTAAAAAACTATTTCTTTTCGGCTTTCTAATGGAACACATAGATGTCGTTCGTTGAGTATGGCTTCACTTGAGTTCCAAGAAGTTTGAACTTGTATTGGGTAGATAATTACATTCCTTTAAACTTTGGACTATTTGTTGATTGTAAAATTCTCGCAAGTAAAAATTCATTATGCATTCTTTTAGGTTTCATTGCATTTAATATACATAAAATATGGTTGTTGTAAATGGATGACAATGGTTCTGTTGCTTTTGTTCATTTAGGATTGAAGTAGCACAATATCCTGAGCCTTATTTTGTTAATCAGTTTGAAACTTGCAAGTTACTAAATTTTCCAGAATTTTGAATTTGCACGATCTATATGGTTAAGTGGTGTTTTGATTATTGTCATGGTAAAAATGTTACATTGTATTCATCACAGCATGACAATGTTTGTGTTACAAATTATTTGTTGCAACTCTGAGCTTTGCAGCCCATACCCCAAGTTGACTAGGCCTGACTTTGTGATCCATTTGAGAGAGGTTATTTTACTTCACTGCAAGAGTACAACTCCCCTGATTAGTACCACATGGCAAACACTTTTGGGTTGAGACTAGAAGAAGTTTTTGCTTCTTGATTGCATAGTTATTAATATACTAATGGGCATAGCATGTCTAGTTAGTGTCTCATGTGCAGAAAAAAGTAACCTGATTAGCGAGGAATGGTGCTTCACTGAATATGTTATTTGCATGTTTATTTTTAATTTTTTTAATTTTTGCTTTTTGGTCAATGTGATTATATATTACTGATATCACCAATTTGTAGCAAGAGTAATTGAGGAGGAGACGTTTGGGGTTGACAACGTGTGTTGGATCTCTGCAAAGGCCACATTAGAAGCTTCGAAGCGTGCAGAATTCTTGATTCTGCAGACAGGAATGACTGCATTTGGGAAAGCATACTACAGGAATCAACGTGATCTTGTGCCAAATGTACATTTGAGGGATCTGGCTAACAAAACTTTAATATATATATATATATATATGTGTGTGTGTGTGTGTGTGTGTGTGTGTGTGTGCTATTGTTAGAACAAGAGCTTTTCTGAAGTACATATCTATTTATTAGTAACTTTTAATATTTTTACAGCTTGCAGCCAAGCTACAAGCACTTAGAGATGAATACATGCGTTATGCTGTGGAAAAATGCTCATCAGTGTTGAGAGAATACCATTCAGCTGTAGAGACAATCACAGGTCATGTTACTTTTTTATTCACATATTTACTAAATTGAACAATCCATCGCATGTGGTTTGTCAGTCAATATTGGTCTTCTGAGTTGGTAACCTTAAAAATTTTAATGAAATGGTTTAATGTTATAATTTCGTGTTATAAAAGAGTTGCAGTCTGCATCTAGTTGGTATTGACAGGCTGCAAGTTTTAATGTTGGGCAGATATTTTACTCGAGAAGGGAGAGATTAAGGCTGAGGAAATTTGGGACATATATAATAGGGCTCCACAAATACCTCAGGTACTTGAATTTAGGGGTTCTGTTTAATTACATTTGGTATACATTCAGTTCTTGTTGGGGAGGTTTTTTACTGACAGGAGAAGAATACAATGTTACTCTATGGTATAACTAGTGAGATTATTTGTGTTTATTTATTGCTCCTTGCTGTCATATCTACTTAAAACTTCTTTGAGATATTCTTTAATGTTAATCCCTGTATGTAATGTATGTTGCTTTTCAGCTATTGCTTTATTTTTGATAACTGTCTAGGCTGTTATTTTTTCTTATAAACTCTGAGAGAGAGAGAGAGAATCTCACTTATAGTGAAAAACCAATCTTTCTCCTCTTGTTCCCCACAACCCCACCCCCCCCCCCCCCCCAAAAAAAAAAAAAAAAAAAGTTGTCATGTTCAATTGATTATTTGGAAGTTCTACTGGTCTGCATTATGTTTTGACCTGACATGTTAAGTTCTTAGTCACACATTTTTTTTTAATAAATAAATTGGAGTGCAAGTATGGTGGATTGTCCTACAGTAGCACTTCTGCTTATTAACTCTACCAAAGGCGATTAATTGAATTTTACTTTACTACACACATCTGTGTACTAAAGTTCTTCCTTTCATGATTATTTTTCAGTGAAAACCTTTCACTTTGTGGGGAAAAAAATTAAAATGATGCCAAAGGGATGCAACCAAGTGCACATAAAGTTTACAAGAGAGGAGCACCTCAAACAATACAAAACATAAATAGAAAGAACGTTTGATGAAATTTAGCTATGTACATTACAAAAAAGAAAGTCTATTTGCACTTTTTTTGTTGGTCAATTACACGCATCAAATGGATTTTGAATCTAAAACCTCACCCTCCTCCCACGAGTCAAATGAGGAATTGCCATTTGAGCCAGGGATATTTGTAGTAATTTTCTCAATAATGAAATGACAAAGTGAATAATCACACAGATTAAACTTTTCACATGCTCACCATATGAACCCAAATATTTGTACTGCAATTTTGCATATTAATTCTCTGAGACATCTGTGGAAGCAAAAATATATGCTTTAGCAATAATTCATTTCTAGATTATTAGAATTATGTGTATTTTTTTAATAAAGAAAATATTGGATCTGTTCTATGAAAATTTCACATTCTGCCATTGAGTACTGAGAGTATAATGTTTTGTTGCTTACATTCTGCCATTACAATATCTGGACAATAAAATATTTATAGATTTTTTGCTGCTTTTGATACTATGAGAACTTTTTGGTTAAAATGATGTGAATGTCTGAGGTATTAACTCCTTTGCTCCTTGTTCAGCCAGCTGTGAATCCAGTCGATGAATATGGAGCCCTAATTTATGCTGGACGATGGGGAATCCATGGAATCACACTTCCTGGGAGGGTTACATTTGCTCCTGGAAATGTTGGATTTTCAACCTTTGGTGCACCCCGCCCAATGGAGGTATGTGAAAATGTATTCTTTTGAGTACCGCTATGCATTCATAGAGTTTTACCTTATCATAAGTCCAAGTAATTCTTTTGTGCAGACTCAAATCATAAGTGATGAAACTTGGAAGCTAATAGATGGAATCTGGGATAAAAGGGTTGAGGAAATAAGAGCAGAAGCTTCCATGGAAGTTGAAGAAGACAAAGAAAAACCGCAACTTTTGATGGCCAGCCATTTCCTTTGAAAGCAGTCTTCCTGGTGTGTAGCAGTTTCTTCTTGAAAATGCTAGTTTTATTTACTTATTTCTATTATCATTCTTGTTAGAAGTATGTGGTTAAATGATTAAATTTACCATATCCAATAACTTAAGCTTTTGGGACAATCAGTAATTTTACATGGTATTAGAGTAGGACGTCTTGAGTTCAATTCCTGTCTCCTCCACTCTACCTCCCATTTAAATTCCCATGTGTTGGGCCTCACCTATTAAAAGGTAGTTTCGGCCTACACGTGAGGGAGTGTTAAAAGGATGTGGTTAAATAGTTAAATTTACCATATCCTAATAGCTTAAGCTTTTGAGACAATCGGTAATTTAACAATTCTGTTTTGTGCGATCCCTCATTTTTATCATAGACTCTCTCCAGTCAAAGGAAGCCAATGAGCTTTACCCTAAATGACATTTCCTTCTCATTTAAGAATAGAAGGAAATGTGAATTAGGGTCAATCAACTTTTTAATCTTAAGCATTGTGGTTTACACTATAAAATAGAAAGCTGTTGTAGAATGCTTTAAGATTTTCAAATATGTTGGACTATAAGCCTTTGATTTACTTAAATATTTACCTTGGATGGGGTCAATTGGGGATGTAGAAAGCTCTTTAGCATAAGTTGCATGCCTATACTGTGCTCAGGAGCTGTTCAGCCTACATCAATCCAACTGGGAGAGTATGACATGATTTGAGGTAGTTGGGCCCGCATTTCCTTGTCCTCCCTTTTCATCTTCTTTATTAATTACCCCTTTTGTATATCTTGTATAGGATAAAGATGAGAAGTTGTGTGTATAAAATTGGAGCTCTCAGCTTCCATGTGGAGTCGGACTATTTTTCATCAGATGAAAAACTGACATGTCTCCATTGTTGATGGATGTGTTGCTTGGCTGGAGTTTTTGTTGCTGAATAAAAGCAACACGAAGTTGACAGACCTGAGAAGGCCTTCAATCTTAATTTATTCTCAAAGATACAAGCTAGAGGTAGTGGTTGAACCAAAGTGGTTGAATTTCATGAGAGGGTCACTGTTGAATTCTGAGATTATGTCACTGAGGTCCTTTGTGTGAAGAGAGAGTTTTGAAAGGAAGAACATTGCTTTCATTTTTGTTGCTGATGAGTTTGAAGTGAATGCATTATTGATGATATCAAGGGTAATATCTATTTCAGCAATTTGTAAATTAATTCTTTGGTTTCATGTATATGGCTAAAAATACGTACTCTTGTACTCTTGTGATAGGTTGGTGAAAGAATTACAAATTTTATAACAAGGTTCTCTTATACAAAAATAGTATTGGTTTTCTACACAAAACAATATCAGTTGCCTTTTGCCTGATTCTCTTTTTGTTCCAATTTTATTTTTCTCTGAAGAGGCTCCAGCTGCCTAACTAAACCCTGAAGTGGAGGTTGATATCTATGTCCTCTGGAAGCCTACGCTGAGAAGGGAACTTGGGAAGGAGACTAGCAATATACTTTGCCGCTTCCAAATATGCTGTAAACTTGTTTATGGTCTCAATTTGTTTAGCTCGCAGATTGTCATATGCTTTTGAATTGTAATGTCCCCTTTTCACTGCATGCATAGCACTGGTCACTGGCAAGATGTGAACAGTGCAGTTGTTTTCCTTGCTGAGTAACTCCTTTGCTACCTTCTTCCTAAAAGACCAGCTACCGGTTCTAAAATTGAAGCTATATAGAGGAAGGAACCGTTGCCCATAAATAGCTAAAAATTCCATTGCAGCTAAAATAAACTCAAATTCCTCATGGGACATGTAGTAGGGGAAGCTGATCCTAGTCCATCCTGGTTTTACTCCAACATAGCCCTATAAAAATACAAGAAAATTTTAGCTCAAAATAATGCCTCTACCACATAGATTTTAGATTTAGGGAGTATAATATTTACCTTTTCAATGGCAGCTCTGATGGCAAGTGAATAAGTGGCATCCAAGTTTAGCAGAGAGTGACCATAGGGTCCAGCACAAGCACACCCACCTCGAGCCTGGATGCCAAACAGGTCATTGAGGAGTTTTGCTACAAATGGTCCATGAAGAGGCTTATCTCTCTTGTTCCCTGTCTCTCTCCACATGTCTGTATTACCCCCATTTTTGAGGCTAGCCAAAGGAGAAATGCTAGTACTATAAATGACGAAAGACAATATAGCTTGGCGCTTAGCACTTGTATTTCCTAAAATGCGTATATTTTGATTCGAGAGAAGCCTTTGAAGCGCTTTCTCTATGTGGGTGTGCTCCTGTTTTTCTATCACATGGTAACCAATGTAATCCTTTACCCAGAAAGCCAATGCTGCTCTAACTGTCTGGATTATTTGAGGAGTCCCACCATTTTCCCTTTCTTCTATGTCATCCAAATATATTGTGTCCTGCAATTGATGATAGTTGATTAACAAGTGATATGGTACGAGTAAAGAGTCCTTCAGTAGGACTTTATAGTAATTCACCCTTATCAAGTTTCCTCATATTATTTTCGTTTGGAACTGTTTTAAAAAATTGCCACCATTTTCCATTTCTTCTATGTCATCCAAATATATTGGTTAAGGCCTGAGTGTTTCCATTTTAGTTAGGAGTTGGTTTTATGCTCATGTACTCAATAATCAATTCCAAAAGAAAAAAGGGGGGGGGGGGGGGGGGGGGGGGGGGTGGTTTGGTTCATGCCCCGTGCATTAGATATGGGTAGTTTCTTTTTTGATCAAGCAATTGATTATTCCAATAGCCATAATAAAATCTATTTGATTGTAAAGTTATCTTTTTTATTTATTTTATTTATTTTTATTGGTGGGGGAGGGGGGTAATTAAGAAACTAAAAATGATATAGTGGGACTTTGTAATATATATATATATATATATATTTTTTTTTTTTTTGGGTGGAAAATCTTTGTAATAAATGATACTAGCTTGTGACCCTATGTATCTGTATGTGATACATTTATAAATTAGCATAACTAAATGTGTTATAAAATTTTACCAAGTTTTTATATAATATATATAATGTTTGAAAATATAGATAACTACTAATAAATTAAATATAAGTTTATTTGAAACAAACGAAGAAAAAATCATTTAAATTTTTATCCATGAAATTCTAAATTTTAGTTTTTCCAATCTCTATTGTTGTATAATAATAATAATAATAATAATGATGATGATGAAGATGATGATATTTTCAAGATTTATTAATTTTGATTCTATGTTTTTTTTTTTCATTTTATAACTCATTTAACAAAAAAAATTAAGAAAATTAAATTAGATTTAAGAAAATTAAATTAGATTTCCCGATTTTTGTAGTGTAGTAAATAGTTGCACCAAAATTAAGAAAATTAGATGGGACACATACTATAAAATTATACTCCGATTTAAAATCTAATTAAATTTTCTCTTATAAGTTAAATTATGTTATTTGACATAATATGAGACCTTTAGAGTTTTTTTAAGAGAGGCACTACGTTCATAACATTTTTACAATATTTTCATAAGAAATCATAGGTTGAAAGTTATTATTAGTTCTAATTTGAATTCAAAACTTAAATTACTTTTTTACCCATCTATAACAACTAATAACAACTTGCTATTTAAAATTTATTATGAAAATGTTGCGGACATAGAATTTCTCTTTTTTTTAATCAAACATTCTCTCAATTGCCATTTTTACATTTTGTATGTTCAGTTTTAGAAAAGAGGTTCAATTACCTTTTCATTGAAGCCATTGACATAATTAACAGTTCCACCTCCACAAGTTGACGGTGGAGAAGATTCCAGTTGATAGAGGACCTTTCTCATCAAAAGTATGCCAGGTGATCCAGGCCCACCAAGGAACTTATGTGGACTAAGGAAAATGGCATCGTAGCCATCAATCTCCCCAGATCTCATGTCAATCTCCACATAAGGGCCACTGAGCACGTACAAAATTATTAGTTTTTGATGCCAAAAACCAAAAAAAAAGAAAAGAAAAAGAGCTAAAGCATGAACTATATATGCACAAATTAAATGTACGTACCTTGCTGCAAAATCAAAGCATACAAAACCACCATATTGATGAAGAAGTCTAGCAATTGCACGACTTTCCGAATAAATTCCAGTCACGTTACTACAAGCTGAAAAAGAACCCAAAATTGGACGGTTGGCATATTTATAAGTCTCAAGTTGTAGTTTTAGAGCTTCCATGTCTATTAAACCACTGTCAACTAAACCAATCTCTACTACTTCAGCCAAGCTTTGCCGCCATGAGAGAAGGTTGGAGTGGTGCTCATAAGGACCAACAAAAACCACCCACCTTTCTTCACTACGAAGGCATTTAAGTACCCTATCTCGCAAAATGGATGGCACTGCAATTCCCATTACTTCTTGAAGCCTTTTGATAGCAGCAGTTGTGCCTGAGCCACAGAACAAGAGTGCATCTTCTTGTCCACCGCCTAAGCTTTCCTTGATGTAACTGGTTGCTTCGTGCACCATTTTTGTTGTCCGGTGCCCCACGTAGCTGTCACTAGTGTGAGTGTTCCCTTCACGCATATTCAAAAGGTCAAAAACATTTTACCAAATGTATGAAGAAAAGAGAGCAAATACTTGAAAATTCAGATGCAGCCATTCTCTTGAACATATAAAATGTGGGCATAGTGATTTTAGGAGACACTACAAATTTTATTACAGAAATATTACAAATAATCATTTGTTAAATAATACATTTAAAAAAAAATGATTTGTTAAAATAACAATTAATATTATAAAAATTATTTTGCAAAATTGGCTTTTGGAAGAGACAAGTTCCACCTGCGTTCTACTGAATTAGCAAAATTGTAGTCATATTTAAGAAACTCAAATTTAGAAAAGACGAGTTTCACTTAGAACATAAGCACATGATTACGCCACATTAGCCATGTTAGGTTAAGCGATGGAATCCGTCTCTTAAAAAGACGACTTCAAATTGTAAGTATTTTATAATAAAATTCTAAGCTTAGCATTTGCCTTAATAAATGAATAATTTGATCCATAAGTTATTATTCTAAAGACTTTAATAGAACGTAAAGGGAAAAAAAAATTAATTTACCGTAAAAAGGAAGCACATTTTTGTTGATGAAATTTTCGATACATTGAAGAGACCGGCCAGAGGCAGTGTGATCAGCATAGGTGAGTCTTCTTTTTCCAAAGAGAGAATCAACTTCAGCATCAACACCAATGATTTGAGAACGCAGCCAAGATAGTTTTTTCTCCGTTGAGTTCATCCTTGGCACACCCATTTGAAGTGTCCAAAAGGATTCAAAGCGACGCCTAGAACTACTTGTTCTGCTACTTTTGTGCTTCACTTTTTGAGCACCAGGAGCTTCTCCCAACATGGGTTGCTCCAATTCCATTTTTTAAAAAGATATAAAAGAAATGAATCAAAAAATGTAGAGGACGATATAAAATAATTGGAGGAGGAGAAACTGAAGAAGAAGAAGAAGAAGAAGAAGAAGAAGAATATGACTTCGATGAAAGAAATAAGCATGGTATTTAAAAAGAAAAGAACCTGATTTCCAGTGGGTTAGAAAGTAAGAGGAAGCATGAAATCAACTGCACCATAATACATTGTATATTCAATTCAGGTGGCACCACCTTTTCTATGCCCTGCATGCATAGTGGTAATTAAAGAGTTAATTAGAGTAGTGAAAAAGGACCAGATCGAGTGAGGAGACAGTTGGCACGGAACCAAGACATTGTATTCGAAACCAACCAGCAATACCCCTCCTCTCAAGTCTCTACTCTCTAACACCCGCCGCGTTTTTGTTTTTAACTAGCCACGAGGACATTGTATGCGTATTGACCTTGACTTTATAAGATATAAAAAAAAAAAAATGGTGTGAGATGAATTTTGAAGTCACTTTAAAACAATGTATGTAACAGATATGTGTAAAATAGTCATTTTCCTTAATAAAAAGTAGCAAAGTACGTTAAACACAGCTAGTCACGTAAGTGTACCAATATAATCGCTCTTTTACAAAGACAGTTGAACTAAGTAGGTTTCAATTAGCATAATTGATAAATTTGTTTATTGTCAAATAAAAAACTAGTGTCTTGATTTAATAATAAAAAATAATTATCATACCGTGAATGTTATATATTAAAATTATATCATATATAACCAAAAAAAAAAAAAAAAAAACAAACAAACAAAGGAAAGGGAGGAAAGCATACTTAACTAAGTACAAGGACAAAGCTATTTTAGGATAGGTGGGTCATGGCCCCCACCCTATCGATATAATTATTTGGTGACATGTAACCCTCCTCCCCAGAACAAAGTTTATAACTTTTTTTAATATAAAAAAGATGCTATTTTATATGTTTTCTGTCTCATTTATACATATTTAAAAACTGAAACATAACATTTATTGTTGTTATGCTCCAGTTGAGTCATATCAGCATCTACGTCATTATCTTTTTTCTTTCCAATTTTCTTATAATTGTTTTTAACATTTATTTTTTTAATATTTACACTTTTCTAATTTTTCTCCCTTTCTTATTTTTTTCATTTCCCCACTACTTCTTCAACCTTTCTCACTCCCTTACATTTTCATTTCTCCACTACCCTTTACATTAATATCATTTTTCCTCTTCCCCTCCGTATTTCTCTATTTTTGTCCTCTTATTCACACCCTCTACTATAAATTTGTCACTATCTCTTCTATTTTATGCATAGTTTTCCCTCACAATAAAAATGTTTCTCTCTCTCTCTCTCTCTCTCTCTCTCAATTTTTTGTTCGATTTTTTTAATAATCTTGCATCTCTGCTTTAGGTTGACAATTTTTTATATTCTTTAAAACTTTACTTTGTGTTAATGCGATTTAGCTTAGTTTTTTAAATTGTTGTTGTTGTTGTTGTTAAATGTTACTTTATTTTTCTTGCATCTCTTTGATTGTTAAATGTTATCCTATTGTATTATAAAGAATTAAATATAGTATATAAAAAATAATATTATTCTATTACATAGCGTAATTTGGATAATTTGGTATTTATTGTAATTAGGTATTTATTCTATTACATAGCATGATTTTTTATAGTGCTTAATTTAGATGTTAAACTATTAGATTTTACTAATTTTTGTTTATTTTTTATTTTTTTGTGGTGAACAAAGTACTTTTAATAGTTATATTAGAAGTACTCTATAATGCCATTTATTTAGAGAAAAGCAAAAAGGTAACCAATTAAAAATAATTGGATGGGTGACAAATTTTTGCTTTTGAAATTTTATTTAAATTATTATTATTATTTTATAATAATGCATATATAGAAATTTTAATTCTTAGATTTTGCTAATAATTGTGTGTCTGATAATATGTTTTGGGTGGACAAAATTCCATTTCTACAAAAAAATAAAAAAAAAACTTTAATAGATTATCAATAGCAAATTGTTTCCTAATTGGTCCATTAATCATTGTTAAGTTTTATTAATTTTTTTTAGTTATGTTTTTCGGTATTTTGGATGGTAGGCGGAACAAATAAGGTTTGAAAAAGTTTGTTTAAAAATCAAAGAATAATTTCCAAATTTTATGTTCTTTTTAATGATTCACAAAATGTTATAAATAACTTTTATTAAAAAATGAATATTTCTGTTAACTTGCCTTTTGAATTCTTGAGAAAATTGTATTGTTTTCATTTTGGCATAACAAAATTTATATTTATGATTTATGATTGTGCCTATATTATATTTATGAGTGTTTTTACAATAAATAAAAATATAATTATGAAATACATTACTCTTTATTACATTAGTTTAAATTGTTAAAAAAATAATTAATAAAATCACCATAAAAATAATTATCACCGTAACGCGCAAGTTCGCAGCTAGTGTAGCTTAATAATTGTGTAGTAAACAAAATATCATTTCCTAACCAGGAAAAATTAAGGGAAAACCAAGATATAAGAAACAAGTTTTTTGGGTTAGAAAATAGAAAACTATTCTTAAGAATAGAAAAGATGGGAAAGAAACAGTTAACAAATATACCCTAAAAAATTTCAAATATTATTTTTTTTTATTTATATTTTAAGATAATTCCTTGCTTTTGAATATGCATATTTGTTTCCTTTTTTCTTCAATATATTCCTAATGGATTTTTTTTTCCCTAAAATTTTTGATGGGGGATGATAGTAAATCCAAAGCACAAATATGTGACTTATTGATCATAATTTTTTTTTTTTTTGTGAGTTGTACCAAATGGATGGTAAAGACTAAAGAGAAGTCGAACAATCTATCAACTTATTTATAGAGTTATTGTATTTGTTCTTACTTGTCTAATGTTTCTACTTCCTGGTGCAATTATGAAATGAAAAGGGTCAGTCACGAATATTGATTGATAAAATTGAGCTTTGCAACATAAAAAAATATTTTCTAAAGGAGCCTTTAATTTTATACATTGAAAGAAAAATTGCTAGAAAGTTTAATACAGAATCAATCATATATGATTCTTAGGATTTAAAAGAACGTTGAGCTGTGGACGCCTCGGATTTCATGGCGGATTGGGTTTTCCTTGGTGAGGAAAAAACCCCACAACTCCCCCACATTGAAGGGTGCATTGTTGTTGCTATTTTTTTTTTAAGAAAAAAAAAAAAAATTAAAAGCACCACTTGTTTCTTTTCTTTGCTTGGGGATGCGTGTATTTGTGTCATTACACTACAAAACATGTGGGTCTTAGGCCACGTTTTCAAAAACGCGGCTATAGCAGGGATGAAGCCGTGTTTTCAAAAAACGCGGCTTAACTTATTCATATCGAGCCGAGTTTTATACGTGTGGCTAGAGCTCATGTCTAGAGCCGCGTTTTTTTGTGTGTATAGCCGCATTTTTGGGGGTGGAGCTATTGCCGCGTTAAAAAAACACGGCTATAGGACTCTTTTTTTTTTAACCTTGGCTGCTTTTAAAAAACCTCAGCTCCAGCTTGCCTGAAGCCACGTTTTAAATGCGTAGCTTTAAATTTAGTCTAAAGTTGTGTGTTTAAAACGCGGCTTTAGACTCCTGATGGGCCCGCGTTTCTTACACGCAGCTTCAGCTTTGCCTATAGCCGCATGTTAAAAATGCGGCTTTAGGCTTTGTATAAATATCATACTTAAAAAATTCTCAGCCCTATCTCCCATCTCTATCTCAAGCCCTCACCCGACCAGCCTCCATCTCTCAAGCTCTCATCCTCACCCTCACCCTCACCCTCACCCGATCAGCCTCCATCTCTGATCTGAACCCTCACCCTACATCTGTCCGATCTCAACCCTCACCCTCCATCTTCGATCTCAAGCCCAAACCCAAACTGCATTTCTTTCGATTTTGCTTAGACTTAAATGCCATTTCTTGTGATTTTTGCTCAGACCGTAACCCAAAATCTCAAGGTTTTCCTCTAACTCTCTCTCTCTCTCTCTCTCTCTCTCTCTCTCTCTGAATCTGTGATTTTCAAGATGAACGACCTTCTTACAGTACTTGTGTTTCTCACTTCTCAACTTTTGTCATTTATGTGTGTATATGTGATTATTTTGTATACTAGTGGATTGAAATCACTGTCTTTATGTTAACCAATCCTTTTCAATGACTGGGATATTAAAAGTGATGATTTTGCTATTTGGTGTTGATGAGGTGTTTAGATGGTTAATAATAAAGTTTATGAACATATATTTTCTTGAATAATATTTAAAAAATATTTAAAAGAAAATCAAAGGAATATACAAAATTGAATCAGATGAAATTATCCATTATTTTATCTATTACCAAGACTTTGAATAAATGTTTGGTCTTTTGATTATTTATTATAAATTTTTTTTGATTTAGTAAAATTTACAAATTACACATGTTTACCTTATGTAAATCAATGCATAATTAATATTTTCTTAAAACAATAAAAACTCAAACAGTTCAAAAAAATTTAATTAACAAACATAAATTCACAAAGATTTACATAATTGATCATTCATATAATTATTATTTATTAAATAAAATTTATATTTTATATGTTTATGATTAGAACCTTGTAATGCAAACAAGATTTTTAAGTAGTATTAATAAAAATAAAATATAATATAAAAGAACTACCCCCATTGTTGTATTATTATATTTATTATAGCAAGTATACAGTCCAATATTGTAGGAAAAATTTTATAATATTTCAAATCCCTAGTTAAAACAATTTTTGAACGTTGTGTTGCTTTGGAAACTTAGGAAAAGAAGAAAAAAAAAAAGTTTCAATTGTTGTGTTGCTTTGGAACTTTAAGAGTGGAGATTGTAATTGTGATTTTTATGTGTTTGTGAATTACTCTATGTTTGGTTCTTGAGAAAATGTACACTGCTGAGTAAAATCCAACCAAATAAGAAGGATTGAAAAGAACAAAACCAAAATTATAATAATTCAAATGTTGTGTTGCTTTGGACTTTGATGGTGAATTTTGAGATTCATTAGCTCTCTGATTTCCAAGAAAAAACATAGGACAGGAAAAGTTAGGAACTTTAAAAATAATAAGGTTTCATGCAATCAGGTTCCTGAAAATTTTTCATTACTCTCTATTTTGGTTCTCGAAAAAATATGGAACTCCTAGTATACCACATCAAAGTTGGGGGGGGGGGGGGAGAGAAAAAAAATTCAAATGTTGTGTTGCTTTAGAATTTTTATTTTTTATTATACCCTGGTGTTGGTTTGTTTGTGTTGGATTGTATGCACGTGTTGTGTGCGGGCGTGTGCTGAGTCCTGCATTGGTTTTTTTTTTTTCTAGGAGGATTTTGGGTATATATATGATTACGAGGAACCCCAATTCTAACTTGACTAGTCCTTTGGGTATACCGCAAATTTCACTTGTGCTTTCCTAAGGTCATGAGTCTTGCTAAAAATTTTGTTTTTTCTTCTCTCTAAACACACAAAAATTATTCTAGTTTTGTTCCCAATAAAAGATAGGAAATATAAATAATAAAGTTTCATGCAACCTGGTTCTTTCTAAAATTTCAATACTCTCTGTTTTGGTTCCCAAGAAAATGTAGAACCCTAGCATAGCACTTCAAAATATTTTCAAATGTTGTGTTGCTTAGGATTTTGATGATAAAGAAACAATTTGTCGAGTGGAAGTTGTTGGTTTGGAGTTTGAGAATTTAAAGCTTCTTTAGGTTTTGTTTGCTAGTTGATGGTTTTTTCTGCTCTGTTTATGACTGCAAGATTGGTGTTGTCTGTGTTGGATTTGAGACTCTGTTTTATGATGATGAATTTATAGTCATAGATGCTTTTATCTGTGAGTTCCATGTAAAATTGAGCCTTTTAGGGAATACCCACTTTGGGGTTTGGGTAGCACTAGTAGTAGTCGCCATACTTAAAACGAAAAAACGCAAAAAATGAAAAGGGACAAAAAAAAAAAAAAAAAAAAAAAAACAGAGGGAAAATTTTGTTAGGATTAGTGCCCTTAAATCCTATTGTAATATGCCATGTATGATATTATATATGACTTTATGTATTAAGTGATGTATGACTTAATATTGTGATTAATAAAGTTACTTTATTCTTATCTAAAATGATGGAAACATGAATATTTGGACATTATCAAATAGTCCATGAGATGCATAGTATATGATTTAGTCACAGAAGATATAGATCATAAGTTCTTTGTAAACTCAGAATTTTAGTTTGTAGTCGATGATGAAATTGAGCATTTTATCTGCAAAGACTATAACATATTAACTAAGATGATTTGTCTTGATAATAGAAGTGGAGACTTCTAGTTGATATGTTGATATGTTTTAAGAGTTAAGACATATTGAACTGGACCACTGTGAGATTTATTATTCTCCTAACGACTATCAATTGAATAATAAATCTCACGACTTCTATTCACATGAACTTTTAGTCCTGAGATAATAATGGACTTGATCATGAAATGTAGGTTACTTTGATATATCAGGAATGAGATCTAAAGTAACGGTCAAAACCTCAGTATGTTGGGCAGCCACATTTAGTGTTGATGAAACATATATTCTAAAAATGGAATTCATAGTCTCTTAACGGAGATATAAAATATTCCCTTGAGATAAGTTTAATGGGTTCAGTTATTCAGAGAGTTAGACCTAACCACTTTAGTAAGACTAAAGTATATATTCATGAAATTAGATTTCATAAATATATGATGAATAACTTAAAAGGATTAAACCGGGTACTCAAGGATTAAGATGTAGTAATTTACAAAGTGGCAGTCTATATTCATGACTTTGTATTACTACGAATATTTTATGAAGGGGTTGCATGTATAATAAAGTCTTGGGATATAATTTATTAATAAGGCCTAGAGTGCAATTATATTTATATAGTGGTATTAAATATAATTATTGGTAACTTTGGACTTGTCAAAAGTTGACAGAAAAGCCCAAGGCCCATTAGAGCTAGTGTCTTATTTGTTCTCTTTTAGTCCCAATCTAAGCCATACATTAAAGCCCAATTGGGAAGGCCCAAAAGGCTAGCCCAATTAGATAATTAGTTATGTGGAAAAAAACATACAGAATTTTATTAAGATAAAATGGTTTGTATGTTGATGTAAGAGATACATTCTTTCATATTCTCTCTAGAACTCACACACATAACTGATTGAGAGACTACACATCTTGGGCATCAAGTGGAATTGGAGTGAAGATTAAAAGTTTTCTCAAGTGCTTTTCATCTTCGTTTTTGAAATTCACCATACTAAGGTACACTCTCTTGATTCTATATTCTAAAACTTACATAGTACATGTTATCATTTGCGTATGAAGTAGATCCGTTAATTTTCCGTTGCATATGATTTGTATGCGATACAAACATGTATTTTTCCTACAAATTTAGGGTTAGGTGCAGGCAATTTGAGGGTTTATTGCGGCAGGTCAGTGGCCCGCCGCAATATCTAAGCTTCACGCCGTTAAAATAGGTCTATTGCGGCGGGTCATTGGCTCACCGCTGTAGTACGCCGCAATATACTAGACCTATTGCGGCGGGCCAATAGATCTCATGTACAGCGGTGGGCCAAAAACTCGCCGCAATAGGTGACATGTAGCGGCAATTTTCACACCTGCCGTAATAGGCCTGCCGCAATAGGTCGTTTTTTTTTTTTTTTTTTTTTTTTTTTTGTAGAGTCTTCTCTTCTCTTCTTCGAGCTATTATTAAGAGATAGATAGATAGATAGAGCTAATCAATCAGTATAAATATAAATATATAAAAGAAAAGTCTAGAGCTTTCATGTTGATTGGTTTAGTAACAAAAAAACAAATTTGATTGAGGAAGAAAGTGAACGAAAGCAGGCTGATGAAAGAAACAGAGAGAAATGAGACTGGCGAGAGACAAAGAAAGAAGAAAAAGAGAGAAGAGAGAAGTGAGAGAGGAAGGAGAAGAGAGAAGTGACTGAGGAAAAAAGAGTTGGTGTTGGGAATAAAAAATTTATTTTTGTGTTTACAAATTTGATTGTTACTTGGACCTTTTTTTTCTTTTGTTTAATAGTTGTTACTTTTGTTTTCTACAAGTTTCAGCTTTAAAGCGGCTGCGAAGAAAGTGGTGGAACTTATTTCTAAAGCACTTGCTTACATATTGAGGTTTGGTTTCTCCTTCGTTTTTCAATTTTCCAAATTTGATTGCTATCTACCTTTTGTTTTCTACTAGTTTTAACTTCAATTCTATTGTTAATTTATTGAAGGTTTCAATTTTGAAAGCTTTTATATCACTTGGTGAACAAATTTGGGTTCTTTTTTTTTTTTTGAGCAAAATGTAATCGAAATATTATTAAAAAAATGAAGAAAATCAAGGTACATCCGATTGGAATACAGCATCCAAATCACTAGGTAAATCTTCTACCCAAACATCAGTATCTGCAGCTAAAGCCGCTTATCTAGCAAGGTCATGAGCCAACCTATTCCCATCCCGTTTAACATGCTGAAATTGACATTGCCGCAACAGACTTCCCAGCCATTTTGTTTCATATATAATGTGGCTATAAAGAGTATAACATCGATTAGAAACTTGCAAAGCTTGAATAATACGAAGACAGTCACCCTCAATTTGCACTTCAAAAAAACTTAGCTCCCTTGCAAAAACAACTGCTCGTCTTGCAGCCAACGCCTTTGCCATCTCCACAGATTGGACCGGCCCCACTTTCTTACTTAAGGCAGCAAACACATGACCCTGAGAGTCCCTACACACCACACCTAACCCAACTTGGTTGAAACCATCCAAAAGCGCTGCATCAAAATTTAGTTTATAGCACATAGTAGGTGGAGGATTCCATCGTATGCGAGGTGGACGGACATTGGTCGACGCCTCCTTACAGTGAACGTCCCAGAACTCCTGAACCAGTTCCAAAGCTCTAACTCCAATTTCGTGAAGCTGCCAGGTACGTTGATGAACTCTCAAACGATTCCGACGCTCCCACAAACACCAAGCAGTCATGGCAAACTGAGCACATCAGAAACTCGAACCAGCACTAAACAGAGACTCCAAAACCTCCAAAAAAGACCGACACTTCTTCTGAATGAGAAACAAAAACCCAGGATTGGACATCCACACAGACCAAGCTTGTTCACAGAGCCATAAACAATGCAAAAGAGATTCCGATTGGTAATTACATCCCTCACACGTATCATCAAGTGGAATATGCCGAAGTCTCAGATTTAGCTTGGTAGGAAGAGAATCTTTCGCTGCTCTCCATAAGAAATGACAGACCTTCTTAGGAACTTTAAGTTTCCAAATCTTCTTACAAATATTATGCTTAGACAAAGGAGAAGAGGAACTTGGCAGAACAGAATTCTCAGCTTCCATTAACATACGATATGCACTTCGCACACTATAACTCCCCGACGAGGACAGCGGCCAGATTAAAACATCCTCAACCTCATCTTCACCCACATATATCCCCTTAACCTTCTTAGCCTCCCAAGGTAAAAAACAAGCAGCCAACTTACCCGAATCCCAGACTCTAGAATTTGGATAAAATAACTCACTGACCTTATCCACAACATAACCCGCTCTAGGAGATATAATTCTACTACACCTCGGTACAGGCAACCATTGATGGTCCCAGACCTTAATTTTTTCGCCATTCCCAATCCTCCATATTGCGCCCATATTAACTACCTCTCGTGCCTGCAGGATACTTTTCCATGTGTAAGAATTCTTTGGATGGACAAGAGCATCAAGTATACTACCTGTAGGAAAATATTTTGGCACTAAAAACTTTATACAGTAGAGTATCTTTCTCATGAATTAATCGCCAAACCTGCTTGGCCAACATAGCATTATTAAACTTTTGAAGGTCCCGAAACCCCATACCGCCAATAGATTTTGAAGAACAAAGAGAGCTCCAATTAACCCAATGAATCTTCTTAGTCTCTCCATTACCCCACCAAAACTTCCGAATCATTGCCTCAATATCCTTACATAAACCCACTGGTAATTTAAAAACATTCATAGAGTAAACTGGAATAGATTGAACCACAGCTTTAATCATGACCTCCTTGCCAACCTGAGACAACAGCTTCTCCTTCCACCCTTGCATATGAGCCCAAATTCTTTCTTTGATTTTAGTGAAACAAGCCGTCCTATTCCGACCAACAAAGGAAGGTAGCCCCAAATACTTGTCATAGTGGCGAATAGCCGAGACCTGTAAAGCAACTTGGATAGCAACCTAAGAGGACTCCTCAGTATTCTTGCTAAAGAAGAGAGTTGTTTTCTCCTTATTAATCATTTAACCTGATGCCACTTCATAGTACCCAAGCAACTCCTGAATTTTATGGCATTCTTCCAAGGTAGATCTGCAAAAAATTAGGCAATCATCGGCAAAAAATAAATGGGTTAGTTTGGGACAATGCCTACAAATAGAGAACCCATGAATATCTCCTTGGGCTACCGCATCACATAACAAGGCATTTAAACCCTCCACACAAAACAAGAATAAATAAGGAGAAAGGAGATCTCCCTGCCGCAAACCCCTTAATGGTGTGATCATACGCTTTGGTTCACCATTCACAAGAATAGAATACGAAACCGTTGTAATGCACTCCATGATCAAGTCCACCCAAGATTCCTGGAAACCTAATTTGAGAAGAATTTGTTCAAGAAAAACCCATTCCACCCTATCGTAAGCTTTACTCATATCCAACTTCATAGCCATAAATCCCTTCTTCCCTGTACAATTAGTCTTCATATGATGTAAGGACTCAAAAGCAATTAAAATATTATCCATAATCAATCTATCAGCAATGAAGGCACTCTCTGTTTCGGAAATAATGGAATGAAGCATAGGCTTAAGGCGATTGGCTAACACCTTACTGATAATTTTGTAAATCACATTACAAAGGCTTAGAGGTCTAAAATCAGTAACTTTCTCCGGATTTTGAACTTTAGGGATTAATGTGATAAATGTATGATTAATAGATTTAAGAATAGACCCTGAATTTAAGCTAGATAGGACAGCCTGAGTAACATCCATACCTACATCCGTCCAGTATGTCTGATAGAACAGTGAAGGCATCCCATCCGGTCCAGGAGCTTTAAGTGGAGCCATTTGCCTTATTGCTTCGCCAACCTCCTCACTAGTATAGGGTTTATCTAACTCCGCTCCTATCTCAACAGTAACCATTGGTTGAACTCCATCCAAGATACGGTCTAAATCATGCGAAGTAGAAGATGTGAAAAGTTTAGAATAATACTCAATAAGGCTAGCCGAAACAGGCCCTTCATCCTCTTGCATTACTCCCTGATCATCCCGCAAACCCTTAATGAAATTCTGCCTTTTCCTTTGTGTTGCAGACCCATGGAAAAAACGAGTATTCTGATCCCCATCCTTTAGCGTATATCACCTAGAGGCTAGCTTCTGGATATGCATAATTTGGGATATAGTCACGTGAGTCAGATAAAGCACATTGGGTCTATTAAATTTATTGATATGTAATTGTTAAAATTATTGGTTGAATTTGGACGGGAAATTTATTGTTAATTCTCTGTTTCATGGCTGTATAATTGATTTTTTTGCTTTTGTTTTTTGGGCAAGAGTAGTGGGACTAATATTAATGAGTCTCTACTTTCATGCATGTTTTGAATCAAGTTTTTAATGATGTGCTAATTAGAAGTACCAGCTAGCAGAAGAAATTAACAATGAAATTAGTAGAAGAAGAGCAATATAAATGAGATTAGTGATAATCGAACTGTTCACCTAGAAATACACACACAAACACGTGGGTGCATATAAAAAACTCATATAGCAGAATGATTGCATTCCTGACAAACATTAGTGGAGGTGAAATTAGTGTAATCTTTTTTTTTTTTTTGGCTAAACAGTGTAATCTTATATATATATGCAATTTTATACAAGTTTGAACTATAAAGTCAGAGATCCTTTATACAATTTTGTCTTTGTTTGGATTACATGTTTCTCACGGCACGTTTTTGCCTATGCGTTTACAACACAAGGGACCCACGTATAGTAACTCAAAACAAATGCGCTAGCTCCTAGCTGAAACGCAAGATGAAAAAAACATTAGCGCACCGTTTCATTAAACAGGGGCGTGTGCGTGTACTGTTCATGGACACAAGTTGGGCAGAACTGTTCACACCTAAATAACCCACGAACACAAACACAAAACGCAACGGAACAGCCAACGGCTATTTTTTCTGTTCATGCTCAGGAGTTTCCTCTCTCAACTACCGTGGCAGATGTCTTCAATGTTCTTCATCAATGCTCTGTCCTCTTCCGAATCAATGACTTGCAGCTACCCACCAACCAAAAACCCATCAAAACAGATGAAACAAGGTCTATTATATTGCAAACCCATTACGTGGAACAAACCCACCCCATCCTCGCGGTACTTCCTTCGCTCGAGCTCACCTTTTCTCCGCTTAGGACGTCGTCGCCGCCACTGTGGGTCTCTGCATTCGCGGGTAAGTTGTGTCTAACTTCTCATACTCTCTGATCTGTTGGTGTATGGTTATATTGTTTTCCATGAGGCTTCAATCTGTGGTTTTTTGTGTTCAACGTTTGTGTGTGGTTTTTGTGTTCAATGTTTGTGTGTGGTTTTTGTGTTCAACGTTTGTGTGTGGTTTTTGTGTTTTCCATGACACTAGTATGTGGGTTTCTCTCTCTTGCATGTAATTTTATGTGTTTTTGTTCCTACCTATGTTGTATTTGGACTATGTGAGTTTACTTTACATTTTCATGTGGACATGTGTAACCGATTATGATATGCACATGCACTATTTGTTGAAATGCCTCAATGAGTATAGAAGGAAGTTGTAGCAAAAATGGTTAAGGGGAAATCAAAGGACGGTGGTAATGATGCGAGAACTGATTGGAAAGAACCAGTGGAACTAAAAGCTTTTTGTGATTTCTATGCTGTTCAAGTCCTAGAGGGTAGGAGGAGTGGAGGATTTTTGAAAAAAGAAGGGGTTGATGCAGTGATTAAGGAGTTGGGTGAAATGGGAAAAGTGGTGACTCACGCGCAGTTTAAAAACAAATGGGATCATTTGAGAAAACGGTGGAAGGATTATAACGAGTGTTTTGAGCGTGAGACTGGGTTGGGTCGTGATCCTGGAACTGGGAAGCTTGATGCCACTGATGAGTGGTGGACCCGAAAGATTACGGGTAGTTAACTTTACATAATTGTAAAAAACTCCACTGTCTACAACTATATTTGTGTTCTAACTAGTGGTTGTCCACATGTAGGAATGTCCCAAGGCAGGAACCTTTAAAAAAAAAAAGGTTTGCCGAATAAAGACTCCATGGACATCATGTTCGGAGGCACGGTTGCAATGGGGAAAAATGCATTCTGCCCGAGTGGTCAAATACCAAAGGAAAGCACTGAAGGGTCTGGGGACTCCGCTGATAGCAAAGAATTTGTTGACCCCCAATGTCAACCCTCTGTGAATGTTGACCTAATGGACGTTGAAGGCCCATCATTGTCAAGGGCAGGACCGGTAGATAAGGGGAAAGGCTTCGCAAGCGGTGTCCACCTCTTTAGGCCAATTGGCAAGAAACCAAGAAGAAAGCGTTCATTTGCGCAAGACATGTCCGAGTCTTTGAACATCTCAAATGTTATTGTTGAAAGTAGAAGTATAAGTACTCGTACACCATGTGCTTCCAAAACAACTGTTGAGCTTAAATCAATTATGGACATTGTGTTGACTCTTCCTGGGGTGCAATCGGGTGATCGCCTTTATATGTTCAACTCCCTCTTCTCAATGGAAAAAGAACAAGGTAGGAGCATGTTTGCAGCACTTGTCGATGACAAGGACGTCCGGCTGAAGTGGCTAGAGATGCAGTACCAAAGGAACCCTGAATTTCATTATTCTGGATAAGGTTGCTTAGGCTTGGTGTTGTAGTAAATAGGGCTTTCTTTATGTACCTGTTGCAGTCTTTTTTTATTTTTTTTATTTTTTTTTATTGGCAAAAACTATGCCTACCATGGGTGTGCATGTAAGACAATGGTTACTAATTAAGTTTGCGTGTCAATGGCTTTAGTTGGGGCAGTGAAGCTCTTGTTCTGTTTCGTTCTATGGCTCTCAAACATACTTTCTTCTTGTCAAGGTTTTTTTTTTTTTTGCTTGCTTCCATATATTTTTAATATCTCTAGCTAGCTCTGTGCTGTCTTTGTAGTCTGTTTGTCTGTATGTGTTATGTATCATTACCTTTCTCTTTACTCAAACATTTTTCTTCAATATCAATGGGTACAAAATGAAACTCCAAAAAGTGAACTTCTTTGTGATGGGTTATCTGCAGTCTCATTGTTAAGAAGCTAGCTGCATTAGGTTTGCATCAAACATCCCTGCATCAAGTGCTGCATCAAAAGCTGCATCAGGTGCTGCATCAGGGCTGCATCAGGTGCTGCATCGGGGCTGCATCAGGTGCTGCATCAGGGCTGCATCAGGTTGTATTTATTACATGTGATAGATTGAAGAGTCTTATGAATTCTCATCCACGGCCACACACACACACACACACACACACACACACAGATACATATATATATATATCAACATGCTGAGTTATGAGAATTAAATAATTCTCAAATGCTGATAGAGAAAATTATGGATTATAAGAGAGCAATATCAACCCATTTGGTTCTATTTTTAGTTCTCTCTGAAACTCATAGATAAAAATTGAAATTAGCATTTTTTCTGTTCTAAAAATGGTCCATTAACAGAAATTGGACAGCTGTGCTAAGGCAGCTGGTGTATGTGGGTGTTTTGTGTGATGCATAGCTGTGCGCATTGGGGTGTGCACTGGGGTGCGTGGATTGCTGCTGTGCTGTACGTGGGCTGCTGCTGTGAGAAGTGTAGGCTGCTGATTATGTGATGGCTTCAATGTTTCTGTCAGTTAGGCAGTTAGAGCAGGGGGTTATGGGTAGTTAATTAGTTGCTTAGGTTATTGTTAATGCATTGATTAGTGAGATGTAATCCTTCATTCCTGAAAAGAAAATTATCTACTGATTTTTTAATAATTGGTATTTGTTGATGTTTCTGTTGATGTTCTTAGGGAAGAAAATAGATAATAATATACTTGAAATAAATTAAATGCTATAATCATGGTGGGTACCATAAATCATTGATCTGATTGAGTAGTCTCCATGTCTCCTCAAAAATCTTTCTCATACTTTGATGGATTCAACTTACTGATCTCAGTTTTCCCTATTGACATCAGGTACATGATCCCAACACCAAGTCCCCAGCCAAATAAAGAGCTTTCTATTAAGTGGGCAAACATCTCCACTGTCCTTGGCTTCCCATAGACAGAAAAAGAAAGAAGGCTCAAGGTATACAAAAGGATGGATTTGCTAAACGACTCATCTGATTCCCAGCACCAATGAGTTTCTATACTTTCCCCTCTAGATGTGAATATACAATTTTTATAAATCTTGGATGAAATCATGCAAGCATATGCTTAGGATTGTTAATTTATTGGTGCCATCCTAGTTTGAGCCTAGTACTAATAAAGGTTCAATAAAGTTTAACAACTTATTTTTAGCCCACATATTATACACACACATTAGTATTTGGGCATGTAATTAAAGTTGGTAACATATGCAGGGACACAGACTTCAACCTAAGCGACAACATTGTACTTGCAGCATATATAGCCGGGTGTGCATGTGTAGCTTACATGGAGACCTATATGACGAAAGTACCATTGCATACAAATATATAAACAGGGTATGAATGGGTACAGTATATAATAAATGGAAATGAGCAGAAGTGTCTAAGAACTTTTAGAATGCCAAGCCATGTGTTTCGACAATTGTGTACTACATTGCGCACAAAGTATGGATATAACGGTACCAAAAGAATTTGCTTGGAAGAGTCTGTGGCAATGACATTGGTGGTACTTGGTCATGCCTCGGGTAACAGAATAGTGCAGGATAGATTTCAACACTTGGGTGAGACAGTGCATCGACACGTGGCCACGGTAGTTATGTTGTTAGCCATTATTATGGCAGCAGACATTATCCAGCCTGCTAATCGTACATTTCGTAACGTGCCAGAACATATTAGGCATTCAAGTCGATATTGGCCACATTTCAAGGTACTTTGTGAATTTGGTATCTTGACTTGATTTTATTTTAATTATCTTTATGGTCATACCACGCATTTCATTTCACGTGGTATTTTTGTGGCAATGGTTAGGGTTGCATTGGTGTGATTGATGGGGTCCACGTCCCTGTGGTCGTACCAGTTGATGAGCAACACCCATACAGAGGTAGGAAAGGGACCACAACAACAAACTGCATGTGCGCGTGTGATTCGACATGAAATTCACTTTTGCATGTGTTGGATGGGAAGGGTCCGCGCATGACACAAGGATTTTTTTAAACTGCCTTAATAATGAAAGTGACAACTTCCCAAAACCTCCAGCTGGTTTGTAAATATGCAGTTTAATTACATTATTAAAGTATGTATTATGTAGTGAAAATGCTAATGTACTATACGTTTTCATTTGCAGGAAAGTATTATCTTTTTTATTCAGGGTACCCCATGAAGAGAGGCTTCCTTGCACCATATAAGTGGGAGAGGTACGCACTTAATGTCGCATCATTGTTGCTACAATGGTTCTTCACAATTTCATTAGAGCACATGAAATCAATGATGTTGAACGTTCCAGATATGCACAGAGCACATATGGACGTAGTGCGAGAGGTCATTACGATGCCACGACAAATGTGATCTCAATCTTGGATGAAGCTGAGATGAGAGAGGTTCGTGACAATATCACAGCATCGATATGTAGGATGCCTCCATCGTAGGACTTCAATTGTTACGGACATTGTATTCCCATTAACATGTATTAAATTTTTTGTGGGGACCATAACTGATGGTTCACAAACTTCAATATGTAATACCATTTTGTTTTTTGGTGACCATAACTGATGGCTCACAACACTTGATTGTAATATCTTTGATTTGTGCATTTGTATATATCGTTACAAGTGAAACTCATGGGTAGCTCATGGGTATTGTAACAGTAGATTTCTAGCTTACAAGGGACTTATGAATAGACTCCAATCTTATTTGAATAAGAGATAAACTCGATAGACACACATATACAACAACGAAACTTACAATCTCCATCAACTTGGCCATTAATATCATAGAGCAAATTGAAATGTCTCCACATTGCCTTAAGAAGTACAACTACATACATATCATAAACTGTTACTTGCAATAATATGATTACCATACAAAACAAATGTAGTGAAAATACAGGTCTTATTATTACATACATACACATTTCATTGTGGCAAACACATATGCCTGATTTTGAGTCCCCAAACTAGTAGACAAGGTAGGTAATACTAGAAACATGACCCAGGATACTACTAGAGCTATTGTCAACTTCTTTGCTTTTTGTTCAGTTTACTCATGCGTGTAGCCTTGGCTCTCAGCCTTTCGTTTTGCAACTCGCTCCCTTTCCAATGCTGCCTTCGTCAGGGCGTGTGCTTGCTTCGACTCTTTGTTGTCAACTTCCACCGCATGCACGGTTATCATCCTACACAGTACAATACAACACATAAACAGGTAAGAAAAACAGAGGATTTGTAGATTGCAGCAATATGCTTCCTAGGTAAACATCATAAAAAATATATTTAAATATACCTGGTAAAATTGTGCTTTCTCACATAGGCCTAATACAGAAGAAGCATTCTAGTCAATCTCAGGCACTACTTCTAGAAGGGCAAGCACCTGCTTCTAATTCTTATTGTTGAAGTTATGTGATGTGAGGAAACACTAGTTGGAAAATTATTTTGTGATGTCAAGTATTCTAAAATCTAACTTAGGACACTTCGCAAGACATTAGCTATTTCACATGCAACATAGTATGCTATAAACTCAAACATATGGCCTATGTCTTTCGTAGAAGGCCATTCTTCAACCAATCCACTGACATCTTCACTATCTAACCTCTCTGTTTGGGAAATGTCCCTATTAAGAATACAAATAAGAGAATTCACTGTATCTTGGACCAATATATTTTGACAACCATTGTCATTCTCTATTAAGAATACAACACATAGGCATAAGTTTCACCAATAGCGTCATTATCCCACTTACAACAAAATACAATAAGTATACTTAACTCTGATATATGCATCTAAGTACATGATGCATGTATATCATCTAATTACTCACATTGAGTGCACTGATGTACCAGTTTCTCAGTCAACAATGATCTTCCTTAGCTGCAAATTTGAGCGTTTCCTTTCCTGTGACACAAAACAAAACCTATGTCAACATAAAGTGTCATTCTATGTGCTGTGTTATAACCTATGGATGTACAGAGGAGGAACACTAAAGTTTTACTTCAATGATAAAATATTTAACCTTTACAATTCTAGGAAAATTTGCTTGGAGCAGTGAATATCATCTTTCTTTTAGCTGCTCAGTTCACCAAATGGAATAGAAAATGAAAGTCTTACAGTGATAGTGGGAAAATGTTTTATCTTTCTAATTAGTTCCCATAACAAAAATGTATGAAATCACAAACATATATAATAGAACATTATCAAGAAAACACCATCAAATTATTAATCACATATACATATAATTTATCTTAAAATCAATATTCAAATACTTTTTGAGAGAAAAAGCAAAAAATATCTTGTTCATGGCTAATAACATTATGATTCAATTCAAATTGTGGTCTCCTTTCTAAAATGGATTAATTCAGTACTGCATGTGGTTTCACACCTCATAAAGCAAGCATTTCCCCAATTCTCAGCACATCAACCAAAAACCTTGTTTACTTTTACCCAATGTGTATACAAAATCCAAACGATTGTGTACATAATACAAGGAGGATTAACCCGCATAAGCAACAGCATCGAGTACTATTACTATTTAACTAGCTACATCGTACCTGTCCATAAGTAATAATTGTTCCGCTGATTCCATTAACAGCATCTGTTTCAAATTAAGCCCAACACATATACAAATAAAAGCTCAAGTAGAAGGAGTACTGGTAGTTCAAACTAGAGAACCAAACAATGTTAATCAATTAAACCCTTCCCTTAATTTAATGATGATTGTAGAATAAGTACAATTAATCACTATGACCATAATTTGTCTGAGTTATAAGATTCAAAATACTTGTTTGTATTCAAAACAGATGTAACAAAGTTTCTGAATTTTACCTCGAACAATAGGCAGAACTAGAAATTCATAAACCTCAGCTTAATTCGCCTGGTTTCTCACAGAACACCCTATCAAAGCTAAATATAATATCTTCTTCCTTCTCATCGTACACGATCAAATTCAAATTTCACTAAAAATAATCACAGATTCAATGCAAATCAAATTCAACCATGCATTGCACTTCAATTTCTAGACTAACTTTAACATGTGTAACAACACAACATTCAAGAAAAAAGCTAACCTTTAGAATGAAAGTCTCGGTGTCTATGCATCTAATGCAAACACCATCGCCATGATCTCTTCACTCGTTCAAGCTTAATGGCCTGAATCGAGCACAGACTGTGATATTTAACATAGTTTTCTTCAAGCTCAAAGCCTCAATTTGCTATCAAAGTTAATCTACAATAGCATTTTCTAAAGAATGAAGAAATGGGTTTATGAAAGGAAGAGTACACGTCGGCGTCGGACGAGGGTTGCCTTCGTCGTGGATTTCTCATATGACCTCTTCGCCGGCGCCAGACCAATGTAGGTCTTCCTCCTAGATTTCTCTGGTGGGCGTGGAACTCTCTGAAGGCACAGGTGTTAGCTGGGTGAGGAGTGAATTGAAGAAGGAAAGGAAAAAAAAAAAAAAGAAACAGTAAAAAATGCAACCCTTTTATATTCTCAGTTGAGCTACAGTATCCGTATAAAAAAATTATCATCCACGTTTTTCACTTATTTACTACAGTGTTTTCAGTTTTCAATTTTCAACAAAATAAGCTCTATCCAAACGGACATGCTGCTTATTCGAATGACCTACACGTGAAATTCTGTACCCTATAATAAATATATATATATATATATATTTATATCTCTTATATTATGCCACTCCTTTTTGTTGATATGATGTAAACAACCCCAATAAACAATATGTTTGTTTAAGGAGTGTAGCTAATTTGGTGTTTCAAAACCTTAAGGTGGCTTCACATTTGCACATGTGCAGGATAGAAGCTTTTTAGTGAGAATGAATAATTGAGGATAAAACAAATACTCTTGACCTTTTTCTTTTATGTGGCTATTGGGAAGCTTCAAGTTTCTTTAAAAAATTGAGAAGAAATTTCTTGTGGGTTGGCAAATTATGTGTATATTTTTTTAATTTGTTTTCACTGTTTTAATTTAGAGGAAAATTAATCTGTCTAGCTGGTACTACTAATTAGCATATCATTAAGAGCTGACTTAAAACCTTCCACCAATTTCAGTGAAAGTTCAACCTAACTTGATTGGGTTTACCACCATTGTTTTAATGTAGTATCTTGAATTTTCTGTTGTCTCCCAAAAGAAAAAGACATGGTATGTGGTTTATTTCCCCTTAAATGGTGCAAAAGTTGTTAGATGAGCTACATGGCAATTGGATGGTCAATAGCATACAGCACTGAAAATTCATGTTCATGTTTTAATTTTCTGCTAATTTATGTAACCTCTCAAACTGGGTACTCTCTTGGATCAAAAAAAAAAAAAAAAAAAAACTGGGTACTCTGATATGTGAAACATTTTTGGAGTAACAATAATAGAAAATATATTCATCCAAAAAATGCGGCTATGACGAGAAAAAAAAAAATCATGATAAAATGCATTACATTTTAATCCTTTTTCCTTTTGAGGGTACTATATTGTAATAACCAAATTTTTATCAGTTCATTGTTGAATTTCAACGAATTTTTTAAGGCCAAGAGCCATATTAGGGCCCAGCCCTAACTCAGGGTTGGTGGATTCAGCCTTCTCCCTTACCCAAAATTTGTTTACGGGGAGATTAAAAATGTATTTAGTATTAACTTATAAAAATTTGATGTTGGCAAAATATTATTAGAGCTTGTGAAGATATAGTCCCCCCCCCCCCCCCCCCCCGCCCCTCTTTTTTTTGCCATTTCCTCCTAGCAGCTAGTCTTTCTCCTCCAACTTAATTAAGAGGATAATGAACTTGGCTTGTGATGTAGAGCTGGGTACTCAATGGCCCATTGACGTAATGATGTTTGGCGGGAATGTATGGTAATAAGAATGAAACAAAAATAATTGAGCAAGCAAATATTATTTGGTAGCCCTTTGCTATAAATGCTGATTCTAGCTTTGAAGACAAGGAGAGGACATTAGATCATCTAAAATCTCTCCTTTTTGGTACTTTGTTTCTTTGGGCTCATATTTGGGGGTGTATGAATTGTATTTCTTTATCTGATTTTTTAGCCTCTAGTTCCTATAGTACTTGATTACTCTATATCTATTTCTTGTTCAGAGTGCTTACTATCGTGAGCATGATGTTCAATTTTTCAATATAAAGCCTTAATACCTATCAAAAAAAAAAAAAAAAAATGCTGATTCTAGCTTAGTCTTATTGGTTGGACCGAACTCCACATAAGTGTGCTTTTTTGTAGTATTTGAGAGGTTAGGTTCTAATGAAGTGGATGCAAGAGGGCGTCAGGATAGAACACCTTCTTGTTTGGTAAAGAGAAAACACAAGGAAAAAACACCCTCAACTAAGTAGGGAATTTAAAAAATAATTGCAACAAAAAAAAAAAAAAAACGCACATTATCATGTTGGGTTGGACTGAAACTTTTTATACAAAATCCAAAAGATAATACTAAAAAAAATTCAATCGGCCTAATGGTGTAATGAGTAATTAATTCTAGATTTCTATAAATGGGCCAGCATATTAATTCATCTACCAACCCAATCGTTTTTTTTTTTTTTTTCTAAAGGAAGAAAGAAACAAAGATTTTGAGAGTCAAAAGTGTTACAGAATTAAAACTGCCACACACACACACACACACACACACACATATATTTCATTCTTTATATATGTGATTTTTCTTCTGAAGTGATATTCATTTATGTCATTAGTAGAATATGTTGTAGCTTTTACCAAAAAAAAAAAAAATATTAATAATAGTAAAACTTTGGGCTAGCAACGTTTTTGATAAATAATATAGCATGAAATAAACTATGTTTATGCTTGATTTAAAAAAATATATTATTTTGCTTATTAATTTATGTAAAAAAGAATCTTTCCAAAAAGTCCCACCCTTCAATTTGTACTAGCCCAATCCAACTCATCTTGCAAGTTTCTAATCTGTCTCTTAACCAAACATCTTCACATCACTTCCATCCAAAGGCCAAGGTTCAGGTGCGATTCAGCATTACTTGTGCAGTACTCCTACTGCTTGTAGATTACTCATATTATGTGAGGCTATAGATAGAGGATTCTACCTATACAGTTTATATACAAAAATTTATAGAATTAGTTTTTTAATTTCTGAGATCAAGTTAATAAACAAATAAATAAAATGATATATATAACTCTGTATTTCCATTAGTTTGCTTTAGTTTCCGATTGGCTTAGTAGTTAAATAAGGAGTTTTTTTTAGTAGTTAAATAAAATGATATCAAATGATTAGAAAATTAGTATTAAAAACTTAATCTATCACTTTGGCTACCATTAAACCGAGATAATGTTATTTATCTTTTGTAAATCTAATTATTTTTTCTGCTTTAAATTCCTATTTGGTTTATTAACACCATAAACTCCAATTTTTACAGTATGATATAATAATAATAATAATAATAATAATAATAATAATAATAATAATAATAATAATAATAATAATAATAATAATATTATTATTATTATTATTATTATTATTATTATTATTATTATTATTATTATTATTATTATTATTTGAATCCATTAATATAAAATACAAAACCATTAGCTCGTCTACATATGCATGCTCACTTCCTACAACAAAACTGTTGGAAAATAAACATGTTTGTATCCTATCTCCCACTTGCCCTAAAGACTATTGTGCACTAATCTAACTCCCATTCCCTCCAAATGTGACTCGAAGGTCCTTTGAGGCAAGGCTTTGGTAAAGGGATCTGCTAGATTATTCGCACTTTCAATCTTTGCAACCACCACATCTCCAAGAGCAACAATGTCTCGAATGATGTGGTACTTTCTCTCAATGTGCTTTCCTTTCTTGTGATTCCTTGGATCTTTGGATTGTGCAACTGCTCCACTATTGTCACAAAACAATGTGATAGGAACTTGCTCCATTCTCACTACACCAAGATCAGAAAGGAATTTCTTGAGCCAAACAGCTTCCTTTGCCGCCTCACAAGCAGCAACATATTCAGCTTCCATGGTGGAGTCCGCAATACAAGATTGCTTAACACTCCTCCAACTTATGGCTCCACCTCCCAAGGTGAAAACACATCCTGACGTGGACTTTCTGAAATCTAGATCTGATTGAAAATCTGAATCTGTATAGCCAACGGGAATCAAATCCTCACAACGGTAAACAAGCATATAGTCTCTCGTTCTCCGTAGATACTTGAGAATATGCTTTACAGCTTGCCAATGTTGTGGTCCTGGATTTGATTGATATCGGCTAACCATGCCAACTGAAAAACAGATATCCGGTCTAGTACAAAGCATGGCATACATGAGACTTCCTACTGCAGAGGCATAAGGAACTTGTCTCATCATATCTACTTCCTCTTGAGTCTTAGGCCTTTGGTCATCGGACAGAGGAACTCCATGTCTGAAAGGAAGTAATCATTTCTTGGAGTTTTGCATGCTAAACCGTTCTAGAACCTTATCTATATATCCAGCTTGTTATAAGTCTAACATCTTATTCTTACGATCTCGCGAAAGCTTGATCCCTAGAATAAAGTTAGCCTCACCCAAGTCCTTCATATCAAATTGGCTTGACAACCAAACCTTTACTGATGACATGACCCCTACATCATTTCCAATGAGTAGAATATCATCAACATAAAGCACTAGGAACATTACTACTTTGTCTTGATGTCTTTTGTACACACATGGTTCATCAAGATTTTGTTCAAAACCAAATGATTTGATTGCTTGATCAAATCTGATGTTCCATGACCTAGATGCTTGCTTAAGTCCATAAATGGACCTATTCAACTTGCATACCATATGCTCTTGGTTCTTTGCTATGAAACCTTCTGGTTGCATCATATAGATTTCCTCTTCAAGATTGCCATTGAGAAATGCAGTCTTGACATCCATTTGTCAAATCTCATAATCATAATGAGCAGCAATGGATAAGAGAATTCTGATAGATTTAAGCATTGCTACTGGTGAAAAGGTTTCCTCATAATCGATACCTTCTTTTTGAGTATACCCTTTTGCCACTAGCCTTGCTTTAAAGGTTTCAACCTTTCCATCTATCCCTCTCTTCCTCTTGTAAACCCATTTGCAACCAACAGGTTTAATGCCATTAGGCGCCTTTACAAGATCCCAAACTTGATTGGAATACATGGAATCTAATTCTGATTTCATAGCTTGGACCCAATGATGTGCATCTATATCATTCATTGCTTCTTCATAAGTGTAAGGATCAGTTTCGGCCTCCTCTGAGATAGCCTCATAAGTCTCTCCAAGACCTATGAATCTTATAGGTGGCCTAACATTCCTCCCACTACGACGAGGCAACTGTGTATTAGACATCTCATGAGTAGTATCTTGTGGTGTATCCAATACAGCCACATCATCCCTAGTTTCAACCATTGGTTGTTCAATTACAGGTTCATTCATTTCAGCCAAGACAACTCTACTTCTAGGAGTAAAATTATTCATATAGTCATTTTCCAAGAATTTAGCATTTGTACTAACAAAAATTTTGTTATCTTTATGACTATAGAATAAATAACCCCTAGTTTCTTTTGGATAACCTACAAGCAAACATACTTCTGATTTTGGTTCCAACTTATCAGACTTCCCTTTTAACACATGTGCTGGACAACCCCAAATGTGGAGATATTTCATACTAGGCTTACGCCCACTCCACAATTCCATGGGTGTTTTGGGAACAGATTTTGATGGAACTAAATTCAAAAGATGTATTGCTGTATCTAAGGCATAACCCCAAAAAGAAATAGGTAAAGTTGAGTAACTCATCATGGACCTAACCATTTCTAAAAGAGTCCTATTCCTTCTTTCTGCTACACCATTTTGTTGGGGAGTTCCAGGTGCAGTCAATTGGGATACAATCCCATTTTGAGTTAAGTAATCCTTGAAATCCCCAAGAAGGTATTCGCCACCACGATCAGATCGAATGGCCTTTATGCGTTTACCCAATTGATTCTCAACTTCAGCCCTAAACTCTTTGAATTTTTCAAAGACTTCGGACTTCCGTCTCATTAGGTACACATAACCAAATCTAGAGTAATCATCGGTGAAAGTGATGAAGTACTCATAACCTCCTTTTGCTTGGGTTGACATAGGACCACAAACATCCGTATGAACTAATTCTAGCAACTCTTGGGCTCTTCTACCTTTTGCATTAAAAGGTCGTTTGGTCATTTTGCCTTCCAAACAAGATTCACAAACTGGAAATTCATCAAAGTCCAATGGCTCTAAGAGACCATCTTTGATCAGTCTTTGAATTCTGTTTGGATTAATATGACCCAAACGCAAGTGCCAAAGATATGCATCATTAGTAGAAGGAAACTTTCTCTTTAATGATTTTACATGAGAGTTATCTAATTCAGAATTGTATAATTCATGCTTATCAGGAGTTAAAATATAAAGACCATCCACAATATTGCCAGAACAGATAAACATTTTATCCTTCTTTATTACAACATTGTCTTTCAGGATAACACAATATCCATTTTTACCTAAATAAGTTGCAGAAATTAAATTCCTACGAACATTAGGTACAAATAAACAGTCTTCCAATATTAAAACCCTAGATTCAAAACACAAATTAAACACTCCAATAGCTACAACTGGAATCCTACTCCCATCAGCCAAGGTCAGAAACAACTCTCCTTCTTTAAGTCTTTTGGTCTCCTGGAACCCCTGCAAAGAATTGCAGATATGATTAGTACAACCTGAATCCACACACCAGAAATCCGTGGGATTTTGTACCAAACATATTTCAAGAAGGAATGAAATTTTCATACCCTTATTGGCAGCCTTAAATTTTGGACAATTTCTCTTCCAATGTCCTTTCTCACCACAATGGAAACATTTTCCTTTCAGCTTCTTTCCTTTGTCGGCAACCCCTAAGACAATTTGTTTACCCTCTTGCTTAGTGAAGTCCTTCTTCTTCTTCTTCTTACCCTTGCCTTTCGACTTAGGTTGAGAAGTAGAAGCTTCACCCACATAGGCTTGAACATTAGAAGTACCAAGGATGCCTTCCGCCGCTACCAACTCATTCATTAATTCAGACAACGAATAAATCTTTTTGTTCATGTTATAGTTAAGTCTGAATTCCTTGAATGACTCCGGTAGTGACTGGAGTATCATATCCACTTGGGATTCTCCATCAATGTCGGCACCCAAAACTTCTAAAGTATTCAGATTAGAGATCATTGTAAGACAATGCTCTCTCACTGAACTACCTTCAGCCATTTTGGTATTGTAAATTTGTCTCATGGTTTCTTGCCTTGCTGAACGGCCTTGCTCACCAAACATCTCTTTCAGACTTTGCATAATATCCGAAGCTAGTTCTACATCCTGCATTTGATGCTGTAGAACATTTGAGATGGACGCTAGGATGTAGCACTTGGCCATTTCATTAGATTTCTGCCAACGATCATATCGTTGTTTTTCCTCGGGAGGAGCATCTAATGAAGGAAAGCTAGGACATGGTTGAGTAAGCACATATTTGTGCTCTTCAGCTGTGAGAACTATGTCCAAGTTTCTTTTCCAGTCAACATAATTGGTTCCAGTCAGTTTGTTTTGATTAAGAATGCTAACAAGTGGGCTAAATGATGCCATGTTCAAATCTGAAATAATAAACATGAATATAATAAGTAAACTGGAAATTATCAATTTAGCATATAAACATATAATATGGAACCTTAATAAAACCATAATATAATATATGCAACGACAACCCAATCCCGCAATTAATATTCCTCGGTAGCGAGGTCATATCAATCACTATGATTAAGCAAGGATTATCCTCATTATTAATGCTATCATGGTAACTCTTACCAAACAAAAATAATGTGCCGCTTATTCTTTAGCCTCTAAGTGATAATGACATAGCTCCGTAGGGAGGTTAACATCATACTTAGTCTAGTGTACACCATTGTCTAGAATCAATGTGAGTCACCAAGTAACTCCACGGTAACGTGGTCGCTCTCAATGTAAACACACACTTCATCTATCATTAAGAAGTTTAACCTGTAGTACCATGAATTAAACACCCTCCGTAGGGAGCAAGGCATATACGCCAAGGCGAGGCGATTAATCATACTACTATAAACCGACAATGGAGGCCGTGAGATCCAACCCTTGAATCTCTCTCCCACTAGATATTTTAAATTAAAGGTTTTTATCTTATAAACATGCATAAACTAATTATACACAACCTTGCACTTTTTCTTACGAAAAAGGCGTAAGAAAAAATAGCAAAAACACAAAATTTAAGTTTGAAAACACTTAGAAAAATTCTGATTTTCTTTCTTTCGATCGATCGAATGTGCCCCTCGATCGATCGAAAATATCAAACAATTCGAACTAAACCTTCTGTCTGATTCGATTGATACTCGATCGCCTCTCGATCGATCGAAAATAAAATTCGATCGATCGACTAGCAATCGAATATTAATCAATTCAAAAGGATAAGTCTCTGTTTCACTCGATCGATCGAAAGTAAATTTCGATCGATCGAAACTCGTGAAACTCGAATTTTCAAAAAATCTTCTAAGGCAGTTTTCAACCGTTTTGCATGAACAAACAACCATCATACGAAAATGATAGATAGAAAATGATATCAAAATTGAAATCTATTGATGCTATAGCCTTAAAGATCAATTTAACATTCTTAAATTCATATTTAAACAACATCATAACATCAATATCAGTTTTTATCAAATCATAGTTTCAACAACCATGCAAAAAATTAAATGTATAATCTTCTATCAACTTGAAACTATTATCTCTAATCCCAAAACGAACAAAACATGTTATACAAATTCGAAATGAAAACCTGGCTCTGATACCATTGTTGGAAAATAAACATGTTTGTATCCAATACAAAACATACGCAGCGGAAAATAAACGGATCTACTTCATTCGCAATTGATAACATTCACTATGTAAGTTTCAGAATATAAGAACAAGAGAGTGTACCTTGATGCGCTGAATTTCAAAACCGAATGAAGAAGTACTCGGGAATACTTTCAATCTTCACTCCAATTCCACTCGATGCCCAAGATGTGTGGTCTCTCAATCAGTTCTATGTTTCTAGAGAGAAATTGAAAGAGTGTCTCTCTTCCTTATTACCTTACCATACACATACAAACCATTTCATACAATATAAAATTCTGTATGTTTCTCTCCACATAACTGATTATCTAATTGGGCTAGCCTTTTGGGCCTTCCCAATTGGGCTAGCCTTTTGGGCCTTCCCAATTGGGCTTTAGTGTGTGGCTTGGAGTGGGACCAAAAGGGAACAAATAAGACACTAGCTCCAATGGGCCTTGGGCTTTTCTGTCAACTCTTGACAAGTCCAAAGTTACCATTAATTATATTTAATACCACTATATAAATATAATTGCACTCTAGGCCTCATTAATAAATTATATCCCAAAACTTTATTATACATGCAACCCCTTCATAAAATATTCGTAGTAATACAAAGTCATGAATATAGACTGCCACTTTGTAAATTACTACATCTTAATCCTTGAGTACCCAGTTTAATCCTTATGAGTTATTCACCATATATTTATGAAATCCAATTTCATAAATATATACTTTAGTCTTACTAAAGTGGTTAGGCCTAACTCTCTGAATAACTGTACCCATTAAACTTATCTCAAGGGAATATTTTATATCTCCGTTAAGAGACTATGAATTCCATCTTGAGAATATATGTTCCATCAACACTAAATGTGGCTGCCCAACATACTGAGGTTTTGACCGTTACTTTAGATCTCACTCCTGATATATCAAAGCAACCTACATTTCATGATCAGGTCCATTATTCTCTCAGGATTAAGAGTTCATGTGAATACAAGTCGTGAGATTTATTATTCAATTGACAGTCGTTAGGAGAATAATAAATCTCACAGCGGTCCAGTTCAATATGTCTTAACTCTTAAAACATATCAACATATTAACTAGAAATCACCATTTCCATGATCAAGACAAATCATCGTAGTTAATATGTTATAGTCTTCGCAGATGAAATGCCCAATTTCATCACCGACTACGAACCAAAATTCTGAATTTACAAAGAACTTGTGATCTATATCTTCTGTGACTTTTCACATAAATCACATACTATGCATCTCATGGACTGTTTGATAATGTCCGAATATTCATGTTACCATCATTTTAGATAAGAATAAAACAACTTTATTAAACATAATATTAAGTCATACATCATTTCTCAAATAATGTCATACATAATATTATACATAGCATCATACAATAGGATTTAAGGGCACATATCTTAACAAAAACTACGCTAATGTTGGGTGCTGAGGTATGCGTGTGTGATAGGCCAAATACGTATTGACTCCTTATGATGAATTAACCAATTAATTATCCAAGTGAATTAATTAGGTTCAATTACATGTAATGAGCGTGCTAGCACAAACAAATCACCAATTAATTAGAGTATGTAGCGGAAAATAAATTGACACGGTGATTTGTTTACCAATGTGGAAAACCTACACAGCAAAAATTCCACCAGGTGATTTTAAGGTTATCACTCCCAAAATTCCACTATTATCACAACAAGCAGTTACAAGTAAAGGAATCCCAGTATCTTATACCAACTTACAGTTGAACCCTTACCCCAATGCATAATTGGACTTGTTCTATAGTGACAATTTTTCCTTTTGATGCACGACTCCCAAGTATGTGATTAACCAATTGTGCGGATCCCAGTACGCGACTTCAATCACCAACTAGAGAAGTTTGTTAGCTGCAAAGTTCTTCAGTTCATCACACGATGAAGATCTAGAAGATGCTTGGTTACAAAACCCTATGATGCACATATACAGCAACTTCTTCACAAGAGATGAACTAGGGCAAAACTTTGTCTCTGGTCATAATTTGCTTGAACAGACTTTGCTCAATACTTGTGCAACTTCCGAACACTGTGACGGCCCTTAAAATAATCCTTTTATATGCCTAGGGTTATGAGAAAAGAAGACTCAAAGACATATTCACGAATTCCAAGAAAATCATATCAGAATTCTGAAATTCTTAAAACTTGACAGATAGGAGCCGTCGAGAAGCTGTCGAGCACACGGGCTGGGACAGCTTTCTTAAGCTCGATAGATGCAGCTGTCGAGCTTTAATGAATTTGCACTGTTCAGCTTGTTTTTTGGACAGACTTGAACGGCCTTAACACTTGATCTTGAAACAGGTTTCTTGAAATATCAAACACATCCTAAATTTACCCAATTACAAGTGAAGTGTGTTTTATCAAAGGATTAACAAATTACATAAATATTGACATATGTTCCTAACAATGAATCGCATATGTCCTAACAATCTCCCCCTTTGGCAATTCGTGACAAAACCACAACAAAAAAATAAACATATAAGAGAAGTTATAAATCACTTATCTTATACTCATTTGTTGAATACAATAAAATCTATCCTAACACAAACTCTTGAAAAATTTTGCAAGAAGAGAGTTTATGGCGAGTAGACTTTGACAACCTGTAATTCTGAAACACTTAAACAAAACTCATCAAAGCATCTTTGTGTGAAATAGAAATAATAGATTGCATACACGTAATAAGAAGCATGTGCATAAAGAGAGAAAAGAAACAACACATGTAAGGATAGGTGAAAGAAACATACATCAAGAAGAGAGTATAAGTACAATGTATGTCAAAGGCACATGAGCAATGTATCTAAAATAGAAAGAAAAGAAAAGATACATCAAATTCTCACTACATCCCTCAAAATATCAACACCTCCCCTAACAAAATGTCCTATACTAACTTTCCCCTTAAGTATGACTACTCTCATAACAAAACTACTCCCCCTTTTTGTCACGAGTGATAAAGGGTAAGAGTGTCAAGTAGACATCTCATCGGTAGAGCTAGCATCTCCATCATCATCATCAGAAGCATCATCATTATCACCATCATCATTATCATCCTCAGCCTCAGACTCAAAAGCCACTGGAGGAGGTGGAGGAGAAGCTTCAGAAGCGAAGCCATCCATGACTGCCTGCCGCCGTGCAATACAGCCGACACGAACGTTCACTTCATACAACTCCGTAGAGAGTGTATCAAGGCGAGCATCCATGCGCTGAAGCTGCATCATGATGTCTCCTAGAGTCACATCGCCCACAGAGGAGGAAGGAGTAGATGTAGATGGAGCAAATTGAGATGAAGCCGAACGGGAGGGAGGAGCTATTGACCCAGTCTGTTGCGATCGAAACTGCGCCTCGCTAAGTTTAATGGTAACGGCATCTATGGCACACATGACAGAGAAATAGTTGGACGAGGGAAAAGGAATGGAAAAATGGCTCAAAATCCGCGTGATAGCTGAAGGGAAAATAAGCTTATCACGGGTAGCCGTATCCCTATAGACATCTAGAATGGAGAGAATAAAGTGTGAGGGAAAATCTATAGTGAGATGCTCTAGAAGTGACAACAAAAATCGAGCATGAGGCTCTGTGATAGAGTTATATTGAGAAAGTGGACGCAAAACAAAAGTCATCATCATGTTTAAGAATTTAGGACCTTTAGCAAAAGGCCTATATGATGTGAACTGACGCTCACCCCAGTCAAAAGGGTGCTCACAGAAAGCAGAGATCATCTCATCTTTGGACACAGTCCTCAGACGCTCACAACCGGGGTAGTCAAGATACTCTACCCTGGGATATGGAGCACATCGGATACCAACTTCGGTGTGACCACTATGCTCGTACCTCGAACGCGAGTATGAAAAAGAGGTACTGAAAAATCAAATCCATGCATGTTGGAGTAAACTCCTGAATAAGCACGGATGGACATGTGACCGGGACATCACACAGTGACTCTCAACCCCGACTGTGAATACAGTGGGTAGGTCAGTGTCGAAGAAGTCCAACAAAATAACTCGGTGTTCCGAATGAACACCTCGTTTAGAGAAGTTCTCCGAGAAGTCCTTTCGGGCATCCTTATCACGGAACCGAACAGAGGAGGAGGTAGGATCAGTAGAAGTGGATGCCCCGGAATGAAGAGGGTTTTGGGACGGAACAGATTTACGTTTGGATGCCATAGACACGACTAACGTAAACTAAAAGAGAGGGAGAAAAGGAGACAATCAGAAAAGCTCCAACTCAGTTCAACAATATAACAAGTAGGATAAATAGAGTACGTATGCATGAGAAATGCATGAACATGTGACATGTAAGAGAAATTGCATCATGGGCTTAGCCTAATCCAATCCTACCAGCACACAAATTGATCAACATGTATAACACACAACTAAATGCATGAAAATACAGTTATAATGCATATGAAATGCAATGCATGAAGTTTTTAAGATCAAATCTTCAAAACCTATCCCAAAAATTTCACAAAAACCTCAACAATTTTGAAAAACCCCAAAATTTTCAAAAAATCCCAAAACCTAGATTTCAAAACATGAAATGCATGTAAATGAAAGAAATTAGAAGCTTACCAAGTGAAGAAAGTCTTGAGGAAGCTTGACAAACACTTGGGTGGAGGTTTGGAGTGAGAGAAATTGTTTTGGGAGGTGAAAAACCAAAGGTATCGAGAGAGAGATCGAGAGAAATGAAGAACCAGATTGTGCTGAACCTTTATATGGAAGGTTAGTAAATCTTGACAGATAGAGGTGTTGAGAGGTGTCGAGCCATGTGTCGAGGGAGGTATTAAGATTTTGGCCGTCGACAGATGAAGGTGTCAAGAATGTGTCTAGGGACAAGACAAGAATGAATAAAAGAAGCTCGATCTATCCACCAGCTATTGAGACGCTATCGAGAAGACAAAAACTTTCTCGATCGATCCACTAGGTGTTGAGACAGGTGTCGAGATTGCGATAAGGAACAGCTTAAGAGCTTGATAGATAGCCAGGTGTCGAGGATCTGTCGAGGAGCTATCGAGATTGCTTAAAAACAGTTTTTCGAGAAGAGAAAAAACACAGACATGAATGCAATCAAGTATGCAACTCAACCAAGAATCTAATCAACAAATTAAGCTCTCAAAATCATCTCTCAACAATAATTTTAAGCACATGGATCTCAAAAATACACACACACACACACACACACACACACACACACACACACACACACACACACACACACACACACACACACACACACTAAAAAAGTCTAACCAATTTTATATTTCAAAAATAAGTCAAGACAGTTTAGTGAGCATACATTAGCACATGTAAAACTTGTGATGGCTAAATTACATTGTACTTGCACATGTATCAGGAGTAGTAAAGAATATTACGTGTTGTGTGTGAAAAACATCGCAAGATTGCAAATGTATACAAAACACACACTGTTTTTGTATACAAAACACACACTGTTTTTGTATACAAAACACACACTGTTTTTGTATTTTTCTAATTTTTCAAAATTTTTTTAAAAACAAAATAAAGCAAAACTGAAAAATAAACAAACAAAAACATGTTAAGCAAAGCAAAGCAACAAAACTAGACTGACTCAAAAACTTAAAAGAAAAACACACAAGTTATTTGAAAACAAAAATACGAAGAGAGAGAAGAAGGTGATAGAATCACTTGGAACCCTTTTCCTTCCATACCTTGGAGGCACCTTTCCTTTGATTAAATTCTTGAACTGGCAGTGAGGGGGAAGAATTAAGACCGTTCAAGTTGGAAAGAAACATGAGGGCTTTGAGAAGATCTTTAAGAGGAGCAGGAGAGGATTGAAGTTGATTCTGGCTTCCAAATGTTATCATGCTGTTGCTCTGTTGAGTGGCTAACCACTTATAGCAATTTGGTCGAGTGTGACCGGCAACTCCACAATAATAACAGAGATGCTGCTTCTTTTGTTTAGACTTTTGAGAGTTAGCCTTTTTAGCCCTAGGGTTTTTAACATCTTTCTTATCATGTTTAGGGGATGCTCTTAAGATAGATTTACCCTTGTCTAAGTTCTCACTAGCTAATTCATCTTTAACAACATTGTTCTCAAATTCAATATTATTAGCAGGAAGAACAAAAACAGTAGTACTAGTAGAAGCAATATTAGATGAAGAAAGACCATACCCCAAACCTGTTCGATCTAAAGCAGATTTCTGAATGCTGAGCATCTCGTCAAGCTTCGCACTTGAAGTCCTTTCCAGTTGAGCTCTAACTTGAAATAGCTCTGCTTCAAGCGTCTTGGTCTTCTCAACCAAAAAATTTTTCTTAAACCTCAGTGCTCCAATAGTCCGATTTGCTTCATCAAACTTTATGGAAAGCTCTTCACGATCAAGTTCCACATCATTGAGCTTCTTGTTGGCCAGCCTATAGAGTTTCTCGTGTTTCTCAGAAAGCTTGTATAGTTTCTCATAAGCTATATGGATGTCATCTTGATCATCCATCTTCTCAAACTTGGACTCCACCAATTCTTCTTCTTCATTTACATCTTCAACAATCCCCTCAGTAGGATTAACAGTGGCAGTGAAGGCATTCAAGATTCTGTCATCCTCATTGTTGGAATCATCCTCAGGCTCAATATCACTCAAAGTAGCAGTAAGTGCCTTGCTTTTCCCAATGCTCTTGAGATATGTGGGACACTCTTGCTTCATGTGACCGAAGCCTTGGCACCCAAAGCACTTAGGTCCTACGGGAACAGTGTATTGACCGCCATCCCTAGCATCCTTCTTCTCTTTACCTTGGCTCTTGAACTGAGAAGAACTAGATTGCCTACGGTCCTTGTCGAGGCCCTTCCCATTGGCATTCTTCATGAACTTCTTGAACTGCCTTGTAATGTAGGACTTCATTTTAGAATCCTCATCATCTGAAGACTCATCAGTTTCACTACTCTTAGCCTTCAATGCCATGCTTTTGCCCTTACCTGACTTGCCAATTCTTGTTAACCCTAGCTCGTAGGTCTGTAGATTTCCAACCAGCTCTATCAGAGGAATCTTATCAATATCCTTTGATTCCTCTATCGTCGTGATCTTGGAATGGAATCTCTTGAGTAGAGATCTGAGCACCTTTTTCACAATCTTAGGTTCAAGAATGGTTTCCCCAAGATTAAAGGCTGAGTTCACTATATCCTTAAGCTTGGCATATAACTCATTAAACGACTCATCCTCCTCCATCTTTATTTCTTCAAAGCTTGTAGTGAGCCTCTGAAACTTTGAATCCTTGACAGCCTTTGTTCCCTTATAGGTTGTCTGGAGGATGGTCTATGCTTCCTTAGCAGTTTCAGTGGAGGATATCTTCTTGAACTCCTCATTGGTGACCACACTGAAAAAAGCATTCAATGCTCTGCTATTGAAGTTTGCCACCTTGATCTTTGCATCATCCCAATCGGCCGGCGCTTCCTTTGGCTTGGTCCAGCCAATCTCTACAACTTGCCACACCTTCTCATCTAAAGACTACAAGAATGCTCTCATGCGTACTTTCCAGTATGCATAGTTAGTGCCATCAAATAAAAGAGGTATAATTAATGACTGTCCTCTATCCATGACAAATAAGGGTCAATGGATCAACATAACAAAGATTAACCTAATCAGAGTGTGCCTGCTCTGATACCACTTGATAGGCCAAACACGTATTGACCCCTTGTGATGAATTAACCAATTAATTAATCAAGTGAATTAATTAGGTTCAATTACATGCAATGAACGTGGTAGCACAAACAAATCACCAATTAACTAGAGTATGTAGCGAAAAATAAAATGACACGGTGATTTGTTTACGAATGGGGAAAACCTACACGACAAAAACCCCACCGGGTGATTTTAAGTTCACCACTCTCGAAATTCCACTATTATCACAACAAGCAGTTACAAGTAAAGAAATCTTAGTACCTTATACCAACCTACAGTTGAACCCTTATCCTAATACACAATTGGACTTGTTCTGTAGTGATAATTTTTCCTTTTGATGCACGACTCCCAAGTACGTGACTAACCAATTGCGCGGATCCCAGAACGCGACTTCAATCACCAACTAGAGAAGTTTGTTGGCTGCAAAATTCTTCAGTTCATCACACGATGAAGATCCAGAAGATGCTTGGTCACAAAACCCTATGGTGCACATACACAACAACTTCTTCACAAGAGATGAACTAGGGCAAAACTTTGTCTTCGGTCACAATTTGCTTGAATAGACTTTGCTCAATGCTTGTGCAACTTGCGAACACTTTGACGGCCCTTAAAATAATCCTTTTATATGTCTAGCGTTATGAGAAAAGAAGGCCCAAAGACATATTCACAAATTCCAAGAAAATCATATCAGAATTCTGAAATTCTTAAACCTCGACAGATAGGAGCTATCAAGAAGCTGTCGAGCAGGTGTCGAGCACACGGGTTGGAACAGCTTTCTTAAGCTCGATAGATGCAGCTGTTGAGCTAGCTGTTGAGCTTTATTGAATTTGCACTTTTCAGCTTGTTTCTTGGACAAACTTGAATGACTTCAACATTTGATCTTGAAACAGGTTCTTGAAGTATTAAACACATCCTAAATCTACTCAATTACAAGTAAAGTGTGTTTTGTCAAAGGATTAGCCAATTACATAAATATTGACATATGTTCCTGACAATGAATCACATATATCCTAACAGTGTGGTGCTGATCAGCCATGCATGTGGTGCTACATGTGTGTGGTACTGGTGGGGTGCGTAAGTGACTTACTGATGAGGGGTGCGTGAGTTGCTGATGGGGCATGCGTGTTTAGCTGATAATTGTACATGTGTTAGTGCTGCTAGAGTGTACAGTAAGATTGTGCTATAATGCCATATTGTAATTGCCCAGTTGGCATTGTATACTTGTATTTTAGTATAGCTACTCTTGTATTTTTGACTTTTAGACTTAGCTTCCAGTTTTTTTTTTTTTTTTTTTTTTTTTTTTTTTTTTTTGTGTTTTACTTCTTCAACCTCCACTTTTCCCCAATGTTTTAAATATGTTGCTAATTATTATTTATAACTTTATATTTTATTACCATAGTAACATAGTTAGAATACCTTAAACTGGTGTAGTTCTTAAAATAAATAAAATTTTCATGAGGTTAAACCAAACATTTGACTTTGTAGCTATTAGCAGTACTTTTTGGATTTATAAACCATTTCTTCCTTTTATCATTTGCATTAGAGGGCTGAAAGGTGTGTGGTCCCATAAACTTCAGCATTGCATTCTCTATTTTATTATAGTAAATTGTATGGGTTTGAGTTTGGTTTAATTCTCATTATATATGCCACAACTACAACTTATTACATAAACATTTTCTTGTTCTTTAATATTAATTATTTCTTAATTTCAGGTGCAAACAGCTTACAAACAAGCCGTGTTAAAATTTCATCCAGACTGGGCATCAAAAACTAACATTCGCAAACAGGTTGAAGCTGAAGAATAATTTACGCTTATTTTTCGTACAAAGAGAAATTAATTTTAAAAACATCATGTCACTAAATGCAAGCTGATGTAATGGTTTTTATTTTGTTTAGGAGTTCTGAATTTTCTCTAGATATTTAGTTGTGTTTTGTTGTTAAAGACATGATTTTCTGTTAGGGACGGACCTAGAGGGGGCCCAGGCCCCCCTTGGCCCAATTTTTTTTTTTACTAGGTATATTTTATGATTTTAATAGTTGGACCCCTCTCTCCCAAACCTTGGCTCCATAGTTGTCAGTATCGTACGATACGCGATATGTATCGTACGATACGTATCATATCATGTGTAAAAAGTTCTGTATCGTATCGGCGTATCGTAAGTACTCATGAATCGTACGATACAATGTGTGTATCGTATGAATCATATCGTATTGTAAAATCCTACGTATTGTACGATACATAGACAAATACTTTAAAATGAGATTTTTTTTGTTAAAATTTGTACTTTTATTTGAATCTTACAAGTTATTAGACTTGTTTTAAACACAAAATTATTAAGTTACTTAATTTAACTTAATAAAATAACATATTTATAAGTTTTTTTTCCCCCTCTTTCTTCTACAAAATCTGGACTACACAGTACACACTTACACTTCACTTTAATATTTACAAATTTATTTTCTATATCATGAATAAGATATTAATTGAAAATATAATTATTTTTATTTTTTTTCACTATTGTTATAAGTCCAAGAAACTAGAATGCCAAGAAGATTTTTTTTTAATTATTAAAATAAAAAGAACAAGAAGAGATAGTTATGTTAACGACGATGCGTAAAATTTTAATGAAGAAATAAATTTGCAAAATGATAAACATGATGATAGTATTGACTTTGATGAGGTTGATTAGCCAATATAATGAAAATAAATTAATTTTTGGGTTATTTGTTATATATTACCACTTTTAAATTTAAGCAATTTGAATGTGTATGTTATAAACACGTGCTAGTTTGATTTATTTAGTTAGCTTGTTAAATATTATTACATAAGTGATGAATAAATTAGTCATTAGCTAAATATATTCAAAATTTATAATGAATATACCTTTTATATATGTATATCTATAATTTTTTTATAAATTTTATTAAATGTTTGTGTATCTTACGATATACGATACGAAACGATACATGATACGAAAAAATCAAAATTCGATTCACGATACGATTTATGTTTTGACAACTATGCTTGGCTCTCGTTAGCCAGCCCCTCCTAGACAACCTATAGGACCCTTTTCAAATTTTTGAAGCAAGGGAGATTTAGGTCTAGGGCTAGAGTTGGTCATGCATATGCTTAGTAGTATTATTTTTAGGGCAAAACCTAAGTACAATTTCTTGTGCAATGCATTAGATTCCCAATTAAACACATTTTTGCATTGAGTTATAAAGAAGAAAATAATGTTATTTTTTCTAAAGATAATTAAGTTCAATGTTACTATGCCTTTATAATTTATCTTATTCATGCTATCAGAGTGTCCAAACCCATAGATTTCCTAGTATTATAAAATGTAGACAGGTCAATTTAATGGTAATATTAGTAAATAATAATTTTTTTTTCTTTTTTCTTTTTTCATAATACTAGGAAACCAATAGTTTTAAATCTTATAATTCTGCATTGTAATAATAATGTCATAAATGGGTTATGAGGTGGATTCACCAAAGGAATGGAACCAAATTTTGTGTTTGTTATCCACTTGCATTTTTTGTTTTTCTTTTTGTTTTGTAACACAAATAGGTCCACATGCATTGTACATATGGGCCAATCATGTCAATTATGGGCTTCCATCAATCATAGTAAAGATAGAGGATTACGTGAGCTCAAAAATACTTGTAGATCTCTTCTCCGTACAAAATAACAATAAAAAACAGCCCCCTGATTGGAAGAATTGGTCCTTTAGACTAGTTGTTGAGTATAGTATATATAGTGCCTATGCCAATTACAAATGTGGCCTATCTAATAATTCTTCACCACAACTTAATTCGTATTCAAGAATGTTAGATGTATATAATATAAACAAAGAAAATAAAACAAAGAAAATAAACAAAGATACATTGGCTTTAAGCTATTTCTAGTGTAGATATTTAGAAATTAAAACTACTACAAATCAACTCAATATATTATTTATTCTGTAATATAAATAAATAATACAAATTAAATAATTATTAAAATCTTTGCTTAGATAGAAGGTTAAATAGTTATACATTCATTTAAGACTATGCTTTGGTAGAAATCTAAGAGTGAAATATGATGGTAATTAAGGGATGATGAGTGGTAAGCTAAATGAAAGAGTTCTCTTATTCATTGTAGAATAGAAATATATAACAAAAATTTCATTTTACTGTTTGAGTGAAATAATTAATTATTGAATTTGAGTTTAATTTTTTTTTTTTACATATTCTGGAGTATTTTCATAAAACCCAATTTTTGTATATGTAAATTTAAATGCCATTTAAGAAGAATAGAAAGTAGTTTGTTCCTCTTAATATTCCTCAAGTTTCTTCTTTTCTTTTGGTGCTTGGTTAGTATTTTCCCCCCTTAAACAGAATTAAACTCTTCTTTCATAAGAGACACCTAGAGAGCTATTATTAATTTTTATGGTTGGTTGGAGTACTTGGTAGACCCTATTTGAGTTTTTTTAATTTATCAATATGCTTGATTAGTTCTTTTTCCCCCCTATATTCAATGCTTCTTTACACAACTTATTGTATGTCGTCTTCAAAGCACTGTAATGGCACACCAATGGCCAATCAAATAAGCACCGGTAGTAGGAGAGAAGGCAGCATAGGTTGTAACACCAGCAATTGACTCAGCATCTAAGCCAGATCTATGGTTTTGATATTAACTTATGATGTTAGGTTTTGTTTAATTGAAAAATATCACATGGGACAAATGTGTCATACTTCTTATACATATTCATGGATTTGTTGAGGGTCTCCATATTAAGAAGAGTTTAGCCAAACACTCATACTTAATATTTGTAAACAATTTGTATTATAAAAAAATATAGCTGATGTGTTTTCCTTATTATCACTAGATGAAGATAGACTTAGGGTGGTATAGTTATCTTAGTTTTAAAACTGATTCTATTATTCCTTATAACATTTGTACACTGTAAGAAATTTAGACCCCTTAAATCCAAACAGATTAACCTAGATATTTAGCCAAGTGATTAACTTAGGTAAATTAAGCAGATCTAGGTTAACACAAATATATCATATCATGCAAAGTGCGGAAAATAAAGAACACATGATATGATAACCCAGAAAAACCAAACCGGTAAAAAACCTAGGGAGGATTTAACCTAGCTATCCTCAAGGTAAAACAGAATTCACTATGAAAGAATTGAAGTTTACACAATAACGACTTAGACCACTAACATCCTATTGCTACCTCGAGTAGGAAACTTACTACCACGACCACATGACAGCTCCAATTCCACGGACTACTTCTTTCTTGAATTCACAGCAAGCACAAGCACTCCTGCTTGTATATCTTTAAGTTCTTGAATTTGCAACTGAATGATCACCAAGCTCTTGACATCAATCTCGAGTTTGGAAACCCTAAGTGTATATGAAGGCAAACACCTCTAAATCTCACAATAAGATTCACATATACAGTATTCAGAACTCTCAAAACGTGGCTAGGGTTTTCCCTTTTATACTTAAGGCAAAACATAAAACCCTACACGTCAAATAGGCTTGGCTGAGTTGGAAATTCTGCAGAAAAAACAATCTGCACGACTTTCAATCGGTCGAGTCTAATTCTCGATCGATCGAGTCTGGCAGATTTGCACAGTAACTTCTGCAGTAACTCAATTCCAACTTTACATAAAAACCACATACTTTGAGCAAGTCTTAACAAGACTAAAACCGTTTTGATCATGGTTTACCAACCTTACAAAATGAAGTTCTAATACATTAGTTCCTAATTCCTTAAAACCTAACAAACTCCCCCTTGGGCAATCCATGACAAAACACAAACTTAACATAAAGCTCAAAGTTTACAAAAATAACAGCCCATTACAAGACAATAGCCCAACTAAACAAATTCAACCTAACTACTATCTATCAGTTGCAAGTGTAGACAACAGCAACCTATATATTGAATAAACCTATATATTCTTGTAACACTTAACAAACACATAAGCGCATGTGTGGAAAATAAAAGTAATATTGAAAATAACTTCTTGATTTCACATAACACAAAATAAAGACATATATCATGAATAACCTCATAAATATAAATCAATAAGCAATGTAAGACAATGTAAAACAAGAAACATATACAATTAATGTATCTCCCCCTATCATGGACAACCCAAAAAAAAATATCATGAGCCAAAAAGACAAATACAAAATGAAGCACCTAGATACAATCTAAAAGCTCCACAGCTCCACAATATCACAAAAGTATCAAAATCTCCCCCCAAAACAAAACTGTTCTACTACAATGTACTCTCCCTTTTTGTGACGAATTGCCAAAGGGTACTCACTCATCACCAAAAGGAGGTGGCAGAGGAGAACGTCGAAGACTCTCCAAATCTGCTCGCAAAGTACGTATCTCATCAAGCATGTCCACCAAAAGTTGACCGTGAGCTGCCTGGATGATCATGACAGTATTTAACATCCGACGAATGTCCGAATCATCCGTAGGTGAAGGTGGAGGAACAACAGCAACAGCAGTCGGATCAACAGACGTCTCTGCCGTAAGAGCACCTGCAGAAGAGGAAAGAGGAGGAGTGACATCGGAAGGCTCAACCCTAGGACGCTTAGAGCTGGCTCGAAGTTGAGTAGCCCTTTGCCTAAGAAAGGTGGCACTAATGAGAGCAACTATATGAACAGGCTCAGAAGCTGGGAAATCACCTAACCCTAAACGGAGAAGAATCCTATGAATAAAAACAGGGAAGAACAAACAACTATATGAACAGGCTCAGAAGCTGGGAAATCACCTAACCCTAAATGGAGAAGAATCCTATGAATAAAAACAGGGAAGAACAAAGCATGAGCAGTAGAACTGCTCCTATGCACCTCGTTCAAAGAACGAAGAAAAAGATGAGGAAAACTGATAGGAGTATTAGTGCAAGAGCATAAAGAAACACACATCACTCAATAGGGATAATGTGTAGATGAGAGATAGGCCATAAGGAATGACAAACAATCCTAAAGAAAAGATAAGGAATCTCAATAAGCTTAGCAGACGTGATCCAAGGATCAAAACCCCACTGGATAGAAGAACCAGTGATGTATGACATAACATCGTCAAGGGAAGGAGACTCATTATAAGGATAGACAGGATGAGAAACCACAGGCACCCCAAAAACATCAGACACTACTAAAGGAGTAATGCGATACTCTACACCTTGTATCCAACTCTTTACTAAAGTGTTGGAATCATAGACATGGATAGAGAGGTTCGAGTAGAACTCTCTAATCAAGGTAGCTAGAGGCGGACGATCAATGTCTAATAAAAGTAACCAACCCCGACGCTTAAAGTTACGCCTCACCTCATCATCTAACTCATCTAGTAGAACCTTACGCTCACCCAAAATGTTCCTCCTAAGGTTAAGTGTCTCATAGGTCTCTTGATATTTCTCACTCAAAAACCTATCATTATCGAAGGATGGTGAAGAAGAAGAGGTCCTATGAGCTCTAATTTTCCTAGGCATGATGCTACAAACCAGATAGAGAGACACAGAAAGAAAAAGACAAAAGAAAAACCTCGGGCAGATTGCAAGATTAGCACAAGAACAATATAGAAAAAAAATTCCATATGATGCATGATCAGAATATTCAATTGATGCATGGTCTAATTCAATGAAAATGGTTCAATTATGTTCCAAATTCACAAAATTGGCTTGAGGATGAACGTTACATCAAAAATCCCCAAATTTGAAAAACCCATTTTCACAAAACCCAACAAATTGAGAAATTGATCATTACACAAGTTAGAAACCACAATATAATGATCAAATGAGTCAATCTAACAAGTCAATTTCATCAATTTACATCAAATTGAACAAAAACCCCAAATTCGGCATTTTTCAAGCTCTAGAATTTTCAATTTCTCACTAGTCACCAAGTTGATAAAATGAAACCATATGAATCAGTTGTATATAGTGTCCCAACAAAAACCTAGTGATTTATTATGAAAGAAACGGCCTAAAACATCAACAATCCCAAAAAGACAAAGTTTCAAAAATCACCCATAATATGCATGATTTAATGCATGAAAAATGAAAATAAATGGAAAAGGAAGGGTAAAATAGACATACCGGCCCAGGGAGAGAGAATTTTTGCAAAAAATTAGAAGGAAAACGACAAAAAATCCTATTTGGAGGCTTAACCGGTCGGTGAGAGAGAAAAGACAATTTGAAAACTTTTTGAAAAGTGAAGAACACATGAGAAAAAGTCCTTTAAAAAAAACTCTTAGCACGATTTTCGATTGATTGAAAATTAGATTTGATCGGTTGAAAGTGCTTCAATTGATCCAGAACCAATCGAGCATCGATCAAAATAGACAGAAGCTAACCAAAGGATTTAATTGCAATTTCGATCGGTCGAAAAACAGGTTCAATTGATCGAAATTCTGGAAAAATCAATTTTTTGAAAAACAAAGCAATTTTTGTGCAGAAACTTCTCAAAGCATTAAATTTTATGAATAAAATGTATGAGTATGAGATGAAATGCTTTTTTTAAAAAAAACTTCTTTTAATCCCAGTTTTCCAAAATTAAAATTATCACTCAATTTTCCTCAAGATCTCAAACATCAAACATGTTTTGCATGCAATTCAAGGAATTTTCAAACTTGGTTGGTTAGACCAAAAACACACAATAACATGTACAAAGTTTCGCAAAGAGTAACTTGTGTAGTGCAACTAGCAAAAGCTTGAGAAACATGTGAGGTGATATGTGAATAGAATTCAATCACAATTTCTACAAAATTCATCACATAAATTTGAAAGAGACTATTACTAAAAGAGTTACATCATATAACTCTAACATCTCCTAAAATAAAAGCTTGCAATCATGTAAGTTTCTTGATTTGCCTCTAATGTACACACCAATTTTATTTCATTGTGAAATTATTATAGCCGAATAATGTACACACCAATTTTAACATTTTAACCGAGGCTACACCTTATTTTCTTTTTGTGCATGTGCTGCACTTTCTCGAGCACAAAATCTTATGATATGCACTAAGGTGTTTATGATTGGCTAATAAACAGTGGTGAGATGGTTATTTATGCCTTTCTCAATAAGACCAAGTCCGACAATCAAAGACATGTGACTTCAAGATCAAGATCATGAAATCAAAAACTATAAACATCTTTCCCACACAACATGCACTACAAAGCTCAAACTAGTAAATTGCAATAAAGTAAGCTCATCCAAGCTAAGCTAGGTACATAGATATGTTATGTAGAAATAGATTGACCAACCTTGTTTTCAAATTCAAGAAAAATACTGCAAAACACATTTTGCAAAACACAATCTTGTTACCCTTTTTTTAAAAAAATAAAAATAAATAAAAGAACATCTTAGAATGAAATGCATGAAGGTTATGCAATGCAAATCCTAGTAAAAAAAATGGTCACAAGAGATAAAGCAATGAAGAACAAGGACCATGAAAGTCAAGAACAACTAGGGACAAAGAATCACACCAATAACTTGACGAAGAGTCTCAAACTTACTTCTATCAAGTGGTTTGGTGAAAATGTCAGCATTTTGACATTCAGTAGGGATATACTTTAGAGCAACAATCTTTCTTTCAACCAAATCCCTAATAAAGTGATATCTAATCTCAATGTGCTTAGTCTTAGAATGTTGAATAGGATTCTTAGAGATATTGATAGCACTAGAATTATCACAATAAACCACCATGGTGTCTTGTGATATTCCATAATCACTCAAAAGCTTTTTCATCCAAAGAAGCTGTGAGCAACAACTTCCAACAACAATATATTTTGCCTCTGCCGTAGACAATGAAACAGAATTTTGCTTCTTACTCATCCAAGCAACAAGATTGGCTCCTACATAAAAACACCCACCAACGGTGCTTTTTCTGTCATCGGCATTACCAGCCCAATCAGAATTAGAAAATCCAGCAAAAGAGAGATTTGACTCTTTGCTATAAAACAATCCATAATCACAAGTTCCACCAACATATATTATAATTCTTTTAACAGCATTTAAATGTGAAACCTTAGGATTAGATTGAAATCTAGAACAAACACCCACACTAAAAGCAATATCAGGCCGACTTGTAGTTAAATACAAAAGACAACCAATCATGCTTCTGTATAATGTAACATCAACAGACTCACCTGATGGATCATTTGTGAGTTTTACATTTGCAGCCATTGGTGTTCTAGCATGTGCAGCCTTGTCAAGTCCAAATCTCTTGACCAAGTTTCTTGCATACTTTACTTGGTTGATGTAAATTCCAGAATCCGTTTGTTTCACTTGTAATCCCAAGAAATAAGTTATTTCACTAATTATACTCATTTCGAACATGGCCTTCATTTCATCTGCAAAAGATTGAGCAAGAGAATCATTAGTAGCACCAAAAACAATGTCATCAATATAAATTTGAGCAACTTAAAATAATTCTTATCCTTTCGTATGAAGAGAGTGGTGTCAGCAAATCCTCTTTTAAAACCATACTCTGTGAGATATGCTATTAACTTATCATACCAAGCCTGTTGAGCTTATTTCAAACCATAGAGGGCTCTCTTCAACTTGTAGACATCATTCGGTCTGTGAGGATCAACAAAACCCCTTGGTTGTTCAACATAAACCTCTTCTTGCAACATGTTATTCAAGAAGGCACTCTTAACATCCATTTGATATAGTTTGAAATTCAAATGACTTACTATTACCAAGAGTATCCTAATGGATTCCAATCTTGTTACTAGTGCAAAAGTCTCATCAAAATCAATCCTTTTTACTTGTATGTAGCCTTGAGCAACAAGTCTTGATTTATTTCTGATAACAGTTCCATGTTCATCTGACTTGTTCTTGAATATCCACTTAGTTCCGATAACATTGACTCCCTTTGGTCTAGGAACTAATTCCCACACATCATTCCGAACAAACTGATGAAGTTCTTCATGCATAGAATTAACCTAATCAGCATCTTGAAGAGCTTTATCCACCTTTTTTGGCTCAAATTGGGATATGTAGCATGAGTGAGTAATCATATTCAAAGCTTTGGATCTCAATCTCATGTTATCATTCAGACTCCCCAATATATTTGTGGCAGGATAATTTAACTTAACTCTAGAAGATAGACCTTTGACCAATGATGTAGAGGTACCTTTCTGTTCTGATAAACTGTTAAATTCTCTCTGTTCTTGTTGAGCTTCATGAACTGGTGTAGATGGTTCTGAACTTGATGGTATAGAAGCTGTATCATTCAACAACATCAACTCTTCCTCTGTATGCTTTCTCACATAATTATCAGGTAGTGAATCATTAACTTCCATGATCTTTTCTTGAACCAGACATGCATTTTCTGAATGACTATCTGAATTTAATTCATCATTGATCACAACAATGGAAGACTCCATGACTGTCTTAATTCTCAGATTGTACACTTTGTATGCTCTACTGGTGGAAGAGTACCCCAGAAAATAACCCTTGTCACTCTTTGCATCAAACTTCTCTAGGTTCTCTCTATCACGTAGAATATAACAGTCACTACCAAATATCCTGAAATATTTGACAACAGACTTCTTTCCTCTCCAGAGTTCATAGGGAGTTTGCTTGGAGTCAGGTCTGAAATACACCCGATTGAGTGTATGACATGCAGTATTAACTGCTTCTCCCCAAAAGGATTTAGGCATCTTCTTCTTATGTAGCATGACACGAGCCATCTCTTGTACAACCCTATTCTTCCGTTCCATTAATCCATTCTGCTGAGGTGTTTTGGGTGAAGAGAATTCCTGATGTGTGCCTTGGTTATTGCAAAAAGTAGCTAGTTTTGTGTTCTCAAACTCTCTTCCATGGTCACTTCTGATTCTGGCTATCACAGTTCCTTTTTCTATTTGCAATTTTTTGCACAAATGTATCATTTTTTCAAGAGCCTCAACTTTATCTTTCAAAAGTACAACCCATGTATATCTGGTAAAACCATCCACAACAACTAGAATATACTTCTTTCCACTTAAACTCTGAACTCTGGCAGGAACCATGAGATCAATGTGTAACAACTCCTGAGGTCTTGTAGTTTGAACATCAGTTACAGACGGATGTTTAGACTTCACTTGTTTACCCATCTGACATGGTCCACAGATGTATTTTTCTATCTTCTCAAACTTGGGCAAGCTAATAACTGCATCACACTTGGAAATCTTCTCTAATTGCTTGAGACTAGCATGTCCTAAACTTTGATGCCATAAGTCAACTTGATTGATCTTTGCACTAAAACATTTGTTACTTATACTTGAAGTAATACCATAACAGTTGTCAGCTGCCTTCACACCAATACACATACAGTCACCTCCTCCATCAAGTATCTCGCATTCATGCTTAGTGAAAAGAACATTCAGTTCATTGTCACAAATATGACTTATGCTGAGTAAATTAGCCTTCAGCCCATCAACATACCAAACATCTTCAAAGACCGGTAATCCTGGAATATCCACAGTGCCAATGTCTCTGATCACAGATTTGCTTCCATCTCCAAACGTGACTATCCCAATCCTTCCTTCAAAAAGTGTCTTGAACAAAACTTTATTTCCTGTCATGTGCGTGGAACAACCACTATCCAAATACCAAAGACAAGAATCACATGCCTTTAAGGCAGTTAAAGCAGTATAGCACAAATAATTATCATCATATGTGATTATACCAAGAAACTCAAGGAAAGATTTAACAAAAGTAGCAAGAGACAAACACAATAAGTAGACAATGTGGCATACTGGTAAGAAGTTTTTTAAAGAATCCATAACAACAAAGGTCAAGGATCAGCTTTTAGATCAAAAGATCTACAATAAAAAGCTACCCGCTTTGATACCACTTGTAAGAAATTTAGACCCCTTAAACCCAAACAGATTAACCTAGATATTTAGCCAAGTGATTAACTTAGGTAAATTAAGCAGATCTAGGTTAACACAAATATATCATATCATGCAAAGTGCGGAAAATAAAGAACATACGATATGATAACCCAAGAAAACCAAACCGGTAAAAAACCTAGGGAGGATTTAACCTAACTATCCTCAAGGTAAAACAGAATTCACTATGAAAGAATTGAAATTCACACAATAGCGACTTAGACCACTAACATCCTATTGCTACCTCGAGTAGGAAACTTACTACCACGACCACGTGACAACTCCGAGTCCACGGACTACTTCTTTCTTGAATTCACAGCAAGCACAAGCACTCCTGCTTGTATATCTTTAAGTTCTTGAATCTACAACTGAATGATCACCAAGCTCTTGACATCAATCTTGAGTTTGGAAACCCTAAGTGTATGTGAAGGCAAACACCTCTACATCTCACAATAAGATTCACACACATAACATTCAAAACTCTCAAAACGTAGCTAGGGTTTTCCCTTTTATACTTAAGGCAAAACATAAAACCCTACATGTCAAACGGGCTTGGCTGAGTTGGAAATTCTGCAGAAAAAATAATCTGCACGACTTTCAATCGGTCAAGTCTAATTCTCGATCGATCGAGCCTGGCAGATTTGCACAGTAACTTCTGCAGTAACTCGATTCCAACTTTACATAAAAACCACATACTTTGAGCAAGTCTTAACAAGACTAAAATCGCTTTGATCATGATTTGTCAACCTTACAAAATGAAGTTCTAATACATTAGTTCCTAATTCCTTTAGAACCTAACATATACACCTTTCAATTTTTTATGATATAAGTTTTATTTTAAAGTCTAATGTTAGTTTATTTCAGCAATTAGTTAAATTAAAGTACATTGCCCAGACAAATTATAATGTATATTATAATACATTGTATTGTTATATTAAGTTGATTGTTTTTTTAATATGTAAAATGACCCCGCATATTGCGCGGGTTAAATACTAGTATATATAATAGAAAGGAAGAAATTCTTACCATAAAAAGGAAGAACATTGTCACTGATGAAAGTTTCGATATATTGAAGAGACCGGCCAGGGGCTGTGTGATCAGTATAGGTGAGTCTTCTTTTTCCAAAGAGAGAATCGATTTCTACATCATCGCCAATGATTTGAGAGCGCAGCCAAGATAGTTTTTTCTCGATTGAGTTGGTTCTTGGAACACCCATTTCTAGTGTCCTAAAGGATTCAGAACGATGGCAAAGATCATCAGAACTACTTGTTCCATGTGAGTTGTTGATGCTCCTATAGTACGTACCAGCTTTGTCATTCTTTTGCTTGTTTTTTTTTTTATGAGCACTAGGAGCTTCTCTTAACATGGGTTTCTCTAGTTCCATTTCCAGGTTTCAAGAAGATAAATAAAAGAAACAAAAATTTTGATGGATGAAATATTTGAATAAGAAGAGGATAAAGAAGAAGAGAAAAGCAAGGTTTTGAAACCCGGACCGGACCGTACAGTCCGCCTGGGAAAACCTCGAACCGGCCATTTTTATGATCTGTTAAACATGAAGAACTATTTCATGCAAAAAAAGCAGTGAACCGTATGAACTGTAGTCGGACCTCCTAGTTCTATGAACTGTGACCGGTTCAAGCGGTTCACACGGGTCCTTTCTTTCAAGCCTTAAACAACACTGTTTTGGACTCTCTTCCCTAATTTTTTTTCCTATATGGCGTCGTTTGGAGTTTGGAATTGGATCATTCTCTCAAACAAGAAACCCTCACCTCACTTTTTCAATCAAGAAACCCTCGGTAAATACCGGTCCAAATTCAAGATTTGGCCGGCATGGAGTTTAGACGGTAAAACTAAAATCTCAACCAAAAAAAAAAAAAAAATAGAAGAAGAAAGAAATGAAATAAACAAATGTACCTTACAAAAAAAATAAAGCAAAACAAAAAAGCCACAGTTAGAAACTTGAGTGAGAAGTGGAGAAAAGTCAGATGAGATGAAGCACTGGTAAGTTGAAGAAGACGCACACAAACGAAAAAAGTAGAAGAAAGAGGAAGACAACATAAAATGACAAAGATGAGTGGAAATTTAAAACTGAGAAGAGTGGAAATCGAGGAGACTAGACGTGTGTGGATGAGAAAATAGAAGAGAAAAAAAAAATGAAAAGGGAGTGAACCAGCTGGTGAGGAAAAATGGAGTATTAAAAAATATTGAAAATATAACTGGTTGGGCATAGTGCAAGCCAACTTTCTAAGTTTCATACTTTCATTTTGTTCATTTTTTTTTGCATTAAAAGAATTAATTAGTATACTTTAATAAAATAATAGCAGTTTAAGTAAATGATCATATTAGTTCTAAGATAACAAGTTTTATAAATGTATGAAACATATAAATTTTTTTTTTGTAAGTAATAAGATATGAAATTATATATATATATATATATATATATTTGCAGTAGTTCCGAAATGGTACACTGAAATGAGCCGGTATCGAATCGGTACCGAAACATTCTATTCCATTAGACAAACCGAAATGGTATTTATAACATTGGTTTTATGTATTTTGTTAAGAAACAATGTGTAATGGATTACACATTGTTATTGTGAAGTGGTCAGTTCTGTGAAAGCCATTGTTACTATGAAACCTATTGTTGGTGGATTACTTTCAAACCTTGGGATAGATAGAGGGCTAGATGATATAAAATATTTGCTTGGTGAAACACACATCTTGGAACTTGTTAGTTAAATCCTTGGTGAATTAGACTATTTTAGTTAATTTTTTTATTTTTTATTAATTTAATAATTTTATATATATTTAAAATAATTATTAAATTAATTATGATGTTATCGTGATTTGATCTTGGTTCAACCTCGGTTCGACCTCAAAAACCTTAAACCTCCTCTTTTTCTGGTTTGATAAACAGTTCGGGTTTCAAAACCTTGAAGAAAGTAAGAGTTTGCTTATATATATCGACAGCACCTATAAAATATTAGATATAGTTGGCGACGAAAATCTGGACCGCTTTGAAATGGTAAGACTTTGCGTGCAAAAAGACCAGCTGGTAGGTCTGCAAAAGGACAATTATTTTTATTTTATTTTAATGGTTTGCAAAAAGACGCAGTATTTGAACTTTTTCCCTTTCTTATATTAACTTGAGTTGTATGTCTTTTGACCTTGAAAATTAAAAAAGAAAAATGAGGCTAATATGATGCCAGATTCATGCTAAAGTTGATTATGAATTGCTTGAAAGTAAAAGGCATGACGCGTAATCAGTATAGGTGTTCTCACCCACGTTAACTTGAGTAGCTAGTAAGTGGTATCCTAGCTATTAGTATAAGATTAAAATTGGAAGTCAGTTTTGAAAGATCCGCGGCTTTGTTTAGCTCTATTCATGATGTATTTTGTTTTCATTTCCTATTTTTTGTGGGACTCATTAGTGAAAAACATATTTAATTTCTTTTTCATTTCTCATTTTCGTTTTTAATACTAAAAAAAAAGTTATGAAAATAGAAAATGAATACATATTTTCATCATTTTTATTTTCGGCCAAAATGAATATAATGCCATTTTCTTTATAAATTGAAAATGTTCAGCCCCACCTCTATGGCTTGTTTCACTCTAAGTGAAAAAGTTGTTTTCAAAAATAGGGATCAAGTGCCAAACGGGTACCCGTATTTTGTTCTCAAATCATGTATTCAAAATATGTAACAAACAAAGATAAATGTGAAAATGGGTCATTTATCCTATATTCATATTTAGAAAATGGACATAATTTTAAAAATGAAAACAAAATACACAATTTTTTTTTAAGCAAGCATGAATTAAGAATTATATTATTGAACAAAAAAAAAAAAAAAGCTATTCAAAGCGATTAATAGTGGCAATTCCATGAATTTTTTCAGGGAGTCATTGAGAAATTTAAATTGAACAAAATTTAATAAAAAGAGAATTTAAATAGATCGAGTTATCGACAAAAAAAGAAGAAGCAAATACGTGAAGTTCAATTTCCTTCTAGCTAGAATTTTTCATATTTTGAAATCGTTATTTGATTGTGTGGGCGCAAGCGCCCACAGTGGGTTTCCTTGTGAAAAGTACGCCTCGGCCTTGGAGTAAATCAAGCGGAAGGTGAAAAATGGAGTCATGCTTGCTCACTTCTAAGTGCAAGAGATTGTAGCAATATAATTCTCGGAGTACCAAAGTTGAACCACAAGGAGCAAGGTAAATTCAAAAACAATGAAATTAAAAAAAAAAAAAAAAAAACAACTTTTGGTGAAGATGAAGAATAATTTTTTCCTAGTAATTGTAAACAAGAATAATAGTGATAACTTATTTAAGTTAATAGTGTAAATACTAGGGCATCAAGGTGTTTTCCTATATCGATATGAAATTCTTTGTGATCTAAGAAATTATATTTTTCATAATTGATTGTTCTTATACAATTAAATACTTATGATTCCGTTGAACTGAGACAATTCAAGAACATATGATAGCCTAGATTAATAATGCGGTTAGAAAAGTTTTCAGACAAAACCCATTCACTTTAAAACCTGATTTCTATTTGAAACTATTAGAAATTCATCTAAACAATAAGAAAAACATGATTGAACTTATTGAAATCATGGAAGAACTAATATATCAAAAGAAATCTAATTGAACAATCAAATATGTTGTTGATAAAATCTTAGAAAGAATCACATTGAATATTCATACCGTATAGAAAAAACATAATCCCTAGCCCTAGCAAAGAGTTAGGCTACCATTAGAGAAAGGAAAATACAAGATTTTCTCTACCAAATTCGTTCTACACAGCCTCCCTTCAAAACCCTAACGTAAAAGTGTCTAAAGGAAATAAAACTTTTACTATTTTAATCTTCGTCCAGATTTACAGTAGTAAGTTGTGAGTTAATTTCGGCCTTCAAAAATTGTGAATTTCAAAAAACTCAAAACTGGAAAGTTGTATATATTTAAGTTATGGTCCCAACCCATTTGGTCTTGTATCAATTGGATTTTTGAGGAGAGAGATACCCCCAAAATATTGATCATTGCTCAAATCTGATTTTTCCTTTTCAGATTCTGTCTCTTTGATTTCTTTCCTTATTTGAATCTTCCAAACATGGTAGATGACCTAAGTACTCCAGTTGCACCACCTTAGACATTTAAGCATGGTCTTTTAGCTCCTCTTTAATTCTAATTTAGCCTCCATTCTCTCACAAACTCCTATAAACTTATTTTTTTCACATGATTTCTTGAAAGTAGAAAATTACACGCAATGAATGACATCTTATTCAAGAAATTGTGTAAAGATAAATAATAAGGACTAATGCAAATCATGGTTTAATTATACAAATTAAGTATAGTAATAAGGAGATAACGCCTACATAAATATATAACAAGTACACATTTTAAAGCGTTATCACACCCCCAAATTAAATCTTGCTAGTCCCTAGCAATCCACAAAGCAACCATGTCTACTGAAAGTGAAAAATTAAAACTAAAATACAAGCCACTTTCATATGCTACATGACTGCACTTCCCATGTGCAGCAAGTCTTTGAACCCCTAGGTCACCCTTGTGGACGAGTTTACTCTCGTGAGGGTATCTAGTGACTCTACCATAAAAGTCAAAGGTTTCCTGAAAATTCCTGCAGCAAATGTTAGTTTGCTCTTATATTTATATCATACAAAATGAACTTTAAATTCTGAGTTGGGACATTATTCATTATATTAAAGAGTTTTCACTAGCTTCACTTTTGGAGTGTGTGTGTGTTTGCGCGCGCGCGCGTGTGTGTGTGTGTGTGTGCATAGCCCATCCAATTGAACCAGCTTTTCCAAACATGCATAGACTAAGAATAATCTAGATTAGAGCCTCTAGTCTAAAACCTCTCTTAAGTCATCAACACTCTGAAAGAACACACATAGAAGTAATGGTTTTTTTTTTTTTTTTTCAAATCACATTTGAACAAAAAGGAAAGATAAAGTTTTAAGAATATCACGTGTATACAAAAACAGCGTCTAAAACAACGGAAAAAGATCTCTTACAGAGGATGTTGAATTCTCAGAAACATGAGGTTAATACCATTCTCCTCCCTTGTTTTTATCCCAAACACATACCAGCCTTGCACCTTTAGGATCAAGTAGGACTTTAAGCTCAGTGGTAGTATAATCTTATGGCTAGGTAAAGACAAACTGCTCTCTTTGAAATATGAGGTATATGAATCCAATGCAGAAAATTCAAGCCAAACCCAAGTCATAGTAGTAACAACCAACTTGAATCAAAATAACCTTTACTCAACCATATGACCCTTTTGAAATACATGAAAGATGTGTAGGATACCAATGATTTATTGATTGATTATGTATGTCTTCTCTTTCTTTCTTTTTTTTTTTTTTTTTTTTTTCTTTTTTGGAAGAAAAGAGAGACAATGGTGGTATCTAAATGCTTCAATAGCTCAAAAATTGAACCCCCAAGAGAACACCTATAAACAAAATTCTTTTTTGGTATTCTAGAAATATTTCTCATGGCTTAAATGATGGTGACAATGGTTTTTGTCAAGGTAGGCTGAATATTTGTTTAGCTGGTGACAAAATATTGATGGCCTGAGGCTTTCATCTCCTAAAATTCCACATAAACCAACATGCCTAAGGACAAAAAATAAGTAACATCATGGTATATCTCTTCATAATGTTTCTAGTAGACAACCAAAAAATATAGAGATCTTTTACAAAAACTGAAGCATATGAGAGAAATTTAAGAGTTCAAATAAAGATATACTCTCACAAAGAAAAGTAAGGCTCAAGAACTCTCTATATGGGTTAAGTTTCAGCTTATATCTAGCTTGTTCATGATCCATACATATCCAACATCCTATCGTCCGCTAACCAGGCTATTGCACTCAAAAGTTTCCAATTGTGCTCTCATGAAAGAGTCTTAATATAACAAATAGTATAACCAACTTAGCATTACTCATTCGATCACATGATATAAAAATAAAGCTTATAAATCTTCTGCATTTAAATTCAAGATTTTTTTATTTAAAAAAAATCATACAAGGTGCAGTAAAAAGTTTAAACCTCTCCCCCCAACTAAAATATTGCATTGTCCTCAATGTATCAAAGCCAAAATAAATTCAAGTATAAAGGGAAGAAGTTACCTTAAGCATTTAAATTTTTTTTTTTTTTTTTTGAAATTTCTTTCACACCTACAAATGTTAACTCACAAAAAATAATAATAATAACAAAACAAAAAACAAAAAACAAAAGGCATAAAGAAAAAGGAAACAAAAAGAAAAGAAAATTAAAACAAATATGGAACAACTTCAGAAGGCTCTATGAGAGTTTTCTTTGCATCCTAATAGGTGGGGATCTCAAGTGACATAGTCTCCTCCTCTTCTATAACTCCCCCTAAGTATGGTTTTAACCTTTGTTTATTTACTTTCAAAATTCTACTATCCCTAGGGTCTTCAACTACTACAGCTCCATGTTTAAACACTTCCCCTACAATGAAAGGACCATACCACCTAGGTTTTAAATTACCCGGGCCCAAATATGCATATTTAAGACCATCGGGCAGCGGCTTAAGCTCTAGCTGTGGTGCCTCTTCACTTGAATGCATGAGCTTTTTTTTTTTTTTTTTCATTCTCTAGTAGATCCTCAAAGCAAGACTTCCATCCTTCATTAATTGCCATCATCTGTTGTTCTTCCAAAACTTGTGAGGAATCCAACAAAGAAAAATTTTTAAATACATGAATATCACATTCTAAATCATAAGAACCAACAAAATTATTAAGAAGAGTTTCAAGAGGATCAGAAAAACAATTCTTATTAAACTCTTCTTGAACCACCGCCCTAATAAGGTTCACATAAGTACAATCATCATCCTCATGAAATATGTTTAGCTCCAAAGTCATGGAACCAAAAGTGAGTTGCATCCTTCCATTCCTGCAATTAATTAAAGCATTATATATGGGAAGAAAAGGTCTACCCAAAATAATAGGGGCATGAACACTAGGATGTAAAACAAGTTGGTAATCTAGAACAATAAAATCAACTGGATAATATAATTGTTCAATATTCACCAACACATCCTCAACAATTCCTTTTGGCTCCCTTATAGAGTGGTTAACCAATTGTAAAGTTATTGAAGTAGGTTTTAACTCACCAAATCCAAGTTTTTGATATATACTGAAAGGGATCAAATTAACACTTGCCCTAAGATCTAGCAATGCATGCTCTATGATGTAATCTCCAATAGTACAAGAGATTGTCGGACAACTTGGATCCTTATACTTTGGTGGGGTCTTATGTTGGATAATTGCACTTACCTGTTCTGTTAGGAATGCGGTCTTCTTCACATGATGCTTTCTCTTGATGGTGCATAGGTCCTTAATTACCTTGGCATATGTAGGCACTTGCTTAATAACATGCAATAATGACAAATTTATCTTGAATGGTGGAAATGGTGGAGAGATTGGGCATTGTTCAATTTCATCAAGCCCAAGTGACTCAATTACATCCTTTTCTCTTTCAACTGGGGCCTCCTTAGATTTCCTAGTTACTAAAGGAGAACTTTTATCAATCTCTTTACCACTCCTCAAAATGGTCACTGCTTTTACTTCCTCATATTTATCCTTAGAGCCATTTTTTAGATTTTGATTAATGGGATTGATTTGGGTTTGAGAAGGAAGCTTCCCTCTCTCTGTCCCACTCAATGAATTTGTAAGCTTAGTTATATGACTTTTGGTCTCTCTTACCTCTTCATCTAGCCTAGTGAGCATGGATTCAAATTTTTGATTTTGATCACTTTGCCTTTGAATGAAAGTACTGAGTGCATCCTCCAAGGAATGTCTAGTTGATGATGATGCATGTGGTGAATTAAAATTCCTTGGAGCAGGAGGATTCAACACATTGTCACTCTTATAACTCAAATACAGATGGTTTCGCATATTTGGGTTATAATTGTTAGAATATGAAGAATTATTTGGCCAGTATGAATTAAATGCATGTACTTGTTCTTCTAGCACATTTAAGAATGATGAAAGTGATGCACATTCATTTGGGGCATGGTTTATCTCATGACAGATTTTACATACCTCCATTGGGTTCTCTCTAAAGGTAGCACTAACACTTTTACTTCCTTTCATTTTGAGTGCCTCTATTTCTTTAGTTAATATGTTGATTTTTGCACTCATGTTATCATCTTCCCTTAACTTGAAAACGCTTCCACTATAAGTGGTAGTGTTAGTTCTAGTCCTATCAGTGGAGTCCTTAAGGCTATGTCTAGTCCATGTGTTCGAGATCTTAGCTATCTCATCAAGATAATCCATTGCATCTTCGGGTTCTTTTTGAAAAAAGTCCCCTTTGCATGAGAGTTGAACAAACTTTTGGTCCCTAGGTGTATGTCCTTCATAAAAATAGCTAACCAATCTCCAATCTCCATACCCATGAGTCAGGCAAAAATTGAAAAAATCTTTGTACCTTTCCCAAGCTAGGTATAACGTCTCATTTTCTCCTTGGACAAAATTGGCTATCCTTCTTTTACTTGTTGGACTTTGTGGGGAAGGAAATGTTTCTTAAAATACTCTTGGGCCATCTCCCCCCAATTACCTATAGACCTTGGTTTCAAGGTGTAAAGCCAACTTGCCTTATCCTTAAGAGAAAAAGGAAAGAAACGTAGCTTAGCAGTCTCAATAACATTTTGTGTATAGAAACTACTAATTACCTCTTCAAAAGCTCTAATATGGACATAAGGATTTTCATTTTCTTGTCCGTTAAAGTCAGGAAGTATTGCTAATAAACCTTGTTTCACTTCTACGTGTGGTGCATTAGGTGGAAACATGATGCATGAAGGAACAAAATTTTGTGTGGGATGCAACAGTTCATACATAGTTCTTCTATTCTCCTCATGATTATTATGTGTTTTATCGCCCATGATTGATGAAGAAGGTGAAGGTGATGGTGTGTCAAAAAGACTACCAAAGTAAGTTTCAAAAATTTCTAATTTGCCTATCTTGTTTCTAACCTAAATGCTCATGCAACAATGAATGCATAATCAAATAAAAAAAATTAAAAACAAACAGAAAAATAAAAACAAAATAAGGGAAAAAAATGGAACACAGTTACCAATAGAAGAATTTCCGCTAGCTATGCATTGCTCCAAAAAAAAAAAAAAAAAAAAGCCTTTGAATACGCAGCAGCTCCCCGACAATGGCTCCAAAATTGTTTGCTTACTCCCAGGTGCAAGAGATCATAGCAATATACTTCTCAGAGTATCAAGGTTAAACCACAAGGAGCGAGGTAATTTCAAAGACAATGTAATTTAAAAAACAAAACTTTTGGTGAAGATGAAGAATAATTTTTGCTTGGTAATTATAAACAACAATAACAGTGATAACTGATTTAAGTCAATAATATAAATACTAAGGCATCAGGGTGTTTCCCTATATCGATATGAAATTCTTTATGATCTAAGAAATTATATATTTCATAATTGATTATTCTTATAAAATTAAATACTTATGATTCGGTTGAATTGAGACAATTCAAGAACGCATGATAACCTAGATTAATAATGTGGTTAGAAAAGTTTTCAAAAAAACCCATTCACTTTTAAACATAATTTCTATTTGAAACTATTAGAAATTCATCTAAATAATAAGAAAAACAAGATTGAACTTATTGAAAGCATGGAAGAACTCATACATCAAAAGAAATCTAATTGAACAATCAAATATGTCGTTGATAAAATCTTAAAAAGAATCACATTGAATATTCATACCATATAGAAGAAACATAACCTCTAGCCCTAGCAAAGAGTTTAGGCTACCATTAGAGAAAGAAAAATACAATATTTTCTCTGCCAAATTCGTTCTACATAGCCATCCTTCAAAACCCTAACGTAAAAGCGTCCAAATGAAATAAAACTTTTACTATTTTAATTTTCGTCCAGATTTACACTAGTAATTTGTGAGTTAATTTCAGCCTTAAAAATTGTAAATTTAAAAAAAAATTCAAAACAGGAAAGTTGTAAATATTTAATTCATGGTTCCAACCCATTTGGCCTTGTGTCAATTGGATTTTTGAGGGGAGAGATATACCTAAAATACTAATCAGTGCTCAATCTAATTTTTCCTTTTCAAATTCTACCTCTTTGATTTCTTTCCTTATTTGAAGCTTCCAAACATGGTAGACAACCCAAGCACTCCAGCTGCACCACCTTAGACATTTAGGGGTCTTTTACCTCATCTTGAATTCTAGTTTGGCCTCCATTTTCTCACAAACTCCTGTAAACTCATATTTTTCACATGATTTCTTGAAAGTAGAAAATTTCATGCAATGAATGACATCTTATTCAATAAATTATGTAAAGATAAATAATAGGAACTAATGCAAATCATGGCTTAATTATACAAATTAAGCATAGTAATAAGGAGATAACGCCTACATAATTATATAACAAGTATACATTTTAAGGCGTTATCAAGTCACCACCTAGATTAGGTCTAGGAACCAAATTGAGCCTGTTGCGCCACTTATTTACATGCATGGGTCTACATACCAAATTATAGGTCCAGAGTTTGGGTACGGCTTGGAAGGGTGTTAGGCACCCAAGACTGCTCGGTTTGTGGGCTGGCCTCCATTATATGTTGCTAGGTCATATTTAAATAAAGAAACTATTAAAAGAGCCATAATCTTTAACCTAAACATGCATCATGCACTTAAATGAAATAACACACACAACATGTTAAATATCACATCACAATATAAAAGGAAAAAAAAAACACAATCAAACAAATATTAAACATGGAAAGGTCAAATAAAATAAGCACACAAGGAAAATATATCAAATAAGCCAATCATGGTAAAATTGACCAAATTAAATATGGAAAGAAAATAAACATGAATAATTAACCTAAACAGAGTCAAACAAAATACAAGAACATGTGAAAATAAGTAAATTAAATAAAAACAAGAATCTGCCCAAATCTGTGTTTGAGGTATGTACGTATACTTAACTATGCGTACGCATGGTCAAAACCATGAACACGCATACTTGACGATGTGTAAGCATCCTTAAACATAGATCCAAAAAATTACATTTTTATTGAATCAAACAAATACGAACCAAAGATACATAAGAAGAACCCTAAAAATAAATACGATCAACTATATCATGGTTAAATTAACACGCATCAAATAAATATAATAGAAATCAAACAAAACACCTGTGAATAATCAAACTAACATCAAAACAATGAACATGTTCATATAACATAAAAATTAAAAAAAGCAACAAAAGTACTAACAGATTATATCAACCCAAGACAAGATTACACTACAACAAAAAGTATTTTTGGCGACGAATATTTTAGTCACTAAAAGTCCAATTTGCTTTGCGACGAAATTCGTTTCATCACTAATATCTTACAGCTGAAAGTATTGGCGACGAAAAATTTCGTCACCAAAAGGTCTGATTAGTTTTAAAAAAAAAAATTGGGGACGAAAATATTTCGTCGCCAAATGTACTTTATTTTATTAAATCATTTTTTGCGATGAAAAATTTTGTTGCCGAAACTATTTAAAAAAAAAAAATTGGGTACATATAGCTACGAAAAATTTCGTCGGCAAAACTATTTCTCAAAAAATTTGACTACATTTAGTGACGAAAATTTTCATTGCCAAAAAAAAAAATTCTTATTTATTTTTTATTTCTTCCATATTTCACGACAAAATATTTCATCACCAAAAAAAATTTTTATTTATTTTTTATTTTGCTATATTTGATGATGGAAAAACTCGTCTGCAAAACTAATTTTCTGTTTTCATTTTTTTCCTGTCTTTAATATTAACCTGTAACCTATCATTACATTATTAAAACCTCACATTTGAATAACACATTTATTTCAACAACACATTTATAAGAAAAAGATTCATACATTCCAAAAGAAAAAATAAAACAAGTATTCGATTCAATTCATCCATACAAATTGTTTGCAACACATACAATGACACAAGATGCCTTATAACAATACAAAATCTTTAGCATAATATAATTAGGGTCAAAAGAAGATGTCCTCAAATATTTTCAAGTAGTGCCAAAAGAAAATGCCCTAAAAGCCATTGATAAGAAATCAGCACAGATATGAAAACAATACTACATTAAAATCGTAAAGTAAAAACGTTAACTATATTGTTAGGTTCTAAGACTTTAGGAACTTAATGTATAAGAACTTCAATGTGTAATGTGTTGGCAAATGATCAAAACTTAGACTCTAATCTAGATTTAAACTGCTCAAAGTGTGTTTATGTGTAATGTGTTTATTACTAGGCTCGATTGATAAAAAATTAGACTCGATCGATCAAGATTTAAATTGTTTTTTCTGTAGAATTTCCAACTCAGCCCAAACCCATATAACGTGTAGGGTTTTATGTTTTGCTTCAAGTATAAAAGGAGAAATCCTAGCCACGTTTTATATGTTGTTGATATGCTGTGTGTGTGAATCTCTTGTGAAATCTAGATGTGTTTTCCTTCATACACACTTAGGATTATCAAGATCAAGATTGATGTCAAGAACTTGGTGATCTCTTCAGTTACTGTTTCAAGAGCTTAAAGAAAAACACAAGTAGGAGAACTTGTGGTTGCTGTGGATCAAGGAAAGAAGTAGTCTGTGGACTCGGAGTTGTCATGTGGTCGTGGTAATAAGTTTTCTACATGAGGTAGCAATAGGATGTTAGTGGTTTAAGTCTTATTGTAAAAACTTCAATTCTTTCATAGTGGATTTGTTTTGCCTTGAGGATAACTAGGTTAAATCCTCTCCAAGTCTTTTACCGATTTTGTTTTCCTAGGTTATCATATTGTTGTGTTCTTTACTTTTCCACTTTTTTTACATGATATGATTATTTTGTTTTAACCTAGATCTGAATAATAAACCTAAGTATTCACTTGGTTAATTAACTAAGTTAAACAACTTGTGTTTTAAGGGGTTTAAAAACCGTACAAGTGGTATCAGAGCAGGTTAGCTCTTGTATTTAGATCTTTTAATCTAAGAGTTGATCCTTAACCCCTGTTGTCATGGAACACGGTCACTCTCTTGTGATCCCACCTCACTTTGATGGGAACAACTATGCCTACTGGAAAGTAAGGATGAAAGCATTCCTAAAATCTATTGATGAGAGAGTTTGGAATTCTGTTGAATACTGATGGAAGAAACCGACTACTCCTGTAAGTGAGTGGCAAACTTCTCAGAAAGAAGCAGCTACTTTTAATAGCAAAGCCATGAATGCTATTTTTAATGTAGTTTCTATGGAGGAATTCAAAAGGATCTCAAATGTTGAGGTTGCTCATATTGCATGGAATATTCTCTAAACTGTGCATGAAGGCACAAAGGCAGTTAAGATCAATAAGTTGTAGCAGTTAACAACTAGATTTAAAAGCATTAGGATGTCTGATAATAAAAGTTTTGATAAATTCTATGCTAAGCTTAATGATATTGTTAATTCTGCTTATAATTTGGGTGAAATTTAAGATTAATCTAAGATTGTTAGGAAGATTCTTAGATCCTTGAATGAGGACTTTAGACCCAAAGTAACTGCCATTACTGAAAGCAAGGATGTGGACTCCATCCCTATTAATGAGCTTGTAGGATCTCTCTAGTCCTATGAGCTAGACTTACCTAAGACAAACAAATCAATGGCTCTTAAGTCAGTTGATGATGTTGATGGTAATGGATTTGATGATGAACCCTCTTCTACAAAGATTGCATATCTTGCCAAGAACTTTAAAAACTTTCTTAAGAACAACAACAAAAGGGCAAGAGGCAAAAACAATGCTGAACCTAGGAATTTTAAGAGGAATGAACCCACTAAAGTGAATAATATTGATAAATCTTAAGAAAAAGTAGGTTAAACCTCTAATAATTCTATAGATCAACAATGTTTTGGTTGTCAAGGGTATGGTCATGTGAAATCAAAATGTCCTACATTCTTGAAATCAAAGGGTAAAGCTATAGCTGTAATTCTTAATAATGATGAAGTTTCTGATCATGAGTCTGGTAGCAATGAGGATGGAAATTTCATTACTTTCACAGCTACTGCTATAGTTGATGAAAGTGTTGTGGTTGATGAGAACCCTTCTGATGGGAAACTCTCGGAGAATGCTGATTTGCAAGAAGCCTATAATAAGCTTTGCAAGGTTGTTGCAAAGGATTCTATGAATGTTGATTTAGGTTTAAAGAAAATTGCTTCTCTTGAACTTGATAAGAAAAATTTGCTGTTGAAATTGTTTGATGCTAATGAATTGATTGATAAGGTGAAGACTGAAAACATGTTGTTGCTTGATAAAGTTAAGAATTTGGAACTTGAATGATTTGTTGCTAGAGAACAAACAAATAAGTTTACTAGTTCTAAACTTGAACACATGTTGAGTATTTAGAAGTCTCCCTTAGACAAAACTGGTCTAGGTTTTGAAGATAGCATCTCTGTGTCTGAAACTCATTCCACAAACTTTGTTTCTTCTTCTGGGCCCCCCAAGAATGAGATTGTCAAACTAATAGAAGTTACACCACTTCCTAGGAAGATTAGGGTTAATCTTAAAGAGTCTAAGCCTAAGAATCTTCCTCTTCCTAAGGATAAGTTGCATGATAGACCTTTATGGGTGTGTCATTTTTGTGGAAAGAATGGACATATACGTCTAAACTGTTTTAAGTTGCAAGATGCAAAGCGAGCAGATAAGTCAAAAGTACTTGCGCCTCAAGCACAAGATCCTATGATACTTATTGGTGAATTTGTAAAGGCATTAGACATTTATACCAATCCTGGAGTTGCCCATCATTCCAATATGAATAATAACTTCAATGCAAGAGTTGCATCTAAAAGGTTTTGGATGCAAAAGGCTTAATCTAATTGAGTCTTTCGGACATAGTCCTTGTGCTTCATCTCTCTATTCTTTGTGACCATTCTTCTTTTGTTGTTTTGGTTTCTTTTTATTTTTAAGATTTGCATTGCATAACATTCATGCATTTCATAATAGATTTTTTTTTTGTTCAAAAAAATATATAAAAATATTTTAAAAAAAGAGGGAAAAATGTGTTTTGCATTATTTTTCTTGGATTTGTAATCAAGGTTGGCCATATTATCTTTACATAACATGTTTATGTACCTTATTTAGCTTAGATGAGCTTATTTTACTGCACTTCGCTAATTTTAGCTATGTAGTGCATGTTGTGTGGGAATTGTTTATAGTTTTTTATCACTTAATCTTGATCTTGAAGTCACATGTTTTTGATTGTTTGAACTTGAACTTAATGAGAAAGGCATAAATAACCGTCTCACCACTGTTTACTAGCCAATCATAAACACCTTAGTGCATATCATAAGATTTTGTGCTTAAGAAAGTGTAGCACATGCACAAAAAGAACAAAAAGTGGAGCCTTGGATTAAAGCTAAAATTGCTGTGTACATTATTAGGCTATAATCAATTCACAATGAAATAAAATTGGTGTGTAAATTATCTTGGATATTTTAATAATTTCCAAATCAAATAAAATTGGTGTGTACATTGTGAGGCAAAACAAGAAACTTACATGCTTGCAAGCTTGTTTTCTAGGAGATTTGAGAGCTATATGATGTAACTCTTTAAGTGATATTCTCTTTCAAACTTATGTGATGAATTTTGTAGAAATTGTGATTGATTACTATCTACATATCACCTCACATGTATCTCAAGTTATTGCTAGTTGCACACACTACACAAGTTATTCTTTGTTAAACTTAGTATATGATATTGTGTGTGATCTTGTTATGCTCATCCAAGAGTAAGAATTCCTTGATTTTAATGTAAAATGTGGTTAATATTTTGAGTTTTTATGGACAAATTGGTTGAAAAACTTGTTTTTGGGAGATTTGGGTTGAATACAAGTGTTTTATGAAAAACTTTTCATCTCATATTCATGCATTTCATTCATAAAACAATGAGCTTTGAGGTGTTTCTACATTAAAATGCTCTGTTTTTCAAAAATCTGATTTTTCTAGATTTTGATCGATCGAACCTGTTGCTTGACTGATCGAAAATGTGATAAAAACTTTGTTTACAATCTGCTAGCTCGATCGATGCTCGATTGGTGCTAGATCGATCGAAGTTGCTCTTCGATCGATCTAATCTAATTTTCGACCAATCGAAAATCGATTAGTGAGTTTTTAAAAAGGTTTTTCTCTCACGTGTTCTTTACATTTTTCAAATCTTTTTCAAAAGCTCTTTCCCTATTCTTGCTCGACCGATCCATTCTACGTAAAGTTTGTCGTTTTCCTCCAAATTTTTCTCAAGGTTTTTGTCATCTTGTGCTTGTAAGTCACTTTTACCCCTTCTTTTTCATTTTATTTACAATTTTCATGCATTTTACATGAGATTTTCAAACTCAATACTTTTGGGGTTTTTGATTTTTAAGTTTTTTTTCTTTCACATTTGATCATTGGGTTTTTGTCTCTAAATAATGTTAACATGATTCTCATGCTTTAATTTGATTAAATTTGTGATTTGGGAAAATTTTGAAATTCTAGGGCTTGAAACTAAATGAAATTGGGGATTTTGTTCAATTGGGCTAAATTTGATGAAATTGACTTGTGTTATTGATTGATTATGTCATTATATAATGTTATCTAACAAGTGTAATGATAAATTGATCAATTTGTTGGGATTTTTGAAATTGGATTTTTCAAAATTTGGGGTTGTCGTTCTAAAACTCTATGTTCAAGTCAATTGTTGGTTTATAAAGTATAATTGTACAAATTTCAATGCATTAGAGCATGCATCATATGTGCATTTGTGTCATGCATCATATAGATTGTTATTTTCAATTTTTGTGCTGTCTAACTCTTTCTAATGCAGTCTACCTTCAGTTTTCTTTGTTTTTTTTTTTTTTTTTTGTTTCTGTTTTTGTCTTTCCTTTCCAACCCTTAGGCTCCGTTCGTTTGGAGTGAAAACAGAGAGGATGGAAAACAAAGGAAGGAAAATAGGATAGAAAACACTGTTTTCCACTGTTCGTTTGGGGAAGGAAAATAGGAAGGATGGAAAACTTGAGAGAAAGTTTTCTCTCCGGGCCCACTTTTTTTTTCCTTCCAAATCAGAAGGAAAATCTGGAGAGAAAAGTTCTATAGTAACACTTTTACAAAAATACCCTCTTCCTACTTATTTTTTTTCAACTTTCTCTTTTTTTCTTTTTCTTTTTTTTCTCAACTTACCTGAACATTTTTTTTTTCTGTTCAACGTTACTGAAAGTAACGTTGTTTATTTTTATTTTATTCTTTTCAACGTTACGGTATAACGTTTTGTTGAAGTTTTACTTCCAGTAACATTATTTTTTTTTTCTTTCTTTTTTTTTTTTTCTCTGTTCAACGTTACTTTCAGTAACGTTCTTTTCTTTTTTCTTTTTTTTTTTTCAACTTTCTGAACAGTAACATTGTTTTTTTTTTTTTAATGTGACCTAATCTAATTTTTACATTATAATAATATAAATTTATATATATGATGTGATAAATTTTATATTATTTAATAATTAGAAATAAATCTATTTCTTATATATTATATAACAAGGGTATAATAGTCAATTTATATAAATGACATTTTTCATCCTTCCATTTTTCTCTCCAACCGAACACAAGAGTTTTCCATCCTCCTACTTTTCCACTCCTCCAACCGAACACACAAGAGGGAAAACTAAATATTTTCCATCCTCCCACAATTTTCCATCCTCTCACTTTTCCACTCTTCCAACCGAACGGACCCTTAGCATTATGGTTAGGAAGATTGGAACCAACAAGAAAACCACCACCACTCCCTCTGCCCCGGCTTTCGATAGTGAGAGGTTTAGGTTTGACAAAACCAAGAAACCTGTGAGAAGCTAAACATATTTAGGTATGTTTGGGCTGAGTGAAAATGTGATTTTAGATGAGCTTGATGGGGAGATTAGGAGGAATTTTAAGTGTACCCTCCTCCAGCTGCCTTGATAAGAGAGTTCTAATCGAACCTCTCTATCCACTCCGATGATTTCAATACTCACTATGTGATGAGTTGGATAAAGGGTGAAGAGTATGTCATTACTCCTTCAGTAGTGGTCATCTACTCTTGGAGTACCTTTGGTACGACAACCTATGTATCCTTATTTTGAAACCCCTCCTCTCGATGACATTATGTTCTATCTCACCGGTACTTCCAATAGTTGGGATACTGATCCTTGTATCACCTCCCATGAGCTTACTGAGCTCAATTACTTGTTTTTTTTTTTTTTTTTTTTGGATTTCTCGTCATTCGATTTGGACTATTTCTCATTTGCACACCATTCCTATTGAGAGATGTGATTTTTTGTATGCTCTTGTGACTGATGCTCCTATGTGTTTTCCGTCTCTTTTCATTCATTCTTTAGTTGAGGTTCGTAGGAGTAGTTCTAAGTCACATGGTCTTTTCTTCCCTGTTTTTATTCATAGGATTTATTACATTTAGGATTAGAGGAGTTTCCTGCATTTGAGTCTGTCCATATCATAACTCCCATAGGTGCCACATTCCTTAGGCAAAGAGCAGCTCAGGCCTTCGAGTAGAGTCTTCCACAGGTGCTGCATCTCATCCTCCTTCTTCAAGTGACCGCACAGCTGAGGAGTTTGTCTATCCCACTGCTGCTGTTGATCCTCCACCTTCTTCTTTGGGTGATTCATCCATTTGGAGTACGTTGGATACTGTCATGACTGTTCAGGCGGCACATGGACCGCTTTGGGTGGATGTGCTCACGGAGCTTCAAGAATTGCGTGCAGATTTGGCGAGTGCTCAGCGGTCTTCTCCACCACCTGCTTTTAATGATAAGCCTTGATTGCCCTTTAGTAATTCATCACAAAAAGGGAAGTGCATATTGATGGAGATATTAGGAGTTTTGTTAGATTGTATCTATCTAGGAGTTTCATGATGTATATTTTTTTTTTGGCTCATGATATATTTGTGTTGGTCATGATGTATTTTATTCTTATGAGTTGTTTATGTTAGGGGGAGACACTTTGTGTTTTGTTTCTTTTATTGTTTCTTGTTTCACATGTGCTACATTGGTTATTGATTTATAATATAAGGTTATTCATGGTATATGTCTTTTATTTTCTTTTTTGTGAAATCAAGAACTTTATTTATTTTGTTTTACTTGTATTTTCCACATATGCATTTACGTGTTTGTTGCGTGTTTCAGGAATATACAGGTTTATTTAGTTGTGTTGCTGTCTACACTGGCAACTGATAGATAGTAGTTAGGTTGAATTTTTTTTGGGAATGTTTAATGTTTAATGGGTTGTTTGAAACTTTGAGCACTTCAATTTAATTATGTGTTTTGTCACGATTGCCAAAGGGGGAGTTTGTTAGGTTCTAAGACTTTAGGAACTTAATGTATTAGAATTTCAATGTGTAATGTGTTGGCAAACCATGATCAAAACTTAGAGTCTAGATTTAGGTTGCTCAAAGTGTGTTTATGTGTAAGGTTGGAATCGAATAATTGCAGAATTTACTGGATTAAATCTGCAAGACTCGATCGATCAAAAATTAGACTCGATCGATCGAAACTTGTGTAGATTGTTTTTTCTACAGAATTTCCAACTCACCCCAAACCCATATAACGTGTAGGGTTTTATGTTTTGCTTCAAGTATAAAAGGAGAAACCCTAGCCACGTTTTATATTTTGTTGATAGGTTGTGTATGTGAATCTCTTTTGAGATCTAGAGGTATTTACCTTCATACATAATTAGGATTATCAAGATCAAGATTGATGTCAAGAAAAAAAGTAGTCCGTGGACTCGAAACTGTCACGTGGTTGTGGTAGTAAGTTTTCTACATGAGGTAGCAATAAGATGTTAGTGGTCTAAATCTTATTGTAAAAACTTCAATTCTTTCATAGTGGATCTGTTTTACCTTAAGGATAGTTAGGTTAAATTGGTTTTCTTGGATTATCATATTATTGTGTTATTTATTTTCCGCATTTTTTACTTGATATGATTGTTTTGTTTTAACCTAGATCTGTATAATAAACCTAAGTATTCTCTTGGTTAATTAACTAGGTTAAACAACTTGTGTTTTAAAGGGTCTAAAAACTGTACATATATTATAAGAAACATTTCTAACAACGCATTAAGAGTAGTCACACCAATGAATTAAAATCACAACTCCTAACATATAAGTTGTAGAAAGCAAATATACTTTTTCAAGTATAATGTAATACAATTAGTTTCAAATAATGTATTAAAAAAGTAGTTGCGAGGTTCGAGGGCGAAATCAAGATGTTGCAAATCAAACTCCTTCCACTCCTCATTATCAGCCGATTGCCTCATTATCCCATTGTCGACACGTTTGTCTATATACCATCTCATGTCCTTAGCTCTTTTGCCTAACATGTAAAATCTCCCCAGTCTCGATGTCAACGAGAAGTAATGCAATACCTTATGAGGAATCTTCTTACGTTAGGCACGTGTATCCTTGTACCTAGGCTACTCACACACCAGACATTTATCAAGGTTTTCATTTTCTTTCCAGAATAGTGCACAATCATTTTTGCATGCATCTGTATGCTTATATGACATGCCCAAGTCACGTAATATCTTATTTGCTTCATAAGTTAACCTCGGAACCAAGTTACCTTTTGATAAAACCTTTACCAACAATTCTTGCATCATATCAAGTCTTTTATTGCTCAAGTTGGTCATTACCTTTACATTCAACATCTCAATAACAAACTTCAATATAGATAATCAGTTCAACCCGTATACAACTCACGCATTGCATCTTCCTCAAATTTGTCAAAATTATGCTTTTCCTCATCTTGGTTTGCATTTCTTGGTTCCCCTCCAATTTGTTCACCCACCAAGGCATTGATACCATCCATATGATCACCATCCAATATTTCATTATCATGAATGTTCTTGTTCAATACATGAGATTCTCCATGATTATACCATTTAGTGTAAGATTGCATAATCCCACGATGAAGCAAATGGATACGCACAATATGAAGAGATTGTCGATAGCAATTCGCACAGTGAATACACGGGCACGGAATATTACCACTCGAGTCCACAAACGCTCTTGCAAAATTAATAAATGCATTAACCCTAGTAATATATGGACGACTTAATCTGCCATCAGGTGTTTTACCTATTGTTATCCAACTTTATCCATGTTTATCTACACATGTAAGGTGAATGTTACTTTAACAAAATAATGACAACTCATGCATAATGTATCATAACGTCTAAATCTATAAGCTACTTATATAAAGTCTTATTCCATTTATGAATGCACAAGTCTATATAGATCTTAATACTTAAACAAATATACATAAAACAATCAAACACTCCCAATATCAATTTATACCATCTTATAATACCATGCAAACCACCCCCTTACTTCAATTCAACAACCCACCACAATACCAATCATCAACATCACAATATAAAACACATACAAGTATTGAAAAAAAAAAGGTAATATAATTAATCAAACAAAAGTAACTCAACAATATCCATCCACAATTCCAAAAAATAAGAAACACTCTCAATATAAATTTAAATCACCTTACAACACCATGCAAGCAATCTACTTGCTCCAACACAACAACCTACCATAATGCCAATCATTAACGTCACAATATCTAATGGGCAAAAATGCATTTTTAGTCTCTACATTTTGGGTCAATTTTTATTTTGGTCCAAAAATTGATTTTGCAACAAACCCAGATTAACACAATCAAACCTATACCAACACAATCAAACCCAGATCCCACCACCACTAACCGATACAATCAAGCCACCATCACCTCGCCGATCAAAAACATTTCTCCATAACATGAACTTTAGCTCAAAAACCCACAAAAATTCCAAAACATGACCACCACTGCCATTGAAAAAGTCACTAAACTCACCGATCAGTCAACAAACCCACGCCAAGACGATGGCCGAGACCAGTAAGCTCTATTGTGGCCGAGATCTGGACAGAGGCCGAGACCGGCGAGCTCCATTATGGCCAAGACAGCGGCCGAGACGGAGGCCCAGATCGAGTTCTTTTATCTCTAAACCACCGTTGGCCCCTTCCACTGGATCTGCTCCAAACCGCCGGCCTCATCTCTCTCTCTCTCTCTCTCTCTCTCTCTTTCTCTCTTTCTAAACTCTTTTTTTTTTTTTTTTTGGTAGAGTTCTCTCTAAACTCAGATCATGGTTTAAAATGGTCTGATAAAAAAAAAATTTGTTTGATGCTTTTGACTAACTCACTTAAAGAAAAGTAAATACACTTTAAACTAAAATGATCTAATGATATTTTTTTTTTTTGAATTTTCTAATTAATTTAATTAGATTAATAAAAAATCGTTTAAAACTAAAAAAGTAAAATTTTTGTTTGTTTTTGATTTTTTAAAATCAAATTAAAATTGAGGAATTAAAACTTTTTTGTTTTAGTTTTTCATTAATTAAAATGGTGAGCTAGCATTTAAAAAATGCCAAATAATGTTTTTAATAATGTTTTAAGGGCCACACCAGCGTCACGTCAGTGCCACGTCAGCAAGCAGGCTATTCCGTTTGCCACGTAGGAGATTTTCGTTAGTGGGTTGACGGTAGGGACCAAAAGAGAAACGATTTTCTTTTTTTATGGACTACATTAGTAACAAAATGGGACCAAAAAGAGAATTGACCCAAAATGTAGAGACCAAAAGTGCATTTTCACCTATCTAATGCTTACAAGTATTGGAAAGTACATTAATATAATTAAGCTAAAGTTTCTTAACAATATCCATCTACAATTCCAAAAAATAAAAAACACTCTCAATATGAATTTAAACCACCTTATAACACCATGCAAGTCATCTGCTTGCTTAAACACAACAACCCACCATAATACCAATATCAACATCACAATATAAAATGCTTACAATTATTGAAAAATACGTTAATATAATCAAACAAAAGTAACTCAACAATATCCATCCATAATTCCAACAAATAAGAAACACTCCCAATATAAATTTAAAACACCTTATAACACCATGCAAGCCACCCACTTGCTCCAACACAACAACCCACCACAATACCAATTATCAATATCACAATATAACATAATGCTTACAAGAATTGAAAACAATTAAAATAAAATAAAAAATATAACTCGACAATATTCATCCGCAATTCCCGAAAATAATTACAAATACTTCCAATATGAATTTAAACCACCTTATAACACCATGTAAGCCACCCGCTTTCTCTAACTCAACAACCCACCACAAACGAGTTATCAACATTGCAATATAGAATTTTACAAGAATTTAATAAGATATGCTCAAGTCAACACACATCTCTACCAAAGAAATCCAAAGTGACCACAAACAAATAATGTTTAACCTGCCAAAAATAGAAAAATATAAATATAATTTCTTGTATGTCAATCTATAGAGCCATTTCAGGGCATATTGGAATTTGACATTAAGTTCTTATATGTTGGCTACTTCTATAGCCTTATGTAATTGTATTAGTGGAAATTCTTTTTTGAAGTAATTGTATCAGCTAATTAAACAACACCAATACATGGCTATTATCCTCAAATCAAAGTTTCATGCTATAAAACTCAGTTTTTTCTTTAAGAGACAAACAGTTAGAAACAACCACACATTCTTTGAGAAATCACTAAATTTAAAGTTGAAGTGTTCCATTGACCCTCGTCTCAAACCTTATATCAGGAGAATCCTTATAATAGCAATTCAATAACCCACCACAATAACAATTCTCAACAATCCAATATAAATTTAAACGTTAATGCTTACAGTATTGAAAAAACATTTAAAATAATTAAATAAATATTACTCAACATGTGCTATATACCTTTGTTGAAATACTACCAAGAAATTTGATTCAAGCTGTGCTAAAATGAGTATTCAAGAATTGCAAAACATACAAACCCCAAATTCATAATACAAATCAAATTGGGATCAATATGTGAAAATAAGTGAAAGAGAAAACACCATATCATGAAGAAGAAACTATCACCATACCATTCAAAGCCCACAAAGATTATCTACAAACATTGGTACAATAATATTCGTGCCTCAAGCAAGTTTAATCTGCAACATCATACCATTCAAAACTCATTTTATATTCTTGCTCTTCATGCCATAAATGAACAAGTTATAATAATAAAAGAACAAATATTTACAAAAATAATCAAAACCACAGCTATAAATTATTGTATTAAACTCTTTTTTTTTTTTTTTAAGAATCTATAATAGTTGAACTTTTTTTTTTTTTTTTGGAGAAAGTATAATGATTGAACTTGATAACCATAAATGAACACTTATTCTTAAAAAATCGAATTCACTGTTATAGATGATTCATCTTGATACTACCCAGATGCGCAAAAAGCTAGAAAACAACATATTCAACATCCAAAAATGAAGAAAACCCATCTATAAACATGCCAACTAACAAATATAGCTATTTCCAACTGACCCATATGAGAAAAACAATCAAATCAAGCATAAAAAACACTATTCTTTATATAGAATCTACAACATATCAAACATTTAGTTCCTAATAAGCATAAATAAAAAGCTATATTTAGAAATTTAAATAAAAAATTACCTTCTACATTTCAAGCAATTTTCAAAAAAATAAAACTTGAAATAAGAAAAAAAAAATGCACATGGAAACAATCATAGCTTGGAGAAGAAAAATAAAGAAAAATATTTGCAAACTAAAAAATTAAGAAAAAAAAAAAAGAGGTGTATATATATATATATATATATATATAAATTACCATCAGATTGTAGAGGTGTTGCCGGTGGGTAGGGAGAAACGGCATCGGTGGAAGGGGCAAAACTCAGCGGCGGTGGCAGAGGGAAGAGTGATGGATGCCGACAGAGTGAAGGGGAGAAAGAGAGAAGAGGCACCAGTGGCTAGGGAGATGGAAGCTTGACAGCAATGGGAGATCGACAACGATGGGAGCTTGACGGCATAGTGAACGGTGGCAGTGATGAGAGAGAGAGAGAGAGAGAGAGAGAGAGAATTGTGAGGGTTTGATTTAAAAAAATGAACCGGGTATAGTTAATATGTAACATCTTTAGCGAAAAAATTTATTTTGTTGCTATTGCCCACTTTTAGCGACAAATTCCGGTTTCGTCGCCAAAGGTGCTAGATTTTTGTTACAATTTTTAGCGACGGAATCCATATTTCGTCACTATAGTTTTAACAACGAATTTTAATTTGGGCCGCCAAAGGTGCCAGATTTTGTTATGATTTTTAGCAATGGAATCCAGATTTTGTCACTATAGTATACTTTTAGCGACGAATTTTGATTTCGTAGCCAAAACTATGACAACTATTACGTTATATTATTTAGCAATGAATAAGTTTCATTGCTATTGATGACCTACAGCGATGAAATCAGGTTCGTTGCCAATGAAAAACCCATTTTTATGTGATTATTTTTAGCGACGATTGTTTTCCGTCGCTAATTCTTACGTTTATCAACAAAATAGGTTTCTTCACCAATACTATTCACAGCAACACCTACAGCAACAAAATGTTTCATTACTAAAAATTTCAACTTTTATTGACAAAATAAGTTGTTGCCACTTCTTTCCCATAGTCGCCCTTATTTTAGATCTACAATTGGCAATGAAAATTAATTTTCGTTGCCAAAGGTTATTATTATTTTTTTATTATTGGCAACGAAATCCATATTTCGTCGCTGTATGACTTTTTGGCGATGAAACAATTTTTCTCACTAATTTTTGTCAACAAAAATACATTTTGTTGTAGTGTTAACACATATCAAAATATATATAAACATCAAACAAATCAAATATAACAAGTTAAAGAAACTAAGTTAAGAAACTCATGTATATCCTATTAAACAAAGAAAGAATACATAGGAAGAACACTCACCTTACTTTATGAGTTTGAGATTATTTAACCGACCCCTCATTGCCTACAACACAAAGATTAGATTAAGGGAACAAGAATAATTAAAGAACACAATAGTTTTTAGGATAATCACAACTCAAGAACAAACTTATAATTAAAAAAGGTTTCGAAAACAAGTTGGAAAATAAATTTTCTGCCTTTGAACTAACTAAAGAGAGGTTTTGAATCTGTAAAAGACATGCAAAGGTGTTGTATGTGTATTAAGAAAAGATGGAGGCAAAAAATAAACTCTCTCTAGCTAGCCTTTTAATTAGAGACATAGGGTGAGTATTTATATGTTAAAAGTAGGGTTTTCGAGGCTTTTTAGAGGCTTTTGGACGTTTCCAAGGATTTAGGGGCCGGCCTCCACGAAAGAATGATGTTTGGGAGGCCCAAAAATCATGTTTTAATGACCTGAAAACCAGCATGCACACGCATCTTTTGAGGGTGCGCACGTAGTCTTGATTCATGCGTATGCATGCTCCCAAAAAACCCTAATTTTGACTACTGTGTTGACCCAATTTCAAATGATCATAACTCACTCAATATAAATCAAAATTAGGCAAAATTTATGTTCAAATTGAAGCTCATGATGTCTACTTTCCAATGAAATAAATCTCACTCAAAAATTATTTGTATATCAAAAGTTATAGTCAAAACAATGAGAAAATATCATTTTTCAGTATCGTTTTCAAAGCGAATTGAGCACTTTTGAGAGAGAGAGAGAGAAAGAGTAAGTACTTTGACAACTCTCCGCTTTCAAAATATGGAACTCATTTTGTTTTCACTTAATCCTGAAAAATTAAAATCACTCATAACATCTCACTTGACTCTTAATGCAGCATGGTATCATGATAAGTTTTCATAAAGCTCAGCGGAATTTTATGAGCCAAGCGACCATTATAACTTCTTTAAGCAACAAACAAATCTATTAAACAGATAAGAAAACATGACCAAAGATTTCCAGCTCTGAAAAGGTACCTGGATCTGAGGGCTGCACACTTTTTTTTTTTTTTTTGATAAATGAAAAAAGGACTTCATATGTGCGATCATTGACCCAGCCTACTTGAACCTAGCAATGCATGGCATAGGGCACCCCTGAGTACGTTAGGGCTATCCACATTGTGGCACGTCATTTTTGTTGAAACGTACGACTCAAACCAGGAAACTTCTGAACTCGCAAGTGTGATCCAGTCCGGGACTCCTACCAACGCACCACGCCCCAGGGGGGCTTAAGGCTGCACATTAGATACCCTCAATACGATGTCTTGAATAAGAAACAAGCGTTTTGATAAAACTTCAAGTGCCTCAAGCAAGCACGAACACCATGAATTTGAGAGAAATCAAGTTGATCCACAATATGCACAATATTCTCCTTTGATAAACAAAGATGCCACAAAATTACATATTCAGCAATTATTTTCAAAATGAGATGCCTTAGTCCAGTGCTCACTTTCTCAGACTCTCCTGGTTTTCTTTCAATGGTATAAAAAATAAAAAAGTGTTCATAAGGCTAAATCAAATAGTTGTGGGATGTCTACCACCTGCTTCATCATATGTAATCGAACCTTTGAATTTATGTTTTTAGTTGCAGTTCTCACAATTTTATACTTTTTCACTTCTCTGGGAAGCAAGATTGGTTCTGATTTATTTTTTACTGACCATAGCTGGTCAAACATGCATACTGCAAATAAAAATTGTTGGCTCAAAAAAATGACTTAAAATTAGCAACTAGTTACATAATGTATAACATGATATGACCCTAGAATTAATTAATGGTTACAATCACATGTAACAAGATGGTCTTTTTATTCATATGATTAAATAGATAAACTAAGAATTTAAAAAAAAAATTGGAAAATCAGAAATACTATATAAAAAAAAAAAAAAAAAAAAAAACTAAATTGCAATGGTTCTACAGTACACTTAATAAATGTCTGCATGAAGTAAACTAACACGTTCATCTACTATAAAAGAAAATGGGGGAAGGGGGGCGGGGGTGGGGGTGGGGAAGTTGAGGTTGGTCTCTTCTCATGTGTGATAACTGATCAGCCATCAACTTCTTGTAACAATGCTTGACATGTAATTGTAAAAGCCTTGCAGTAATGACCTGCTAATTTAATCCACAGGTTGTTGAGGTCCTTGAGGATAAGATTTTTGTTAAAGTGAAAGGGTACTGGTTAATTGATTAAATTGTTAATTAAGTGGTCGGTAACCATTTAGAGCCTGTCACGAAGGTCCGTGCTTGGCTACTATTCTAAATGGTATACCTAAGTTTCAAAAGAATTTAAGAACCCAACCCAACTCATCAACCCTCAAAACCACTCCCAAGTAGTAGGAGAGTTGGTTTTATGGGTTGGTGAGTGGAATGCATAATACGAGGATTATGCCATTTTTTTATTAAGAGATTAAAGACACGGCCCACAAAATAGCGAAGTCGGAGCTATGATGGACCTTTAAAGGGGAATCACGATGTGAGTCAATATAATTATTCAATAGATAGGAGGGAGAGATTTTGAGGCCCATCTCCCAAAAGGCTCAAACAACATCAGTAATCAGTATTTGAGTTAATAACTTTTGTGAATTTTAATTTGAGCAGTGTTCATTACATACATTGTGTGCAAATACACACCCCAATGTTTTGGGCCGTGTGTGCAATAGATTTTTCCAATTTATTTTTATCTGGGGTTGAGCCCCAAAGAAAAGGCTTGTTGAGATGGTCTCAAAAACATGCATTGCATATAATGCATGAGTGTGACTCTGCCAGTGCCAAAAGGCCAACCATTATGGGAGGTCACAAACTCTTTCCAAACTGAATCTTCTAAACCCTGAAGATTCTCAATGAATATATGCTCTCCCAAAGCGTGAAATAATGCATATATGCTCTCCCAAAGCGTGAAACAATGCAGCCTTTTGACTTAATCCCAACTTCACACCGTTTGTAATCCACATAGACCTTCAAATTTTTTTTAAAATAAATTTTTGGGTTGAATAATCAACATAGATAAGATCATCGATAGACCTCACCTACTTTAAAATGATATTATTTAATCTGTAACACTCTTAAACAATGGGGTTTATATATAGTATTATATCTAGAGTCTAGACTCGAGAAGTTCCAATCAGTGGATAACGAGTACTTAAACGAAATATATATAAAGTGCATGTTGTAGAGAAAACCAGATGCTGGGAATTAAGAAAACCAGATGCTATGAATTAAGAATACATAGAAAGTAATAAAAAAGTTTGTCGAAAAAGGAAACGTACAAAGGAGCTGTTGGTTGCTGGCTTTTGAAAACCAGCGATACCACATCATGGTTTTGCCTCCCGGAGTTGGAACCTTATTGGAAGGCAAATATATGGGAACCCTGTGTGTTCTAAACGCTATAAGTACCCCTCACAGAACATACCCATTTCTCCACAACAAATTCAAGCAATCTCTATTCAAACATCAAAGTCAAGAAAGAGTGAAGAAAATTCAAAAACATGTCTTCATCCACTGCTGCTCAAGTCATACGTTGCAAAGGTACTACCTTTTCATTTTTCTGACATTCTTTGTTGTTGTTCTTGTTGTTTTCTAGCTTTAGTCATGTAATTGTTCAATGGGTTTCTTTCCATTTCTTTGTTCTTTTAATATACCATTTGTTATGATGATCTCAACTCTTTGTCCCTTGTTGGGTTGTCACTTTTTTCTTTATTTTAGAGGGTTTTGTTTAATTGCTATTTCTTGAGCTATTTCTAGTTTTAGGATGTGCCATGAGCTTTTGTCGTTCCCAAAAACTAGAATTTTTGGAATAGGATATACAATTTGTGTACCAAAAATAATAATCAATACAACGACATGTTTTGCTTTTGATTGTCCCATACAAATTGAACTCCTGTGTGTTTGACACAAGATAATAGCAAGGAAAAACAGTTACCATTAGAAACAGGGCTACTTAAGAAGTTTGAAGCAGGTATCGGAATCGACTGAATGTAACCATTTTCTATTATCGTCTTGTTTAGGATGATACATTCGTAGTTTGTAAATAAAGTTTCTCTAAATTTAGGCTTTACATTGCAATTTCAGTATGAAGTCCAATTGTCCAAACAAGCCAGGTTTGTCTAATGTTTTGGAAGGAATTTGAGGGCATTCCATCTTTGTTCTTATCAGTAGTCATACCTTTTAGCTTTCCCCAAGCTGGCAGTCTTATGTTTTAGCAAAGTCAAAACTACATCCTATTTATTTTTATGTTTTTTTTTTTCGAAAACTAGTAAGTATTTGATGGATGTGCATTGCAGCTGCTGTAGCATGGGAAGCTGGAAAGCCACTAGAGATAGAAGAAGTGGAAGTAGCACCACCACAGGCCATGGAGGTTCGTCTCAAGATCCTCTTCACCTCCCTCTGCCACACTGATGTTTACTTCTGGGAAGCAAAGGTAATCACATTTTGATCATATATATATATATATATATATATAATTTATGCGTGTGTATAGAAATGCGTTATTCTGGTGAATAATTACTTTATGTGCTAGATATTCTTAAACAGATTGATTTTGAATATGCAGGGACAGACCCCATTGTTTCCTCGCATATTTGGTCATGAAGCTGGAGGGTAAGGACATTTCAAGAAAAGAATTAAGATTTAGAACATACTAGCTATAATCAAATAGTTTTAATTATGTTTCAGTTCCTTTCATATACGAATGAATACATTTATCTAACTATGTAGTTGTGTTTCTGGTGATTTCGGTACTTAGGATTGTTGAGAGCATTGGTGAGGGTGTGACGGACCTCAAACCTGGTGACCATGTGCTTCCTGTCTTCACCGGAGAGTGCAAGGAGTGTCGGCACTGCAAGTCAGAGGAGAGTAACATGTGTGACCTCCTGAGGATAAACACTGACCGAGGCGTGATGCTCAATGATGGCAAGTCAAGATTTTCAATTAATGGACAACCCATTTACCATTTTGTTGGGACTTCCACCTTTAGTGAATACACTGTGGTACATGTTGGTTGTGTTGCCAAAATTAATCTTGCTGCTCCTCTAGACAAAGTTTGTGTTCTCAGCTGTGGAATCTCAACAGGTCAGCATTAGAAGCATTTCTGTTATTTTATATTATGTAACATGATTGTCTATTTCTTTTTCTTATTAGTTCAAATTGAGTTTTGCAGGTCTTGGTGCTACCTTGAATGTTGCAAAACCAAAAAAAGGGTCAACAGTAGCAATTTTTGGATTGGGGGCTGTTGGTCTAGCTGTGAGTCTCTCCTCTTTTGCACAGCAGTAGCAATTTTTGGATTTTGGATTGAAGCTCTTTTGGTGTACCTCTTTTTGGAATTCTCTGTTGCTTGTGCTAATGAGAAGACTACTTTTGTTCTTTTACATGATTAGGCTGCTGAAGGAGCTAGAATTGCTGGTGCTTCAAGGATTATTGGGGTTGATCTGAATGCTAAGCGTTTTGATGAAGGTTAGTGAGATACAAGATTAACATGCAATGTGTTATTAGGGAGTGTTGTTTCCTGTTTTTTTTTTATATGCTTATTTTACTTGTTCTTGTCAACACAACAGCCAAGAAATTTGGTGTCACTGAGTTTGTTAACCCAAAAGACCATGACAAGCCTGTTCAAGAGGTTCGGTTTCCTTGTATATATATATTGTCAAAGTTGGTTCTGTGATGAATCAGCAAATATAAACTTCACAATTTCTCTAACATTCTTATCTTTAGGTGATTGCTGAAATGACTGATGGGGGAGTTGACCGAAGTGTAGAGTGTACTGGAAGTATCAATGCTATGATTTCTGCATTCGAATGTGTTCATGATGTAATTCCCTATGAGCTCTTTCTCTAGTTATTTGATGAAAATTATGGTGAAAGATTTAGGACGCAGTGCATGTTTCTTTGTAGGGATGGGGTGTTGCAGTACTTGTTGGCGTCCCGAACAAAGATGATGCATTCAAAACTCATCCAATGAATATCTTAAATGAGAAGACTCTCAAGGGTACGTTTTTTGGCAATTACAAACCACGATCTGACCTACCTTCTGTGGTTGAAAGGTACATGAACAAGGTATGCTGATCCTCCTATAAATTATTTATCAAAAAAAAAAAATCCTCCTATAAATTAATTCAGTATGAATTATTGGATCATTTTGCGTACTAATAAATACGTGTTGAAATTCATCTTGGAGTAAGAATTTGGTTCCAATGAGCATCACTGCCTGCACTATTTAATTAGATACGGACATTAAAATGATTAGTAGAATGTTATGCAAGTTTCAACTGTCCTTTGGCCGTGCAAAACTAAAGAGAGTAAAAGAAAACAAAAAACTAAGAATATAAAATGAAATTGAAGTGGATCTCTTTAAATTCCGAAATGGCATCAGTGCTTTTTTCTTTTCTTTTTTTGTTCTCTGAATTTGTTTATTTACTCATTATTTCAAAGAATCACCTGCACAGTGCATGACTTGGGTTTTTTTAGTAAATATATAAATTCATATTGAAAAGGCCTTTGTCTTTTTTTTACCCTGCTCAAAAGAATTGTGTTGTTTGCTCTCACTCTTACCATTTATAATGTAAACAGGAGCTAGAGCTGGAGAAGTTCATTACCCATGAAGTCCCATTCTCGGAGATCAACAAGGCCTTTGAGTATATGCTTAAAGGTGATGGTCTCCGGTGTATCATCCGCATGGATGCATAGAATAGAATTGAGATGATAAGCACTTAGTGTAACTAAAATAAATAACTTTATTGCTTCTTGTGTATAAAAGAAGCAAAAAAGAATCGAAAATAAATAACTTTATTGCTTCTTGTGTATAACTAAATAACTTAGTTGATTCTAATGTCTCTCATTTGCACTGTGTATAAAAGAATCGAAATCCCTATTTGCAGCTTGTATAATAAATTCAAGTATTTTCACAATTCTGTAATGAATTTCGGCCTATTTTCTGTTGTTGTCTCTTCATGACTTTATTCATATCCTCATGAAAATGCAAGATGAACTTATTTTTTTTAAGTATGAATTTGTTTTGTTTGTGTAATCCAATAAGATAAAGATTACGTAATTGTGTACACCCCTTTCAAATAGACCCGGTCATTGTTAAAGGACAAACGAAAAACTACAAATGAGAGTGTCCATTTTCAAGGAAAATTTTTGCTAAATATAATAATTTTAGGAAACTTTTGCTAAATAGCACCTGACCAAACTTATTTAGTTATGTAGCACATTTTTGGAACTAGAGTTACAACTATAACTCGAGTATACTAAACTCAAGTTCCAAGCGTTATGTTTGATCAAATTGCTATAATACCTGAAACTCGAGTTTAATAAACTCAAGTTTGACAAACATGTCATATAACTAAATAAGTTTGACTGGATGCTTTTTTCTTAAATATTTCCAAAATTCATACTGTTTGGCAAAAAAGACCCATTTTCAAGTGAAATGGTAAGTTTCTATATGTGGGCCATGATTTAAAGTTGAGTAAATCTAGGGTTTAAATTGAGCCAACTCATTTAAAAACGTAGAATTTTGGTTTAGTTTAACCATAGTTAAATTTTAAATACGTTGGCACAATCCGAACCTTAAAATTTACTCTACTTTAAATCATGACCCTTAAATAGATACTTCCATTTCAGTTTGAAATGGAAAAGATCCTTATCCCAAACTGCATTACTCCGAAATAGGCAATGTGATCTACTAAAACAAACAAACAAACTAGTAATGTAATCTAAACGATGGTTAATAAAATAAAAGAGTAATTGGTTTGACAACTCTCTGTTTTCAAATTACAAAACATGTTTTGTTTTCAATCAACCTCAATAAATTAAATCCATTGACAACACCCCCCTTGTTGATGCATGCACAATATCATGGGATAGGAGTTCCCAAGGCTAAATCAAATGCTTTAATTTATTTTACATTGAATAGTACAAGGGATAGACAAAATTAGTTACCATCTTTTGACGGAAGTCGTAACTTGTATGGTGTCTACCATTAGAAATTATTAGGTCCATCAGAAGGACGGTTAACGTGATTCTCCCTGACCTTCCCACCAATAAAATGCTGTTATTTATGCAAATGTAACATCATTTGGTAATTTTTATTTTTTATTCCTTGTGCTGATTAAGAAGCTCACACATACATTTGCATAGATGGCATCATCTCATTAGTCAAGGAGGACCACATCAGCAGTCTTTGAAGTGTAAATAATAATTTCTCATCTACCACCTCCTTCATGCTTAATCGATGCCTTGATTTTATGTTTTTGGTTAAGGCATAAGTTTATCTAGTTTAGGTTAAAGGACCTCAGGACCCTTAAAACTAAGATTGGTGGTGACTCCATTTCTTATACTTGTTTCCAAACACCACCTAACACTCTTGTGCATACACAGTCATCAGCATTGAACGAATGGTGGGACGGAGAAACCTGATTTTGAACAAATATCGTATTATTTTAACTAATAAAAATATTAATTTTCTCATATAATTAATTAAATGGTGGCTCTAATGCAAATATCTCTATTTAATTTATGAGGATTGCCATCCATAATAGAACTTGAATAATTGTGATCCATTGGTTACAGATCGATCTCACAATTGTATACTATTTTCACTTTTCGGCCAATTAATCCACCATAGGCCGCTGATTTCTTTCTTACCGACCATAGCTGGTCACACAATCATACTTCGAACAAAAACTGTTGGATCAATTTTTATGATGATTCTAAATTTTTGATCCATTGGTTAACTAACCAAGCCAAGGGAGCCTATAAAGGTGGAAATGCCTATACTAATTCAATGATGCTCCAAAAAATTTTAAGGCAAAATATCAACATGATCCTTTACCCTATTTTGAGTGTTCCACTTTGATCCTCTTTGGTCATTTGCACTTGAATCGCTAGTTTAAATTAAAATATCTAAATTTTCAATTAATAAAAACAATCCCTTTTCATAAGTTTTTCCAAATGCTTAAAAGTTAAAACTACTATTTTTTTTTTTTTAAATGCACTTTCTAAAATAGTTTATTCAAACTAGTTCCTTATACTCTACAAACAACAAATTGACATATCTTTTTTTTTTTTTCATTCCTTATAAAGTAAACTAAAATTTAAAATGAAAAATAAAATTCAAACACATGACATAGTGACATACTATAATTGGTGGAATATAAAATGAAACAACTAGTGTGGGATAAAGGATTTCTATTCAATATGAATAGCTATCCCATCTATAAAATGTTGAAATTTCAAATTTTTTTTTGTATTTTAAAATTATATACAAAATCGTGTTTATAAATCGAATAATAAATAACATCTAGTTAATACACAATTTAGAGTGCATGTGAAAACAAATAAAATAAGTATCTAAATTTAGGATTTTTTGAAATTTTAATCTAATAAGAAGTTACTAAATAACATGAAATTAACAAATAATTACATAATGTATGATATGACCCTAGATTTAATTCATGTTTACTGTCAAAACATGTAAGATGGTCTTTTTTTATTCACATAACTAAAATTATAAATGAGATCAACTAAGAAATGTTTTTTTGGCAAATAAGATTGGGGGAACTAAATAGCAATAGTTCGATATAGCACACTAACTCCGAAAAAGTCTGCATGAAGTAAACTTAACACGTTCATCTAACAGAAAAGAAAAGGAAAATAAAGTTTAGGTGGGTCTCTTCCCATGCGTGCTAACTACTGAACACACTCATAAGCTTCTTTGTGACAAGCCTACATTACTAATCTCAGCAATTTTTGTTAATGTCAAAGGGTATTAATTGCACATCATAGATCAAGTTAAATAATTAAAGGGTAAATTACAACTTACTACCTATAGTTTGGCTAAAATTTAAGTTGCCTACATGTAGTTTAAAATTTGACACTTTACTCACTTGAAGTTTAACCAAAATTTAAGTTTTCTACCTATGGTTTAATATTTCATGATGCACGTGTTTCGATGGATAGTTTTTGATCTTATTTGATCTTGTATTTTTATGTTTTTGTGTTTTTTGAGGAGAAAGACATAAAAGTGGAGTAAAATTACATATTTAGTTCTGTTTTTAACTTTTAATAGAGGTTGATTATAGAAATCTAATTGAGTTAACAGGTGGATAAAGTGTCAAATTTCAAACTACAGGTAGATAACTTAAATTTCGGCCAAACCACAGGTGGATAAATTGTGATTTGCCCATAATTTAAATTATGCAATTAGTACCTTTGACGTCAACAACCATTTAAAGCCCTTCATGAAAGCCCGATCTCGGCTGCTATCTTAACGATGTACCCAAATGCCTTTGAAAATCCTTTTAGCCAACTCACATTAAAATTCCAAATCAAACTTCCACAACTAGCTTTACTTGGGTTCCTCTGGACTAATGAGGTGGTCTAGTGATAAGAAATTTTTGTGATCTATTATACCTGTGAGTTCAGAAGTTGTAGGTTCAAGTAGTGACAAGTCCCATTAGTGTCAGGCATTAGTGCTAGGGTAGTCCAATGCCATGACGTAATGCAGAGTTTAATTAGTATGAGGGTAGTAACCAAACCTGAGAGCCCATTTTTTTCATTTTATCCTAGAAAAAAAAAAAGGAAAAAAAAAAAAAAGAGTTCCCTTGGATTGAGCCATTTCACTGTTAGCTGAGAGCAAGCCTTTTGGCTAGTTTTGAAAAAGGAAATGCCTAGAAGTTTGTGACCGTTAGGCAATCACTCATAGAGTGTGGATCAAGGTTTTGGTGGGGTAAAGAGCACGTAGGGAAAAGGGGATTAGGGCCTACTTGTGAAATTATGATAATTCAAGATCCTAAAATTTATATTATGGTTGTTTATAATTTAACGACATAAAGAAAACATTTACATGTGGTATCAAAACTTGTGTTTTAGAATTATCATGTTTTTCCATTAAAAGATTTATAAACAATTATAGTTTTCATTATCATGATTGTGATTTTGGATTTGTCAAAGCAATTAACATCTTCTATATGATCATAGTTCAAGTTTGGATAATATGAAATTTGTTTTTCCGTTAGTTAATAACTTTGGGGCATTACAAATTTCTATGATATTTGGTTCTAGTCTATTTAATTGTTTATTTAAAAATTAACAACTTTAATGTTTAATGTTAAAAACTCAAATCTTAAATTGAGAATATAATATCATCTGACATTCATGAATAGTTATGTCATAAACTCTTTTATACTTCTAAATTGCCAGTTATTGTTTTTATTAATTTTTCGTCCTTATGTTCACTCTTTTAAAGGCAATGAATGTTGAATTTTTGAATTTAGTTTATTTAATGTTGTAATAAACTACTAATATTATCAAGACTATAACTTACTATTCTATCAAGTATTTCACTGGTGTCTTTTATGAAAGAAGGGACTTATTTGTTTCGATGTAAATATGTATAGCACAAACATTTATATTTGTATTGCTATAATGTATCCCATTAATTTAATGTTTATGCAAAGCCATTAATTTTGATTTGGAGCCTATATTTTGATACATATTGGTAGTCACCAAGTGACCCAATCGGAAAGACACATAGATAGCAAGTCAAAATAAATGAAATTCAACACATATTCCCTAGTGTTAAAAATTAGTGACTTTGCAAATCACAATTTTTAATCACAAGAATATTAGGTTGGCCCAAAGGTGCAATACTTTCAAGTGATTAATAAATTGGAATAGGATAGTTGATGGATATTCATGGTTGAGATTGGAACAGATACCCAAAGATAACTGTAAATTTATGATTTACAACAATTTTGTATTGGTTTTAATTCCATGCCAAATTTGATTGTAATTATGTTCAATCTTGTGTACCCTGTATTTTATGTGGGATTTTATTGTAAGGGTTGTGTGTGTGAGAGAGTGTGAAGACTCAAGGCAAAGTAAAGAGCAAGAAGTTTTTGCAGGTGTCTCGCAAGAAGCTTACCTACAAAGTGAAGCATGTGCCCTGCACTTGACTGGAATGCAAAGAGTCAAGACAAGTTGGTGATAGCTGGTTTTTGCGAGTGTCTCACAGGTAAGGTCTTCCCGTGAAATACCCGTGACACATTCTGTGTTGCCAATCTATCATATTTGATACACACTATCTGTACCCAAACTATATATACCAACATTACCCACAGATGTTGAGGAGTGATTTTTAGATAGAAAACCCTAGCCACAAACCCTTGAGAGTGAGAGATTGTTATATCCACAATTCTCTACACAATCTATTGTGGTTTTTCTCAACTCCTACCTCTCCATTTCCATATCCTTGAGAAGTTGATAGTCCAAACACTTACCACACCCATCCTGAGTGTAAAGTAAGGTTTTGGTGCTGCTGGGAAGTATTGGAAGAAGCCATTTGTTTGGTGGATGCAATCAGGTTGAATTGCATGATCCGGAGAGCTAGAGAAGACAAGGCTTGGCGAAGTCAGTTGGTAGCAGGAGCTTGGAAGGCTCGAGTACAAGGGGTAGACTAGGCTTGGAGGGTTTTTTGTTATTCGTGTACTCTAACTTACTCTCTAGCGGATCGATTTCCTGCTTGGAGGGCGGTGGAAAGGTTTTTCGCCGAGTTCTTCGATTTCCTCTTTGATAACACATAATCGTGTTATCTTGTGTTTGCATCTCTCTTCCCTTACTCTTATGTTTTACTTTTATTGTTTGTTGTTCATGTTTATGCATCTCTCTTCCCTTACTCTTGTGCTTTACTCTTTTGCATCTCTCTTTCCTCTTCGATAACACGTATCAGTTAATTGCGCTTCATTTACTCTTGTTTCCGCACTTAGATAAGTTAGAGTAAAAGCAACTGAGTCGTAATTTTTAATTGGGGGTCTTAACAAGCTCTTGTGTTTTATACACAAACCCGAGCTTTCAGTAATGGACCAACTTTATTATGAATATTTTATTAATTAGTCCTGTTAGGTGAAATGGAATTACCATAATTGTTTAATAGTTTACCATAAGAATAGCCCAAAGGTGATCACGGTAATACTATTATCATTGTTTAAACATGTGTTTCATTTTGGTTTACTGTTTCTTAATCGATAACTCTTAGCACTAATGTATTGAACATATATTATTACTTTGTTTGCAGTATCAGTTTCCGTTTCACTACATTCGCATGCTTCATCTATTCCCATATTAAATGGAACAAACTTCTCAAATTGGAAAGAACAGGTTTAGTTTCACCTTGGTGTACTGGATTTTGATATAGCACTTGGATCTGAGAAACCGTCTGCTCTTACTAATACAAAGCATGGGAAAAATCAAATAGACTAATGCTTGTAGGCTGGAATGCTTGTAGGCTGCCCTAATGTCTCCATGGACGGACGACCTTGCTATAGACAAGATTCCCAGGCTAAGTCACCCTCTATTCCTGACTTGGACGACCTTAATGGACGAGTGTGGAGTTGATCAGTCGATACACCATCAGTTGCCCCCTTGTCCGTGGGTCGCCTAGGGAAGTGTTCAGCCTAACGTTGTTCCTTGGACGTGTGCATTTATGCCAGTGACTGAGTTCGCCACGTGTCATGATTTCACTGGTGAATGTTCGCGTCGACTCACTTTTCGAGGAGCGTGCCACGCGTCAGTATTTGGTTGGTTGTGCTGTTTTGGGTACTAAAGTCCTCTGCCTATAACTAGTGGAATTCCTGTGTTACCCTCCTTATTTTTGAGATTCTCTCCTTTGACACTCCTCGTCTTAGTGCCTCGTCTAGAAGTTTCCTGCGTCCATAGTCTTCGTTTAGATCCAGGTACTTTCTTCACTCTCGCCTCAGGTTTTAAGTTTTCTCAAAAAATGACTAAGATTGTCCTTTCCTCGTCTAGCAATAGCGTTGAAAAAGCCATAGACGAGTATCATGAACCTAGTAGCTTTAGTGGTTCCAGTGATAGCAGTAGTAGTGGTAGCAATAGTAGTAGTGGGGGAAACACCACAGACGAGTATACGTCTGGTGTCCCTGGAGTTCCTTTGGAGGTTCTTCAAGAAGAGCTTAGGACGAGAGCTGAGTCTGGGTCTAGGGCTAGTACAAGTGCTCCCTCGTCTACTGTCCAAGACAAGGTTGAGATAGTATATAGTTATGCTATAGGGATCGCTTCTAAAACGGACGAGAAAAAGTTAGATTCCCTTAAGGCTTGGTACCAAATCTCTGATAGCCTAAACCCTAGGTTACTTGTGCGTGGGGAGTGGTGTTGCCAACCCCATTTTGGCATTGGCATTTATGAGGCTTACCTTTTGGAGGGTTTGAGGTTGCCTCTTAATGCCTTTGCTAGGGATTTGCTCACTAGGTTAGGCTTAGGTATTTGTCAATTCAATCCCAATGCATGGAGACTAATTGTCTCTATACAAGTTTTATGGAGGGAGGTGTTTGAGGGGGACCGTCCTCTTACTGTGGACGAGTTCCTTTATTTCTACAAACCCTCCGAAATTAACCAATCCCTTGGCTTCTATTAATTTACAGCCAGAGGGAAAGATTATAAATTGATAAAATCCCTAGTCACCTCAGATAGGAACTGGAAGGAATGGTTTTTCTTCGTCTCTGGTTTTCGGGCTGGGAACCCAGTTGAGGTTGGCAAGGATCCGTTTGGTCCCTATATAGGAGAGTTAGGGAACCTTCGTCCTGAAGGTATGCTTAAGGTTTTTTGTCTTAATATTTTTCATTTGTTTTATTCTTGATTGCTCTCATTTAACAGTTCTTTTTTATGTAGGTGTTAGACGACCTCATTTGAGTAGGTTCTACATTGAACGAGTCCAAAAGGCTCATCTGTACACTGACAGGACTTTCTATTTTTTAGTCAGCCTTAGACGCCTTGCTATTTGGAGGTTAGGTCCTGAGCCATCTACTAAGGCCATTGCCCACAAACTCACTGTTCGCAGACGTAAGTTTTCATTTCACTTCTCTCTCTCTCTTTCTCTTTTTTTTTACTAACATCTTTCTTCTCAAGGATGGCTACAATGAAAGAAAACAAAGGCAAGGAAGTGATGGACGAGGTAGTCATGCAAGGGGTACAATCCCAGCCTCGTCCATCTATAGGTGACAAGAGAAAGAGTTTGTCAAAAGGGATTGACTTGGAGAATCTTCCAAGTCGACGCAAGGAGAAAAAGGCTAAGCATAGGCCGTCCAAGCTTGGGGTTGTTAAGCCCGGCCTTCTTGTCCTTCCTACCCAGCAGCCTTTTGTCCAAATCCATGACGTTGACTCGGAGCCTATAGATCCCCCATCCATGGATGTTTCGTCAACAGCCTAGGTACTTTCCTCGTCCCAGCCCTCTCGACGAGTCCCTCAAAATCTTATTGAAAACGAAGACTTGGCTTGGGAGAGGTTCAAGAAGGCTATGACTGATCCGGACATGGTGGCATGCTGTGACATGTCTTTGAAAGAGTTCGAGCACTCTGGTGTTCATGACCTTTCTAAGGTACACATCCCTTCTTTATATATATATATATATATATATATATATATTTCATCCTATCAATAATATGAGCATGTATTTTGTCTAACAAAATTTCTTGTGTAAGCAATGTCTAAATTCATCGCCGCGTCCAGACAAGCGACGGAAATAGACAAGACGAGGATCCTGCTGGGGAAGAGGATCCAGGAAGTCAAGGACGAGAGCAAGAGGTGGGTTGAGGTGGCAGCTAAGGCCAAAGACGAGGCAAAGGAGCAGTAGAACCACATTTGGAGTTGAAGACTAATATCATAGAGAATGATACTCGTCTTGATCATCTCCAAAAGAGGAATAACGAGTTGAGTGCCCTTCTCGAGAAAGCTAAGGGAGACGCAGTTGTTGAGTTTAAGGCGTCCAAACAATACACTGATTTATTGAACGCCAACTATGCAGCTAGGTTTGAAGATTTCAGGATGGACGCCATAGAGAATTTTCCTGAGCTTGATTTCAATTCTATCAAACTTAACCTTGGTGGTGCTGCTACAAGCTCCCTCCTATAGACGAGCTCAGAGGATGTTAATATTAAAGACGATACCACCACCCAGCCAAACCAAGACGACCTTAATGTTGATCCTCCCCAGTGAAGACGAAGCTTTTTATGTTTAACTTATCCTTGTATTTTATTTTATTTTATTTTTCTTATTTGGTCCGTTGTTTTTGGACCTTCAAATGTAACTCAAGTACACTTATCTCGTCCACAGTTTTAGGACGACTTCTTGAACAAATTGTTGTCAACTTATATAAGGGTTTTTGGACACAGATCGTCCACCCCCTTTTTTTAATTAACGAATGTATGTTTGCTTTCCTTTTTTTTTTATTCATTAAAATGTTGCGTGGATGAACTCATTTTGTATCCCAGATTGTAATCTCAACCTTGACTTGTCCATGATTAGAATTTGTTCATGTTAAGCTTCCTTCATCATTCTTTGAATTTTTAGTACAACTTGTCCATAGATGTTATTTTTGTTAGTCTCATGTAGACTTAATTCAACATCCCCCCTCGTCCATTAGTTAGACGATCCTTTGCTCATCTTTGGGTAGGTTGATAATTTTCTTTTTTCCATGTTTAAAATTCAACTTTTTACTCGTCCAAAGATTGGACTGTTTTAGTTGACGTCCTGTCCTATGGACTATTTACGCACGTATTTCCCCGTCCATGGCTGGACTGAGCTTTCCTCGTCCATGGTTGGGTTAACATGTTTTAAGGCTTCAACTCGTCTCTTGTTTGAACGAATATGCCTTGTTTTTGCTTTATCATTATTTCGAGGAAAGCTTAGATGTTACATCCCTTCTCTAGAGATTTTTATTCGTCTTTAGGCCTTAGCCTTTTTTGTGGATGAAGTTATGAAGATTCTTACATCATATGTATTTGAAAATCCAAATCATTTTCATAATATATAAACATCGTCCACAAGTATGGCACATACTTTAGGAGCTAGTGCCTTATTCATACAAACATAAGTTCATGACTTTGTCTGTAGTTAATTTAAAACTAATACCTTCTTAAGAAATTAAAACATAACATATGCCAACACATGCAACAGAAAGTAATGACTCGTCTAGGATGAAAAGTAACGAACTTTAACTCGTCCAGGATGAAAGGCCTCGTCCAGGACAATGCTCATCTAGGTTATCACTAATAATACCTTCTTAGGTGCTCAACATTCCAAGGGTGTTCCAACTTTCTCCCATCTAGGGCTTCCAAGTAATATGACCCTTGTCTTTTGCAATTGCTAACCCTGTAGGGTCCTTCCCAATTAAGTCCCAATTTCCCATGAGCTGGGTTCCTAGTTGCCAGAGAGATCCTTTTCAGGACAAGGTCCCCTATGTTAAAACGTTTAGGCTTCACCATTGCATCATATTGTTTGGACATGAGGTTTTTATACCTTGTTGTCCTTTGCTCCGCATCCGTCCTTACCTTTTCTATAAGATCAAGATTAAAGCGTAGTTGATCTTCGTTATCCTTGCCTTGGTATTTCATCACCCTGTGACTGGCCATGTGGATTTCTGCAGGTATCACTGCTTCAATTTCATAGGCTAGTTTAAAAGGAGTCTCCCCCGTAGGAGTTCTCACAATCATTCTGTATGCCCATAGAACACCAGGTAGCTCGTCTGGCTATACCTCCTTTGCTCCTTCAAGCCGAGTTTTGATTATTTTCAACAAGGATCAGTTTGCTATTTCTGCTTGACCATTTGCTTGAGGGTGGGCGGGAGAGGGGTAATGATTTTTACTCCCGAAATGTTCGCAGAAATCCCTAAAGAGTGCGTTGTCAAATTGTAGTCCATTGTCTAATACCAACATCCTGGGCACCCCAAATCGGCATACAATGCTCTTCTAGACGAAGTTCTTGACATTCTGTTGTGTGATCTTTACTAGGAGTTCTGCTTCTAGCCACTTAGTGAAGTAGTTAATACCTACCACTAAGAACTTCATCTACCTGGTTCCAAGTGGAAAGGGGCCCAAGATATCTAATCCCCATTGTGCCAAGGGTCATGAGGCCATCATAGGGGTGAGATACTCTGATAATGGTCTGGAGACATTGCTGAATCGTTGACATTAGTCACATACTCTGACGTAGGCTTTTGCGTCTGCTTGAATGGTTAGCCAATAATACCCTGCACGGACGACTTTATGTACTAGTGCTCTTACTCTCCAGTGATTTCCACATGCCCCTTCATGAATTTCCCTTAACACATAATTTGCCTCGTCTGGAGCTAAGCACCTCAGATAAAGTTAAGAGAAGCCTCTTTTGTATAGTACCTCGTCTATGAGAACATACCTGGCCGACCTGATTCTTAGTTTTCTGGCCTCGTCTTTTCCCTCTGGAAGTCTTCCGTCCTTGAGGCAGATGATTATTGGAGTCATCCAGTTTTCTCCTTCTTCAACTTCTTGTACTTCCGGTAGATCTATGCTCGGCATATACTAGATTTCATCAAACTTATCCATGGCCTCCCCCAACAAGGCTGCTTTCGCCAAAGCATCCGCTTCCATGTTTTCTTCCATTGGGAGTTGAACAAAACTGGCTTCTTTGAATCTCTTAACGAGCTGCCTTACCTTGTTTAAATATTTTGCCATCCAATCTTCTTTGGCTTCACACGTTCCATTTACTTGATTAATGATCAATTGAGAATCTTCTCGGACGATGATGGACTCCGCCCCCAAGGACTTGGGCAATTCTAATCCTTTGAGGAGTGCTTCATATTCAGCTTCATTATTGGTGGCTTGGTACCGTAGACGGACTACATACTTCAACTTATCTTCTTCTGAGGATTTGAGTATGACTCTGACTCCTCCTGCATGCAACGTGGACGAGCCGTCTACACTGACGACCCATTCTTGAACTTTCTGCAGCTCGTCCAGCTCTCCTTGACTAGGGGTAAACTCTACAATGAAGTCTGCTAGCACTTGTGCTATAATCGCGTTTGTTGGTTGGTACCTGACATCGAATTCACTAAGTTCTATTGCCCATTGGATCAGTCATCTTGCAGCTTCTAATTTGTTCATTGCCTTCTTTTGTGGATGGTCGGTCTGGATGTTAATAACATGAGCTTGGAAATAATGCCTCAACTTCCTAGAGGCTGTAACCAAAGCGAAGACTAATTTTTCCATCATGGAATACCGTCCTTCCGCTCCTCTTAGAGCTCGGCTCATATAGTAGACCGATTTTTGCACTCTTCCTTCATCTCTAATTAGAGCCGAACTCACTGCATTTGGGGACACCGCCAAATATAAATACAACTCTTCACCAGGCACGGACGGACTTAGTAAGGGAGCCGTAGTAAGGTACGTCTTCAGGTCTTGGAAAGCTTGCTGACACTCGTCCGTCCATTCGAATTCTTTTTTAAGAACCTTAAAAAATGGCAAACATTTGTCAGTAGCTTTAGAGACAAACTTGTTAGGTGCGGCTACTCGTCCAGTAAGAGACTAGACTTCTTTGATACTCCGTGAAGGCTTCATATTCAGTATGGCTTGAATCTTATCAGGATTCGCTTCAATTTCTCGGTGCGAAATCATGAATCCAAGGAATTTTCCTGATGAAACTCCGAAAACGCACTTGCTGGGATTCAACTTCATGTTGTAGTGCCTAAGAGTATCGAAGGTTTCTTATAAGTCATCTAGGTGCTTCCCCTCGTCTAGACTCTTCACCAGCATATCATCTACGTAAACTTCCATGTTCCGTCCAATCTGTGGGCAAAATATATGGTCAACCAACTTTTGGTATGTTGCCCTCGTGTTTTTATACCAAAGGGCATCACCTTGTAACAAAACAAGCCTTGGCTAGTGATTTTGCCTCGTCCATCCTTATCTAATTGTATCCGGAGAAAGCGTCCATGAAACTCAGTAATTTATGACCTGCAATCGAGTCCACCAATTGATCAATGTGTGGCAATAGCTAACTGTCCTTTGGGCATGCTTTGTTCAGATCGATGAAGTCCACACACATCCGCCATTTGCTGTTAGCCTTCTTGACCATCACTACATTAGCCAACCGGTCTGGATAATAAACCTCCCGAATAAAGTTCGCCGCAATCAACTTCTGAACCTTTTCTTTAATGGAATTATCTCTGTCAGGTGCAAACACTCTTTTCTTCTGTTGTACGGGCCTTGAGGAAGAATGTACATTGAGACGGTGGGTAATAACACTAGGGTCTATACCTGGTATTTCCTTATGATTCTATGCAAACACATCAATGTTCTTCCTTAAGAACTAGGTGAGATCTTGTTTCGCCTTCTCTTCCATGTCCATTCCAACCCTTGTATATCTCTCAGGTTTATTCCATCCAAAGGAATGTCCTCTAACGCTTCTGTTGGTTCTGCCACAACTCTCTCCTCAATGTTCATCGTCTGAACTTGTTCATCCATGGCCAACATAGCCAGATAGCATTCTCTTACTGTTAGTTGATCTCCCTGCACTTGTCCTACCCCATGTTCTGTAGAGAACTCGACTGATAGGTGATAAATAGACGTGACCGCCTTTCAACTATTTAAAGTTGGCCTTCCAATTATGGCATTGTAAGAGGATGAACAATCAACCACCAAGAAATTCACGTCTTTGGTTACCTGTTGTAGGTATGTGCCCACCACTAAAGGTAAGGTAATGGTGCCCATAGGCTGTACTTTCATTCCTCTGAATCCTACCAATCGCAAATTCACTGGATGAAGTTGGTTTCGTCCGAGCCTCATTTGCTGAAAAGCAAGGTAATACAAAATATCTGCCGAACTTCCATTGTCCATTAAGACCCTTCTGGTTGTATAGTCAACGATGAGCAAAGTGATAACGATGGCGTCGTCATGAGGGTGGTGAACCCTTTCAGCATCCTTGTCAGTGAACGAAATGGCTTGCTCGTTTGTTGTCCTCGTCCTTGGAGATCATCTAGAGAGTTGGACGTTCTGCACTACCTTCAGGTATGTCTTCCTTGACTTGGAAGATTGCCCTGTTGAGTTCCCTTATATGATAACTCTTATTTCTCCAAGCGAGGGTCTTGGCGTTTCTTCCAGCTTTCCCTTCATTTTCTCATCTTTGTGATCTCGTTTAACGAAATTTCTCAGTTTTCCTTGTCTGATGAGATTTTCAATTTGCTGCTTCAAATCAAAGCACTCGTCTATGTCATGCCCATGGTCCCTGTGAAAATGACAATACTTGTTCCTATTGCGCTTGTTGGAATCTCCATTCATTTTCTCCGGCCACTTCAAAGAAGGATCATCTTTGATTTGCATGAAAACATGTTCAAGTGGCACGTTCAATGGCATGTATTGTTGGCTTCGTGCTGAAGGACCTGGCTTTTTGTTATCTCGATCTTTCCTATTTTCTGTTCGTCCCTTCTTTGGACAAGGGCCTTGCTTAGAGTGTCGCATGGGGTTTGCTTCCATTCTATCAGCTCTCTTCCTCTTCTTAGCTATGATTGCGTCTTCTGCATTCATAAAGTTTTGGGCTGAATGAACGAGTTCAGCCATGGTCTGAGGCTCTTGCTCGTAAAGCTTGTGAATGAACAAATCAGAATTAATTCCATTATGGAAGGCTGCCAATAGTAGCTTGTTGTCCATTTCATCCACCGTCAGGGCTTCCTTATTGAAACGAGTAATGAAGGACTGCAAGCTCTCATTTTCTCCTTGCTCTATAGTTAACAGGCTGGACAAGGAACGTTTGTGTCTTTGCCCTCTAATGAAATTATTGACAAACAACTTACTCAATTCTTCAAATGAACTCACCGTATTCGGGGGTATTTTACTGAACCATACTCACACTGGTCCTTTGAGGGTAGTAGGGAAGGTCCTGCACATGATCTCGTCTGGAACCCCCTAAAAATGCATCATGGTCTTAAAAGTAGCAATATGGTCAAAAGGGTCGCGCGTCCCATCATATGAGTCCAAGAAAGACATCTTGAACTTCGAGGGCAGGGGATGACCATTAATGGAAGCCGTGAAGGGGGAATCTATTCGATAAACCAAATCCTCCACGAGATTTGTCCTTCTCTCTTTATCTCGTCCATGGCCTTTCTCATCTGATCCATCTCCCTCTCCAAGTGCGGCACCCTTTGCGAAGTAGTACCCCTTGATTGGCTCTCGGACTTAGGATTTCTCCTATCTTCTTGACTTTATGCTTGTCCTTTTGTATATCCTTCGTGACGTCCTTCATGACACTGCCTCAGATTAATCTGCCTAGTCAATTCCTGGTTCTAGCAGGTTAACTCTACCATGGCGGCTGCCATAGATTGTATGTGTTGGATGGAAGGAGGCTATGTGACAGGCGCTGATTGCCGATCACAGTGAGGATTGATAGAAGCATCCTTGCTCTCTTGATGGCCTGGGCTAGTGGCCATTGATCTTGTCCGAACCATACAGCCTTTTGTCGAAGAAAGATTTTGCAAAAAATACAAAAATCTTCTTTCCCACAGACGGCGCCAACTGATGATACATGATAAAATTAGTAGACTGAATGCTTCGGGCTTTAATGGTAAGAAAATTATCCGAAAAACCTGAAGAGAATGAACACACAATCAAAGGTGACCGGGGAGAACCGGCCAGAAATCCTCCGATGATAAAGTCAGTATATCTCTCAAATTTTGGAATTCCAAATAATTTGGAAATGATTTTTTGTACGTACCTTTTCTCGTTGCTAATGATTGTTTATATAGTACATACCGTGAGCGGTTACCTGTTTAATAACTTCTCCTATATTTGAGGAAGTCGAAAGGTTCGGAGTTAACTTCCATAACTGCTATGAAAGTTATATTATTTGGTTATTCATTCCATAATTGTCATTGGAGGTGGTTTCGTGGCAATGAACTTCAATTTTGCACTTGCATTCTGATATAAGGATATGGAGCTTGTTCAGAGATTGCATACGTTAAACACGCTTGGAATGCTTGTAGGCTGCCCCAATGTCTCCATGGACGGACGACCTTGCTATGGACGAGATTCCCAGGCCAAGTCACCCTCTATTCCTGACTTGGACGACCTTCACAGATGGGTATGGAGTTAATTAGTTGATACACCATCAAGTTATATTTCTGATTGTTCTTAAGTCTAATTTCTTTTCAAGTGGATTATAAATTCTAGCCTCCACTAGACAACCCCAAACATGCAGGTGCCTTAAACTCAGTTTCCTTTCTGTCCACAATTCAAAAAGGGTTTTTGGAACTGCCTTACTAGGAACCCGATTTAATAAGTATACAGCAGTCTTAAGAGCATACATCCACAATGATAAGGGTAATGTGGAATTACTTAACATACTCCTAACCATATCCATTAGAGTATGATTGCATCTTTCAGCTACACCATTTGTTGTGGTGTTCCTGGCATAGTGTATTGTGCACAAATGCCATGCCTTTCAAGGAGTTTAGCAAATGGGCTTGGGCATTGCCCTGATTCATCATACTTTCCATAATATTTACCACCTCTATCTGATCTAATGATTTTTACTTTTCTTTTTAATTGCCTTTCTATCTCAGTAATGTACACCATAAGGGATGCTTGAGATTTTTTATGCAATAAATAAATATAAGTGTAACGTATAAAATCATCTACAAAGGTGATAAAATATTTTTCTTTACTGAAAGATAGAGCATCAAAAGGCCCACAAATGTCTGTATGGATAATTTCAAGAAGGTCTGTACTTCTTGTGGCACTTTTCTTAGTGTGTTCAGTTTGTTTGCCCTTAATACAATCCACACACACACACACCGAGATTAGTAAAATCTACGTTTGGGGGAATCCCATCTTTTACTAGTCTCTCTAACCTTTCTCTGGAAATGTGTCCCAGCCTCTTATGCCACAAATTTGAGGAATTTTCATTAATTAAACTACGTTTAGTACCGATACTACGATGCAAGGTGAGAAAGGTTTCAGCAAATTCATCATGAAGGTTAAATTTGTACAAACCATCAAAAAGAATACCGAAACCAACAAAAGAGGTATTCTTAAATAAAGTAAAACTTTTATTCCCAATTTTTATGAAATGTCCATCAAGATCAAGTTTAGGAAAAGAGACTAAATTTCTAGAAAAAGAAGGAACATAAAATGTTTGAAACAAATCTATGTGTTTATTGGTATCTAGAAATAAATCATAAGTCCCAATTGCTTCAATTGGAGCTTTGACCTGATTTCCCATAAATACGAAATTCTCATTTGGATTTATGGTCTGGATTGAAAAAAAATCCCTGCATCATATTTGAAATATGAGTACTAGCTTTAGAATCAAGCCACCAAGTAATAGAAGGAACTTCAGTTAGGTTTGATTCGAAACATATAGAAATATAACCTTTAATTAAAGATTTACCTTTTCTTTTGAACCATTGCCTATGTTTTGGGCAATCCTTCTTAAAATGTCCTGACTTTTTACAGAAGTGACATTTATAATCGCCATTTTCCTTCTTTTGAGGTTGACTGGTTAGATTAGGATCACTTGCTTTGCATGATCCATGCTTTAAGCCTTTTTTAGGCTTCCTCCATTTTCTTTCAGCTTCTTGATATATGAGATGAATTGAATGTTGCTCAAGTTGCTTGAGTCTTGCCTCTTCTTGATTAAGCACAATAGCCAATTGATTTACATTCCACTTATCTTTCATAGTGTTGTAATTAATTTGAAATGGCCCATACTGAGGAGGCAAGGAATTCAATATAAATTGAACGAGAAAAAGCTCATCCACATTCATCCCTAAAGTCTTTAATTGAGCAGCCAAATTGGTCATTTCAATGGCATGCTTCTATATCCCACACTTACCATCAAATTTTATGGTGGTAAGTTTAGTCATTAACGTCCCTGCAAGGGACTTGTCAGCTGTTTTGAAACGATCTTCCACATTTGAAAGGAATTTTTTTGCACTATCAGTTTTAGGAAGTGTTGTCTTGATATTGTTTGCAATGGTCATTTGCAGAAACATGATACTTAGATCCAAGTGTTATATCAAGATCCTGTACACCGAGGTGAAACTGAACTTGTTCTTTCCAAGCTAAGAAGTTTGTTCCAATTAGCATGGGAATAGACGAAACATGCGAATGTAGTGAAATAGGGACTGATACTGTAAACAAAGTAATAATATATGCTCACAACATTAGTGTTAAGAGTTATCGACTCAGGAACAATAAACCAAAATGAAACACATGTTTAAATAATGATAAATAGTATTACCGTGATCACCTTTGGGCTATTCTTATGGTAAACTATTAAACAGTTATGGTGATTCCCTTTCACCTAATAGGACTAATTAATAAAATATTCATAATTAAGTTGGTCCGTTACCTTTGGGTATCCATTCCAATCTCAACCATGAATATCCATCGAATATCTTATTCCAAATTATTAATCACTTGAAAGTGGTGCACCCTTGGGCCAACCTAATATTCTTGTGATTAAAAAATTGTGATTTGCAAAGTCACTAATTTTTTAACACTGGGAATATGTGTTAAATTTCAATTATTTTGACTTATTATCTATGCATCTTTTCGATTGGGCCACTTTAGTGACTACCAAAATGTATCAAAATACAGACTCCAAATCAAAATTAATGACCTTGCATAAACATTAAATTAATGGAATACATTACTGTAATACATATATAAAAGTTTGTGCCATACATGTTTACTTTGAAACAAATAAGTCCCTTCTTTCATAAAAGACATCAATGAAATACCTGATAGAACAGTAAGTTATAGTCTTGATAATATTAGTAGTTTATTACAATATTAAATAAACTAAATTCAGCAATTCAACATTCATTGCATTTAAAAGAGTGAAAAAAAAAATTTAATAAAGAACAATAACTGACAATCTCAAAGTATAAAAGAGTTTATACCATAACTATTCATAAATGTCAGATGATATTATATTCTCAATTTAAGATTTGATTTTTTAACATTAAATATTAAAGTTGTTAATCTTTAAATAAACAATTAAATAGACTAGAACCAAATATCGTAGAAATTTTTAATGCCTCAAAGTTATTAACCAATGGAAAAACAAATTTCATATTATCCAAACTTGAACCATGATCATATAGAAGACGTTAATTGCTTTCACAAATCCAAAATCACAATCATGATAATGGAAACTATAATTGTTTATAAATCTTTTAATGGAAAAACATGATAATTCTAAAAGACAAGCTCTGATAGCACATGTAAAATTGTTTTCTTCATGTTGTTAGATTATAAACACCCATAATATAAATTCTAGGATCTTGAATTATCATGATTTCACTACTACACAAATTAATTGTAAAGCTTACCTTGATCCATTGCTGAAATTTTCTTAAGATCAAGTCTTAGTATAAAAGGCACTTAATTTTTATAGAATTGGTTTCTCTCTCTTGACCATCTTTTCTCTTTTACTATTCAGTGTATGTGATGAGGTAGCTTGATGTCTCTTTTATAGGTAGAAAGGGGACCAAATTCCTTGTATCTATAACCTCCACTTGCAATCAAAGTTGGAGTTACTTAGAAAACTAACTTCTCCATTAATCAATGTTTTAAGGACATGTAACCTCTTATTAAACCATAACATATAGAAGTTATCAAATGGATATGTTATCAAATGGGACAATTTATTCTTACAGTCCAAAGAAAGAATTGGGATCTTGGGATGGTGAAAATCTTCCAAATTCAATCAAATCCATGGTAACTCTAACCAGTAACCCAACCCAACTCGTAGGGATTCAAATCAGGTAAGGCCATTTTGTCAAGCCAAATAATAAATAGGGTTTATTCCACTACTTGAGTCTATTATTCAATAAATGATATCAATTTACATAATTGGGTATAATATTCTAATTTAATCAAAATTAATTCTAAAATATCAAAATAAATTAAACTAATAAATCGAAACAAAGTCCCAAAATACAAAGTAATTGAAACTAAAAAATTTAATATATGTTATAATTTATAAAATACTAATAACATGGTTGGAAATTTACAACACACCACTCAAACTTCAAAACGATTTTAGAACACAACCTAACTCATCAATTCACAAAACCAATCTAGGATAGGATGTGCATAGGTCGGGTTGGAGATGTGGAGGGTAATATTTTTAACCAACCCGCCAATGGTGGGTTGGGAAAATTTAGTCCATTGCCGACACACCAAACTATAAATTCGACAAGTCTGTTGAAATTCTTAATGGTTTCAACTCAGCAGGTTGGACAAGTTGACAAATTCAATTGACTAGATTAAATTATTTTAATTAAATTGGATAATTGTTTACTCTCTCAAACAAAAAAACAAAAACAAAAACAAAAAAAAAGGAAAGAAAAATTTTCAATTTTTATTAAAAATAATTACAAATATTACATAATTTTTATTGGAATGACTGAAATTTTATTACACTAAAATGAAAAACATTTCAGAATCTGAAATTAGTCGTGTACAAGCATAAGAATAATAACAAAAACTTAAAGAGAGTGACTAGAGTTTATTAGGGAAGAGAAATGTGAAAATGAAAAAAATATATATAAAGAAAGAGAAAGAGATGAGAGAAATAAAATGGATGTGTATGCAAGAGAAAGACAAGAGAGAGAAGTGGGTGCTGTGGGTTAGAAATAACTTAACTTGTTATTCAATCTGATCTGCTAAATTATCTATTTAACTTATCCCATCCGACTTACTTTGTGATGGACTAAAAAAGCATATCACGAGAGACATGTTTTTACTCTTAGAAATGGCCCAGACAACGTTAGCATTTGGGCTTGGTGACTTTATCCCAACCCAACCAACAAAATGAATTTTTTTTTAAGGGTAAATTATGATTTTGGTTGTTCAAATATATTAGTTTAGTTACCCACATTTTAAGAGCAAACGTATTATTTTAGTTTTCAATTTTTTGATATTGTGCCAAATATTTTTTGCTGCTGTGAGTAAAATACGCTGACATCATTAACAGAAATTAAATTATTGTTTTCTCTGGGTTGCACATAATCTGCCATACGTCGTTCATTAAAAAAGACACATGACATGGATGAATTGAGGGTGGCTCTATCGGTGCCCAGTGCCAACCATTGAGAAAAGTTAAACTTGTTTTTTTATGTGTGTCCGAGAACCAACTTTCAGATTTTTTTTTTCTTTTTAAAATGATATTATTTAATTTGTAACACTTTAAATTTTAAAAAGTTGAGTTTAAAATATAAAATTTTATTATCTCTATATATTAAGAGAATTTAAAAAATTAGTTATGACTTCAAAAAAAATATAAAAATATTTATAATCTAATTAAATAATTTTTATTCTTAAAAATAAGGTTAAATTGTATTTCAAAAAAATTCCCAAAAAAAAAAAAAAACTACAAGAAAAACTTTTTTTCTAAAAATTAACACACTTTTTATTTAAATTAGCATTATCACATGCGCTTCGCACCTGCGATGATTTTTTCTTTTTTAGTATCATAATTTTTTTATTAACTCTTATTTAAGTTTACACGTTTTCTTATTAATATTATGCATTTAAAATTTATAGGTAGATTGTCCTTTAGTTTTGTCTCTACTTAAATATAAGAGTATAGAGGTATTTTTGAACCAGAAAAATGAAGAACCTAAATAGTATACTCATGCACGTTTAATATTTTTTTTTCACTAAAAACTATCACATTCTAAATCTAGTAATTTACTCCATTTCAAATTTTAAATTTTAGTTTCTTAAAAATTCCTTACCTTGTAATCTTACTAATTATAGATTTTAAATTAAAAAATTACATTAAACTCAAAAAAGGAAAAGAAAAAAAAAAAAAAAAAAAAGCCTCGTTTATGATGAGAAAACGCGTATAACTATTGGAGTTATTATTATTATTTTGTCTTGGTTGTTCTAATTACTTAATAGTCAGCAACAAATATAAATAGGAAAGGAAATAATAAAGAAGATTGTAGAGAAAACCAGATGCTGGGAATTTAGTAAACATACAAAAGTGTTGTCGGTAGTAGTCTCTTTTTTTTTTTTTTTTTTTGGAAAACCAGCGATCCCAGATCATGGTTTTGCCTCCCGGATTTGGAGGGTATAATTGGAAGCCAAATATTAGAACCAACACTATAGATATATATATATACCCTCACAGAGCATACCCATATCTCCACAACAAATTCAAACATCAAAGTCAAGAAACAGTGAGCGAACAAAAGTCAAAAACATGTCTTCATCAAGCACTGCTGGTCAAGTCATACGTTGCAAAGGTACACAACACGATATGCCACATTTTTTTTTTCTTTTTCATTTTTCTGACATTCTTTGTTGTTGTTGTTGTTTAAGAGTTTTATTAGTCATATGGTTGTTCAATAGGTTTCTTTTCTTTCCATTTCTTTGTTTTTTTACTATATTTGTTTTGATTATATCAACTTGTTCCCTTGTTGTGTGCTTCAAAGAAAATGCTAAATCTTGAGATGTTTCTATGTGTGGTTTCTAGGACTAGGAGACAGGACAACTGCCTTGTTGCTTTTTGTCCGTCCCCAAAGATAAATAATTTTTGGAAGTGGGATAATATTATTTTTGTACCAGTAATGTTAATTAATACAAAGAAATGTTAGTTAGGAAAAACTCTTGCCATTAGGAACGGGGCTAATCAACAAAATTTACTGTATTTGACCATTTTTCATTTTGTTCTTCTTTAGGATGATACATTTGTGGTTTGAATATCAAAATTTCTATGAATTTAGGCATGACATTTCGACTTCCTTATGAAGTCCAAACAAGCCAGGTTTTTCCAATCTTTCCCTAAGTTAACAATCTTATGTTTTTAGCTGCATCAAAGCTACTTCCTACTTTTGTGTGTGTCTATATATATATATATATATATATATACTCGAAAATTAAGTAGTGGATGGATGTGCATTGCAGCTGCTGTGGCATGGGAAGCTGGAAAGCCACTAGTGATGGAAGAAGTGGAAGTGGCACCACCACAGGCCATGGAGGTTCGTCTCAAGATCCTCTTCACCTCCCTCTGCCACACTGATGTTTACTTCTGGGAAGCCAAGGTAATCACATTTTGATCATATATATATATATATATATATATATGATTTATGCGTGTGTATAGAAATGCATTATTCTAGTGATTACTTATTTTATGTGCTAGATATTCTTAAACCGGTTGATTTTTGAATATGCAGGGACAGACCCCGTTGTTTCCTCGCATATTTGGTCATGAAGCTGGCGGGTATGGACATTTCAAGAAAAAAAAAAAAAGAATTAGAACATATTAGCTACAATCAATTAGCTTTAATTGTGTTTCAATTCGATTCATATACAATCGAATACCTTTATCTGACTATGTAGTTGTACGTGTTCTGGTGATTTTGGTACTCAGGATTGTTGAGAGCGTTGGTGAGGGTGTGACAGACCTCAAACCTGGTGACCATGTGCTCCCTGTCTTCACCGGGGAGTGCAAAGAGTGTCGGCACTGCAAGTCAGAGGAGAGCAACATGTGTGACCTCTTGAGGATAAACACTGACCGAGGTGTGATGCTCAATGATGGCAAGTCGAGATTTTCTATCAATGGGCAACCCATTTACCATTTTGTTGGGACTTCCACCTTTAGTGAATACACTGTGGTTCATGTTGGTTGTGTTGCCAAAATTAATCCTGCTGCTCCTCTGGACAAAGTTTGTGTTCTCAGCTGTGGAATCTCAACAGGTCGGTTAAAAGTTAAAACCCGTTTGAATTTATTTGCATGATAGTTATTTGTTCATTTCTCTTATTGTTGAGAATTGAGTTCTGTAGGCCTTGGTGCTACCTTGAATGTTGCAAAACCCAAAAAGGGATCAACGGTAGCTGTTTTTGGACTGGGGGCTGTTGGACTAGCTGTGAGTCTCTCCTATCTTCTAATGCAGATGACTTATTTGATATAGCTCTCTTTTGAAAATACTACTGCAGCATTACTGTTTCTAGTGAAGATATATACGTATACATATGATTTTATTGGTTTTATGTGATTAGGCTGCTGAAGGGGCTAGAATTTCTGGTGCTTCAAGGATTATCGGTATTGATCTAAATGCAAAGAGATTTGACGAAGGTATTGTGATGCTTGGTGCTATCAAAATCTGATGATCTAGTATGGAATGCTTGAGTTGTTGGGTTTTCATTTATTAGTCTTTTTTATTCATTTTCCTTGTTCTTGTCAACAGCCAAGAAATTTGGTGTCACCGAGTTTGTGAACCCAAAAGACCATGACAAGCCTGTTCAAGAGGTTGGCTTACTATAAAATGCTAGAAAAAATTTTCCATGGTGAAGGAGCAATCAACTTTCACTGCTTTTCTAACTTTCTTTGACTTCTTTAGGTGCTTGCTGAAATGACCAACGGTGGAGTTGATCGAAGTATCGAGTGCACTGGAAGTATCAATGCCATGATTTCTGCATTTGAATGTGTTCATGATGTAATTTCCCATGTGCTCCTGTTCAAGTAATTCATAGATTTTATCTCGTATCCATTCTTCTAAAATCTGTCATATGATATGTTTCTTTGCAGGGATGGGGTGTTGCTGTACTTGTAGGTGTCCCAAACAAAGATGATGCATTTAAAACCCACCCAATGAATATCTTGAACGAGAGGACTATCAAGGGTACCTTCTTTGGCAACTACAAACCACGGTCTGACTTGCCTTCGGTGGTTGAAAAGTACATGAATAAGGTGAGCTGAATTACTTATTGAAAAATAGAATGTATGGATTAGCTCACTATGCAATCCGTATATAGGATTACTTCTTTTACTTAGAATGCTAGTTTCTGTACACGCCACTGACAGCAATTTTAATCAAGAAAATGGTCTAATGGCCACTAGAAGACTCTAGTGACCTCCATGGTATACCTTAATTAAGTACTCATTTGAATGCTTTGATCCTGCCTCAAGATCCCACAAGAGTTGAGGAACAAACAAAAGTTACAAATATAAATCCGAAAGTCCAGAGAAATTATGCTTAAACTCCAAAATGGAATAAGGCTATCTTTTTTTCCCTTTAATTCTTCCTTCTTGTCTAATGGTTCTTGCTTTCAAGGTCTTCTCTTTCATTATTTATCAAGAATTACGTTTACTTGGCTTGTATTTACTATTTAGAAATCCAAGTCATTTATTCCTCTTCACCCTTTGTGTGTGTGTGTGTGTGTGTTTTTTTTTTTGGTTGTTGTTTAGTTTTGTCAGCCTAATTGTTCTATAATGTGGCAGGAGCTTGAGCTAGAGAAATTCATCACCCATGAAGTCTCTTTCTCGGAAATCAACAAGGCCTTTGAGTACATGCTTAGAGGTGACGGCCTTCGATGCATTATCCGCATGGATGCATAGAGCAGGATTGAAATGATGAGTATTTCTGGGTTTAATTGAAGAAAATTAACTTTTTCTCATAAATGAAATAAGCTTCTGGTAGGATTGTTTGGAGCGAAGTCTTGTGTCTCTCTTTAGAGTGCTGTAAAAGAATTGAAATGTCTATTTTCCAGATCGTTTAAATCAAAATACTTGGTGAGTTTATATTAAACTTTTAGACACTTATTATTCATCAAATAAAATGATACTCTTAGTGCAAACATAGGTTAATTTATAGTTACAAAATATATGAAATTATTGATTTTTAAGATTCCTGGCTGGCTGAATATCCCAAAGCAGTGCAGTGCCTATGGTGAATACTCACCAAACAATTGTCCACTGAAAAAAAATTCTTATCGCCCTCTCACATTCGGTATTCTCATCAATCTTTTAAGCAACCTCAAATTTTCAGTTTTAGATGAATGAGAGAGATTTTGTTAAAAGAAAAAAAAAATATACAGAAATTCTACAGCTCCAGCATCCCAAAAGAATTGCACAAAAAAAGAAGGCCTAGTGCAAATACTACACAAAGAAGCCAAGCTTAATAACAAGCCAAAAAAAAAAAAAAAAAACTAAGCCAAACAACAGCTAGACCACAAAAATGAAACTAGAAACTAGAAGCAGCATTCCTGCTTCCATCTTCTATTAAACACAGAGAAGCTAACTCTCCAACTGCAACAAATCACCCTGCTGATCATAGAATTCTTCGCTTTCATGCTGAACCTAACTCTAGATTTAATGTTGCTCCTGAAAAAAGTGTGGAGTGTTTCTCGGTAACCAGATGTGGTACACTGCAGCAGCTAACACAAGCCTGCTGACAGAGCACTTTAAAGCTTTTATTCTTCAAGCGCTGTTACTCCATTAAGTACCTCACCCCAGTCATAACCAGAGTCCTCCATCAAACTCTAGACTTTGACTTGATGCAAAATCCTTCTAGATATGGAGCAATCAAAGAAAATGTAGTCCCTGATCTCATGCTTCCTTCCGCGGAAAACACTCAAAAAGTATCCCCTTGATAACCCCATTAAATCAACCTGTCCCTTGTAGGCAGTCTATTTCCCTAGGCAAGCCAACAAATAAAGTTGTGTTTTGAAATGTTTCCAAGCCAATCTCCACAAGTCCACCTTAGGTAATTTCATTCTAATAGCCTCCCAAGTAGATTTACAGGAGAACACACCAGAATTTGAAGAAAATCACAACACAGTAGCTTACTTCCTTCAATCCACTTGGAAGCACTTGTATTGAACTCCAATTAGATCCTTGGATCTAGGACAGCACCAATCATTATGAGAGAATTCAAGTTGCCCTTGCATTTGAAGTACTTGCTGAATCATATATTACCCCATAAATCATACTTAGAATACAAAACACCATCTAAGTGCCAATTATCTAACCAAAAAAAAAAAAAAAAAACTATAGTCATGCCCTACCTTATGCTTTATGAACAGCTTTATATCACTTCCCTTTGCTTTGAAATCTTCCTCCAACCCAAGACCAATTTTCAGGAGCTTTAAGTTTTAATAACCCAAAAGCTTTTATCCTTCAATAGATTTTCCTTAACCCAAGCCACCCAAATTCATCCGGGAAGTGCAAAAAGATTTCAAATAAGCTTCATTATGACAAATTTATTTTTATCCTCAAGTTTTTAACCTCAAGCCCCCTTCTTTCTTTGGAATGCACACCAAAGTCCAAGCAACTTTGCAGCTGCAGCTGCCTCGTCCTTTTCCTTCCTAAGAAACTGTTAAATTTACTCTACAAGCTCTTAATAACTCTCTTAGGGAGTATACAAAACCTGAGGCCAATACACTTGAACACTGAACAGAATAGACTGAGTCTCCCAACAATAGAGAGATGCTTGGTAGTCCATGAGTTTATATGAGTTGGGATTTTCTCAATCAAAGGCTGATGATTTTTATAAGACAGCTGGCTACCTTCTTTGAACTTGAAAAGATCTCGAATCTGTTATTTTGTTTGTTGATCCACCCCAAAGTAGAAAACTTCACTCTTAGCAGCATTTGCTGTCATGCCAGATAAAAATTGAAACTCAGGACCTTGTTTTGAACAACCTTAGCTTTTCTCCAGCATTCTCAACTTACTACAACAGATTCCCAAAAACTTTCCTATGCCAATCCTTAAGTCTCAACTTCACAACCTCCAATCTCTTATAGAGCTTTCTCAGCCTATGTACTCAATGGCACAACTAGATTGTGCTTCAAAAGAAATGCAAAAAATTGGTATTTGGCCTTTGTCAATAGGTTAATTCTTGAAATTTTTATGGCGACCCTCTCAAAATTACTGTAGTATAGAACATGGTTTCCCAAACCCAAATGTATATTTATTAGTATCCAATTTTGGCCCATAGGATGAAAAGATCCTGTGTGACCTTATTTATGGAAGAAAGTAGGTTCTTCATAATGATTCACACACTTTTATTTACATTCATTCAGTTATAGTAGCCTATGGTTATGTCATGTAACACATTCTTTGAGAAGGAAACAAAATGCTTTGGAGAAATTAAATAACAAGACCTAGAGTCTATAGCTTATTTCATTTTAGGCCCCGGGTTTTTAGTTTTGTCAATTAAAGTCCCAAATTTATGAAATCTATTCAATTTGAACTATCAGTCTATCTTTATTATTCTAAACAGAAAGAGAGCATAGAAAACAAAGAAATCATTGATAAAACTCTGCCTTTCACCTAAGGTTTGTTCATAAATCAATTTGAAATCCATTGAACATAAATTGTAGAGAGAGAAATATTCCCTTAGAATGAGAAAGCAAAAATGAATCTTCTATGCCAGAAATTGGAGCTGGTAATCTATGTGAAATACAAAGTTATATCAACAGTATTGTGTTTTTATTTGATCTGTTACCGCCTAGAATAATGAAAAATAAATAATAGAGTTGAACAAAGGCTTCAGATTGAAATGGTTTCATAAGTATGGGACTTAAGTTGACAAAATTAAAAATCCTCTTTACCTCTCTTTGTCACTCTGATAATTACTTATGGGGATAAACAAGCCAAGGTAACCAAAATTTGATTATGTAATCGTTCTATATATGTAGCTGCTACATTTTGGGTTTCACAAAGTAATCAGTGCTATTACTTTATATATCATATACCAAAATCCATTTGAATGATAAATTTGCGGGGACAAACACCATTGTTTCCTAGCACATTTGGTCATGAAGAAGGAGGGTTTGAAATAATTTTTTTTTCTTATTGCTTTAAAAAATTTCTCTATTTCTTATTTATAAATTTTAATATTGTGTTTTGTGTGTGTGTGTGTGTGTGTGTGTGTGTGTGGGTTATTAGGATTGTTTAGAGAGTTGGTGAGGGTGTGACTGATGCAGTTCATTTTTAAAGCTAGTCGTTTTCCTTTTCACCATTTTTCCTCCTTCAGTGACAGATCTCAAACCTGGTGATCATGTTTGCTTTGTTATTAGGATTGTATTCGTCATGTTTGCTTTGTTACATAATGGTAATCCTCATAGGTGGAACGATAAGTAAGAGTAGTTATCTCAATGAAACTTAAAGTTCTTTGACAAGAACAATTAGCCAAATAGGAATTAAATATGTCAATTTTTTGGTTCTTTATATTGGACAATATCTTAGCCACCACCCCTTTTCTCTCCAGGCCCTATATCTATAAAAAAAAAAAAATTAAAAAATTGTCTACCAATATTTGTTCTGCTCTCTGTTGTTTCAGTTTCTAATTTTTGTCAAGAGCAAAGAAATTTGGAGTTGCAGAGTTTGTAAACTCAAAAGATCGTGTTGAGCCTGTCCAAGAGGTTTGTTTCTTTAAGTTCTATAAAAGATTATCTTTTGGTGATTTGAACTTGCATATATAAACCTTCAATTGTGTATTAATTTTGCATTATTCTCTTTAGGTTATTGCTGAAATGACTGGCAGAGGAGTTGATTGAAATATGGAGTGTACAAGAATTATCAATACATTTTCTGCATTTGAATTCATGATGTAACTTTCTATGAATTTCTAGTTTTCAAATATTATATTAAGACGTTAAATTAAGTCCATTTTTTTTAAAAAAATGAAGTTCTTTGTGTGGGGGTGGGGTGTTGTTGTATATGTTGGTGTTCCAAACAAAGGTGATGCTTTCAAAACCCATCCAATGAGTTTCTTGAATGAAAGGACTCTCAAGGGTACCTTGTTTGGCAACTATAAACCACGTTCATACCTTCCCTTTGTTATGAAAAAAATACATGATAAGGTAATTAAGTTGAATCCTTGATAATTGTGATCTAGGATATGCATAACGGGGTGACTCTTCAATTGACAGATGGCTTTTAGTCTAGGACTTAGTTATAGCCATATAGGCAAAGTGAATTTGGGTCTATACCCAAATCACCTGTAGGAATCTTAATTTTTAATATAGAACACGTTATAGTGATTAGTGACCACTATATTGGCCTTCAAGTTGCATCTACTAGATTCCTAATTCTTCTATTATCGGGCTGCCATTTCAATAAAGGAAAATCATTGTTTCACACTTTTGGTATACAAACTTTGTACAAATCATGTGTAAAATGTGGAAATTCTTGAAAAATGTGGATACTTGGTTTCCACTTTTTACACGTGATGTGTATGGAGTATGTGTGCCAAGAGCATAAAACAATCACGGTCCTTAAATAAAATACTTCAACTCTGCATCATCACCGAGAACAAAATAACAAAAACTTTAAATCCTAAAAGTTGAAAAGAAACATATTTTATCAGATCATGAATAATTTACTACTTTAAGTAATGCCGCTTTGATCTTAAAAGTGTTATATAATTTTGATTTAGAGCCATTTGTTTGATTTTGATCACTTATTATATAAATTGTCATCCTTCTTGTTGGTGTTTAGGAGCTTTAGCTGGAGAAGTTCATAACCCACGGGTTCCCATTCTTGAAGATCAATAGGCCTCTTGAATAGATGCTTAAAGGAGCTAGCGAGAATCATCCACATGGATGCATGGAATGAGATTCCACTTTCAATGTGAGCTTAAAAAAAAGGTGTGGTGAGTATGATTAGACTTTAACTGGCGAACAAAGTACTTCTTTTTCTTTACAATGTGATTTCCTTGCATCATAAGTGGTAAAAAAAATTAATGCCTATTAGCCTGTTTTATAATTAGAATACTTGGTGTTTTGTTATAATTTTTACCGATAATTGGATTGAGGGAGATGAGAGGAGAGTAAAGGAGAGGAGAATGGAAGATAACTAGAATAGACTAAATTTTAGTATATTACAGTTGCCTTCCCCTTTTCTCTCCTTCCATCTCCCTCTGTTTCAAACATACTATTTAATGATTTCATTTCTTTTGTCCCTTTTCATGTTGCTGTGAATTATCCACATTGCAAAATCATTTTAGTATTTGGCCCAAGTACAAATTTAGTTTGTACACTCAGTAGAACCTGGACAATGTACATTCCCAGAAAAAAACATTGTAATGGACAACTTTGACTACACCCTAAAGGACTAGTTCATAGCTAATAACATGGTTGATCCCTCATTTATGAAATCTTATATACTGGTTCGCCAAAAGCAAATTTTTACTAGTACATTATAAAAAATTTAGGGCCGGCCTTTAACATGAGAAAGAATGAGATTATGTAATACTTCAGTTTACAACTTTGATGCTTTTGGCTTTGGGATGATTCTTGGGCATTCTCATTAAGTGTACTATGCAGGAGAGTACAAGACTTCTGTAGTAAGAAATTCTAGCTAGTAGTGCCATGCCTGCTTGCAAAGAACAAGCAATACCAGACCCTCGTGTTCCTAGAATTACAGGTGGTACCTCAGCAAATATGCTGTGAATATGCTTCAGCTAGTTGTGTTTACCAATTGAATATGCACTTCTCTTTTTTCTTTTTCATTTCAAATCCATTCCATTACAAGATCTCAAAGAAGCATTAGGCAAGCAAATTTATAGCTTTATTTATTGTCACTTACCTATTTAACCTCTCACATCTTCTCTTGAACCGTAGTGATATCAATTGCTGTGAAAGTAGAACGTGCATCATTTTAATTTTTATCTAGTGCTTCCAAAGAACAAAGAAAATCAAGTCTGAAAATAATAACTTGTCAAATGAGTTTTGAGTCCTTGTAGTTTCCTTTTTTTGTAAAGTCTACTTGCAAAATGTTTTCTTTTTATTTATTTTTATATGCTAATGTGGCTGTCCAAAGCTCTTTGAGAGCCTGACTATTCCTCCGGGTGTGTGTAGTTCTGCGTTCTGTGCACACTAGGTAAATAGACTGAAGTTCCCTTGGGGCTGACCTCAAGATCTTGATTAGGAGTTTTGAACATAAAATGTTAGAAATCTCATGAGGTCTTAGGGACCACTAAACTAGCCTTGAATGCTTGTGAAATATTTGTGCACATTGATATGTATTTATTCCATTTTCTTACAACCCCACGTGACTACGCCGCTTCTTTTCTGTTATTTTTCCAGCACTAACTTTAAGAGATCCAATAAATTAACCTCACATGCCCTTGTGAGACTAGAACGGACTTTTGAACCATTACAACCAAGAAATGGAACATGCTATATCAGCACAAAGCAATATTCTTTTTATACGGAATAGTTTATGTTTGGATTTCACTTGAAATTAATTATTTACAGAACAGTTTTGAACATCAGGATCAGTACTTGTCAACGACAAGTCACATTCTACCACATACTAATTCAAATGTTGCCCATTTCAATATTGGCTGCTAATGTTTTCATATGAACAGATGACATAAACCTTTGATTTCACACTAGATATAATAAATGTAGAAACAAAATCGGTCAGGATCAGTACTTGTTTGGAATAGTTTATGTTTGGATTTCAATTGAAATTAATTATTTACAGAACAATTTTGAACATCAGGATCAGTACTTGTCAACGACAAGTCACATTCTACCACATACTAATTCAAATGTTGCCCACTCCAATATTGACTGCTAATGTTTTCATATGAACAGATGACATAAACCTTCGATTTTACACTAGATATTATAAATGTAGAAACAAAAACGGTCCATACATCAATAGAAAATTGGCACAGTGATTTTATATGTTTAGAAAGTTTGACAGAATCTAATAATCGGTGGTTCAAGATGCTATGTATGCTGACCACATTGTCCAGCTATCATGGCTTCCTTCCTATAGTAAAACAATACATTTCAGAACTCAAAGGACATTGGATTGAGGATCTACAGTTCTCCACACCATTGCTGGTTGTGACCCGTGAACTAGTTTTGGCTGCTGGCTAAATGCCAAACAAGGCCTATTACATGCAACCTGCCAAACGAGGCTTCCAATCAATAAAGTAAATACAATGTAAAACAACTCATTTTCACAATTAAATTAGTGACCTTGAAAACATAAGTCAAAAGACCTAGATCTAAAATAAATAGGAGATATTGGAAAAGAAAGGACTATTATCACAAAGTCTTTGCTTCCTTGACATTCCCATCTTAACAAATTCATTCTATCTCTCTTTCACTCCCTCTCTCCATAAGAAACTTGAATCAAAGTTCATCATTCTCCCAAATGGGTTCTACAATTTTCTTGCTCTTTCTTCTCTCCCTTGCATCTCCTCATTACATTTTTCACCAACCATATACTTTTGTTACTGCAGATGATAATCTTATCCAAAAGACTTGCAAAAGCACCAAATACTATGAATTTTGTCTATCATGTCTCAAATCTAATCCCAACAGCCCTAATGCTGACATTAAGGGATTGGCAGTCATCATGGTTGGGATTGGAATGGCTAATGCCACAGCCACTTCCTCATACTTGTCCTCTCAGTTGCTTGGCACAACTAATGCCACAAACACGAAGAAAGTCCTCAAGGAGTGTGCTGACAAATATACCTATGCTGGTGATGCACTCCAAGCTTCTGTTCAGGATTTGGTTGCGGAGTCCTATGACTATGCTTACATGCACATAACTGCAGCTGCAGATTATCCAAATGCTTGCCACAATGCCTTCAAAAGGTATCCGGGATTGGCTTATCCATTGGAGCTTGCACGTAGAGAGGATGGTTTGAAGCATATATGTTATGTAGTTTTGGGAATTATTGATCTTCTTGGGTGGTGATTGCCTTAACTATATACTGCTTACTCTTTCGTCTTTCCCTTGTAATCTTTGTGTTATGTACTTTTTTTTTTCTTCCCCTTGTATATGTCAATTGTTTCCACTTTACAATCTGCATGATGCCTAACTGTTTAGGCTTTTGGAAATAAATCCTATAAATTAATCTAAAGTTTATTGAGAAAAATTCCCACTTGGGATGGATCTAGTGCTATCATAAAGTAGATAAGGATTACCATTATAGTAATCTCCCACTACTTAAAAGTGTTTTTGTCCTATTTATTTTTTAAATGTCGACCTAGATAACAGGTGTACTAGTGAGAAGATTGCCAAAAGTGATTTCCTTTGTATATGATTTAGATCCCAGACATATTAAGGTCAAGAAAAATGAAGTAAGAGATTCAAGTTGCTTGCTTCCTTTTACAACCATAATTTATCATGCCTTTTTTTTTTTCTTGGAAGAGTAGACAATAGACTTGCATCAGAGTACAGGCTTTAGGTGATTCGATTCATAAAATTCCTAAAACCAAACCAATCTGAACACAGTTGCATTCCTAGTGAAGTAGTCATCATATTCGAAGTTGTAGTAGCAAACTCAAACTCAAACTCACCCGATAAAAAATGAAAATGCTTTTGTTTTGTAGCATTGGAGTGGTGGCCGAACAGTTAGGATCTTTGCCTGAATTTATATGGGATAGGTTATGAATTTGAGCTTCAGACAGAGGCATTGCCTGATTCCGCATAAAGATCCCTTCCTTCCACATGAAATCATTAGCGTTTTGGGGCAAGGCATCTTATGTAGGGACTCCCTGCTGTCCCCGAATTTTAAGAAGGTTTAATAATTTTGTCTAAGCTTTCCTCCAAACTACTAGGTGGCAGTGTGGCACTCCCTAGTATAGAACACTTTTTTTTTTTAATGAAAAATAGAACACATATTATTAGTTTAGCAATTCAACCGTTAGATTTTCAAAATATATAGTCATGTTAATTTTTTTTAGTGAGAGATTGAAGGATTTCTCTCTAAAACTAGTTTACAGAGAAACTTTGTATTTAAAGTCATATTATATGTGATTTCATGACTTTTCAGTAGACTTCATATATCAATTTTAGTTTTTTGTCGTCTCTCCCCTATCTCATATCTCCTCCCTCATTTCCTCTTCTGTCTCTCTAAAGACAAAACTAAAAAAATCCAACGCCTTAGCATTGTCAATCTCCTTCCACTGATCATTCAACAAACTGAAATTTAGACTTGCGTATCCATACCATTTTAAGCATAATCTTAATCTCTTTATTATTAAGGAAATTCCAAGAAAGAACAAAAATAAATAAATAAATAATTCTCTGTTTTGTTGATGGTTGTTTGTTGGTATTTGGGCAGGCCCATATGTGAAGCCCATTAAAAAAAAGTCCTAGCGTTTATGCCTCGAGTTTTACACTACACATTATTTAAAAACCCTTAGGACTTGGTCGATGGAGACATTGGAGAGTGACATATGGGATGGAACATAATTGATATACTTCCACTACATGAACATATTATTGTCCTTCATTGATATCAAACTCATATATCACTCTTCCTCATCCTTCTAAACCTTTAGAAAACCATAAGAAGCAAGAGTGCAAAAGTTCACAAAGTTTATTAGATCTTAATGTTGCTACAAAGTTAGGAAACACACTCGGTTTTAAAGCCATGTGACGGGAGCTTTTAAGTTGGCATCCAAAGCTTTGAATGTAAAGTGTGGGGAGAGGACACCCCTGTTGGCTTGCAAAATGCGCTCTACATATTATGTGAAGAAAGAAGAAAAAAGAAAAGAAATATTATGTGTTAGCATCATATTCAAACCATTGGTTTTTGCTACAAACTTAAATATTAAAAAAAAAAAAAAAAAAGAATGCTGATTTCTAACTTTCCAAGAATATTGCTGTACTTTTAATATTTTTATATTAATTTTTTTTTCTCAATTTATTTTGAGCAAGCAAATTACATGTTTAGACTTTATGTACTAATTTTAATCTCTTGAATTGATTATTTTTTATTTTTTTTATTTTAATAATATGAAAAATCATCAAGGGCAACTAAGTAAATTAATCTAGTGTGTGATATATGAATTCTATTTTACTTTAATATTACATTTTGTATGACACTTAATTGTTATATAATTCTTTATTTATTTTTGTTACTGTTGATTATACTTTTCTATTAATTTCCTTTTCTAAATCTTTTAATCCCCCCTCCCCTACCTAAAGTCATAGCTTTACTAGTTGTTTGAATAACTAACATGAATCGCTACAAATAATATCATTATTACTGGACTATCAGTTTCATCAATTTAATTGCCTTTTTTGCCAAATAGAACAATTTTAGGAAAAATTTAGAAGAAAAGCACCCAGCCAAACTTATTTAGTTATGCAACACTCTTTTGGAACTTGAGTTTGTCAGACTTGAGTTCTAAGTGAAACTCTTCTTTACCAAACTCAAGTTCCAAGAATTATGGCAATTTGATCAAATATAATGCTTAGAACTCGAATTTGATAAACTTGAGTTTTACTTAGAATTTGAGTTTGACAAACTTGAATTCCAAAAAGTGTTATTTTAAATTACTCTAAACGTTTGCTAGAAGAACTTTATTTGAAGTAAAATTATAAATTATTTGAAAATTTAGTGATAAAAGTTCTAACTAGGGTATAAACCATCGTAAAAATTGATAAGTAACCTAATATTTTGGTAATGGAGTTTAATTTAAATAAAACTTAATAATTAATGAGAGAGTAGACACTTGCCATAAAGAGAAAATAACCACAGCTTCTAGCTTACAAGACCCAACTTTTATTATTTAGTATATAATATAATTTTATCATTTATTTAATATAGTCTGTTTACATCCTCCAACCAAACATACTCGTATGTGTGATTTGTTGTTGTGAATCTTAGCTAGAATTTGAACCAATTACATAATTGGTTAATTAATTAATTTGGCTTATTTCCCCATTTTTAATCAACAGGCTCTCAATCATATCTTCTTAAAAATAAATTATTATTTCACAATTTTGGGGTTTTGGGCAATAACTTAAGTTGCCTTGTCCTAGAATCAGCTCCACCATTGCGATTATTCTTTTTTGGAGAAGAACTGTAATAAATATTAGTACAAAACAAAAATATAACACAGGGTTTCACTTATGCTTGATACCTGTCTTGATGCAAAGAAAAAAGAACTTTTTTTTAAGAGATAAAAGATAAAGAATCTAAACATAGTGGTATTGCCAAAGAATTTATACTAAACTTGACTTGTTAATAAAAACGCTTTCGGGGTTATCACATCGTCACATTTCATTTGGAGCATGATACATCCTGTAACTCGTTTCTTCCTTTCAAAAAACTATGTCATTTTGGAAAGAATCAAGATATTGTTTTTAGGGGTAACTAGTCGTAAACCCATATTGTTTTAGTTATTTTGGCTAATAATTGGTTTTTCAGTTTCTTTCAAGTTAATATATTGATTTTAAAAAAATATACAATCTAATATATTAATTCAACAACAACAATAACAATAATAATGTTGAATAAAATAATATGAGAAGAAAAAAAGTAAAAATAAAAGATATAACAATAAAAACTAAATTAATTATCTCTAAATATATACCAAATTATTTAAATCATATTATGTAATATTATAATATTACATTCTTATATACTATCTTTAATTTTTTACAATGCAATATGATAAAATTTAACAACCAAGGTGAAAAAAAAAATTAAAACACAATTAAATCGCATCAACCTAAAGTAGAGTTCTAAAAAACACAAATTTCTCAACCTAAAGTAGAGATGCAAAATAAATTTTTTTGTGAAGAAAAATTATGCATATAATGGAAAAGTGAATGCCAAATTTATACTAAAAGGATAACAATAAGAAGAAACAAAATAAAGGAAAATATGAAGAGTGATATTAAGAGAGAGGGTAGTGGGGAGATGAAAATGTAAAAAGAAAGAGAAAGGTTTGAGAAAGTGTAAATGTTTAAAAAAATTGAGTACACTTTAATTTATTTAAATTTAAATAAAATATTATATGTTTAATTAAAAAAAAAGAAAATATAAATAATTTAATTATATGGAGGATGCGACTAAGTTTAAATATTGAATAAAATAAGATAAAAAGATTAAAAAGTAAAAATATAATATATATATATATATATATATATATAACAATAAACACCAAATTACCCAAATCATGTTATGTAATAGAATAATATATATATATATATATATATATATTATCTTTTTATATATATATATATATATTATCTTTTTTTAATTTTTTTTATAATGCAATAGTATAATATTTAACAACCAAAGAGAACCCAAAAAAAAAAAAAAAAAAAAACTTAAAACACAAAACTAAATCGTACCAACCCAATGTAGAGTTAGAAAAACACAAAAATTTATCTACTTAAGTAGAGATGTAGGAAAATTAAAAAAAAAAATACTCCAAAAATTATTGTGTGTGTGTGTGTGTGTGTGAGAGAGAGAGAGAGAGAGAGAGAGAGAGAGAGGGAGAGGGAGAAACAACATTTCTGTAATGGAAAACTATGCAACGAATGGAAGAGAGAATAACAAATTTATAAAAGATGGTGTGAATATGAAGAGACAAAATAAAAGAAAATGAATGGAAAGATGAATAGTGACATTAAGGTTGAGGGTAGTGGGGAGGTGAAAAAGTAAGAGAGGGAAAGATAATGAGACAGAATAAAGAAAGATGAAAAGTGATATTAAGATTGAGGATAGTGGGGAGATGAGAAGGTAAAGACAATTATAGGAAAATTGAAAAGTAAAAGGATAATGACGTGGATGCTGATGTGGCTCAACGTGAGCACAGAAACATTAAACGCTACGCTTCAACTTTTAGTAATATATAGATAAAGTATGAGAAAGTATTAGGTCTATCAGGAGTATGAGAAATTATTAGGTCCACCAGGAGGATTGTTAATGTGGTCCTCCCTAGGGCTGTACATGGTGCGGTGCGGCCAGTTTTTTTGGCCGTTTCTGCACAGCACTGGAACATTCAGTTTCCTAAAAACCCGAGCTGCCGCCGCTCCTGAGAAATAGTTTTTCGACAACATCAATGGCGGTTTTAGTCGGCGTGGTGGTCGGTGTCCACCTGTCTATCAGACACACAGAGAAAAAGAGAGATCTAAAACCAAAATCAAACCTAGAAAACTGAGTTCTGACTTCTGAGTCTGAAAGGCGAAAGTGTGAGACTTGAGAGGAGCAGAAGTCTAGAGAGTGAAGAGGAGAAATGAGAGTGAAAAGGAGAAATTTGCGTTGGAAACAACTCAAGAGAAAAGACATCTGTGGCTAAGATCAAAAGAGAAAAAAAAAAATATATATATATATATATATATATATCTTGCACAGTGACTAACTCAAACAGTGACAGGAATCGTTTTTTTTTTTTTTTTAATATTTTTTTTTCAAAAAATGCGAGTGGCAATAGAATGACTAACCATGCGGCATTTTTTTTTTTTTTTATAAATTTTTTTCACAAAAAATGAAGTGGCATGACTATAACTCACTAACCCATACGCCATACAACATTTTTTTTAAAAAAATATTTTTTTTTCAAAAAATGCAAGTGGAAGATACTAGTCTTACTTAGACAAGACCACTCAAGAGTCTCAGACTACCACTTGACACACGTTAACTTCATTTTTTTTAAATCAAAATTTCTTTTTGATAAGGATGTTAGGCCTGTACATTCATGGATAAGAATTCCAAATTTTTTTTGATAAGAACAACCCTGTTCTTGGATGAATGTTAGGCCTCTTCTTCTTCTTCTTCTTCTTCTTTTTTTGGCTGAAACCTCTTCTTCTTCTTAATTCTTATACATATTAACCTATATATAAACCATGCTCGAGTTGGTTTGGTCTTCGTCGGTGTGCACATCTCGGCGCTGATGGCCACACCGGTCCAACGTCGGCACTGGAGATCTACCGCCAACCACCGTGCCGAAAACCTTCAGCAGAGCCTTGAGCGGGGTGGGGCGATGCGGTCAGACTAGTTTTGTCAGTGTCAATATTTCCTTGAACAGACCTAGTCCTCCTTGACCTTCCAACCAATAAAATGCTATTATTTATGCGAATGTGACATCATCTGGTAATTTTTATTTTTTATTTTTTGTGCTGATTAGGAAGCTCGCGCATATATTTGCATAGATGACATCATCTCATTGGTCAGGGAGGACCACATTAGCCGTTCTCCCGGTGTAAATAATAATTTATTGTAAAGTACAAGTTAAAAAAAAAATTCTCTTTTTAATAATAAATATATTAAAAACTAAGCGTATGTTTGATAACAAAATTTTTGTTTTATCCTTACTCTTATTTTATAAGAGCTTTTTACTTATTTGACATGGATATAATATTACTCTTATTTTTTAATCTACATTTACAAAATAAGCAAAAAAAAAAAAAAAAACTTCAGAGAAAAGGTATATCCAAACACATTTTGAATTTATACAAAAAATCCAACTGTAATTTTCAATGCTTTAAATAAAACCAAATTAGTATTACCAAATAGATAAATTTTAAATATAAAAAAATCTACGATTTCAAGAAGATATAATTTGGTCCTAGAGTCATAGAGTTTGGGTTCCAAACACAAATTGCAACCACAATTAATCAATTAGAAATTGATTTAAGAGAAAAGGAGAGATGGAATTGGAGTGTAATGGTGGTGTCATGGTTGTCAAAATCGCAATCTGGATCGTAAAATTGTACGATTTTACGATTCATACCAAAACGTTTAGAATCGCACAAGGATCGTAAAAATTGTAGGATCGCATGTAGGATCATGTAGGATTGTAAGATTATATTGGATCCTACCGATCCTACGAAAACGTAAAAATCAGTTTTTTATTTTTTTTAAGTTCATCTTTATAAGTTGTAATTTATAATCTCAAGACTAAGACATTATGCTTCATAAATGTATCAACTAAGTGGTGGGACTCATATGGAGATGACTTTCTTGAATTGAAAATTTTTACTATAAGAATATTGAGCTTAACATATAGCTCTTCAGGTTGTGAAAGTAATTGGAGTACATTTGGAACAGTAAGACCAAATGACTTTGGTATATTACCCCCCCAGTTGAGAATTCTCTATTAAAATTGGTATAACTTTAAGTACACTAAAAAATGAGAAAATTGTTTAAACCAAAAAAAAAAAAAAAAAGAATGAGTTGGCATTTGTTATGTAAAACTTGAAAATAAAAGAGAAAATACCTAAACTATCAAGTGCAAAAGAAGAAATTAGTTTGAAGAACTTGTCTTTGGATGATGAGTGGTTAGCAAAAGGTGTCGACTAGAAGATGATGGTATAGATTTTGATGAAGATAATGAAGTAACGCTTTTAATACCTTCCTTTATAGATATTTTTAAAAAAAAAGTTACATGTGTATAGTGTGAATGTGTGATCACTATTATATCATTTGGTTATCAATGTTAGGTGATGATGAAGGTTCAAGAGCTGCTGCTGAAGGAAAAAGTGTGCTAGCATTTTGGTACTTGGTTGGTTTCTAATTAAACAAACACTGAACTTTTTAAATACACTACGTTAAAACTTAAATATATTTGTTTCATTAGTATAGACGTAGTGATATAGGATATGCAAATTACATCATATGATCAAAATCTTTATTTTTTTTATAGAAGATTCATAATTTACGTGATTATTCAATATACAAAGTAATTATCAATGTGTTTTTTTATTCAAATATGAAAATAGGTAAAATCTTACGATTCACGATCTAATCCTACGATTCACGATCATACGATCCTACTTACCTTCTACAATCCTATATAGGATCCCGATTTTGACAACCTTAGGTGGTGTAGTAGTGGGCTATGGAAGGAACGGGTCAAGAACTGAGAATCCTTACAGTAGTTGCTCTCCTTGCAATTGGTACCACCTCTCGAGGATCTCAAGATCGGTGCTCCATTGTGGATTACTCTAGCAAGTAACAAGCCAATCCGAAAACTCTGTTACACACTGTGATTTTCAATTTCTTAGGATTTTTTCTGCCCCCTAAGGCTAACATTCAATTCTTGGGAGGGGCCAAATATAAACATTGAGAACCCAAGCCTCAAGCCATTAAATATCTATCTATATGATTTTAAATAAAATAGGAAGGAGGCCATGCCTTCGTTTATTCTGAAGGTAATAAAGCCTTTGTTCATGACACAGAACTATAAGTTGTTGGGAGAGATAACATCTTGGAAGACCCCAATTGAAAATTTAATATCATATATATATATATATATATATATATATATATATATTATATAAAATATGAGAATAATAATACTTAATTCACTTAAGATTTTGAACCCAATTATATTAAATTAGTGGATAAAAATTGCAACACACATTTTTTTTATAACTAAAATCGTGAGTTGAAAACACAATTTCAATTTTGAAATTATATCTTCAACTCACAATTTTAGTTCAAAAAATGGGTGTATAACCGGATGTGTGTAACAAATATTACCTTATATTTAATTCTCCAACTCCTTATATATATGGGAAAAATTAATGGATGCCCTAAAAGCTAAGAGTATTGGTTTGTCAAATATTTTTAGAAACTTTTTATGTGAAATAAAAATATGATTGATTTTTTTGACAACTTTTATATTTTTCATAAAAATAGCATCAAAACTTTCCTAAAATGTTCTACTAAAAACGGTACTCATTAATTGATGGGACCCTTTGTGTATCTTTAAGTTTCAATTAAATCCGTTCATAAAGTTTATTTTGATGAATATTAAGGGATATAAAAAACCACAACTACATTATACATGGCAGATTATAACTGATTAACTATCATTTTCACATAGTATCATAGACTCACCACTTTTTTTCACGGGAACGACTTGTGTCCAGTGGAACTGGCCACTGGACACAAGCACTACCTTTTTTTCACTGCTCACAATTAGCAACTTTGAGAATTATGGTAAATATTATAATTTTTTTTCGTGGTGCTATAATTTTCGGAATTTGAATCATGTAAAAAAGAAAACCAATTAATGGAGGAAGAAAGGTATCACGTACCAACAATATTAATTAATTGGAAAAGAGAAACAGTAAATGGTTCATACCCATACACAGCTCTATCAAACTCAAGTTCACAAGACAAATTTCGATTTTTCAAAAGTAGTGTCTGCGTATAATTGATTCCAATCTTGATACATGAATAAAGTTGAATTAAGAATCTACGTTCTTCAAGATTGAGTTTTTATGATTCCTCAAAATAAAGTTGAGCATATATAGTTGAACAATACTGTGATCATATATAACAATAGTCTGGTTGAAAAGTGTGTCGTATTACATATTGTGGGGGAATGGAGCATTTCATTTCCATAGAGCAGTCTCATTCGACAACTTTGGGAAAAAGAAACGTTGGTGAATCAAGCGGAAGCGATGATCAATCTGTCGATCCCACTGAAGCCACCACCTTCAACAAGAGCGCTATAGTCGATGAAGAAGTAAGTACCAACGTTATTAATATATATATATATATATATATATATATATATATATATAAGTTCATTTTGTCTTTTATATTTATTATTTATTTTATTGTTCAACATAAAATAAATAAAAAAAATTCCACGATTAATTAACCAACGCATGAATTTCAACTCAATTCGAAACAAAACACAGGATTTCAGTTTTTTTGTTTTTTGATCTCTCGCACGAGGGAAAGAGAAATTCACCGACCCAATGCCTCTTCTTCTTCTGAGACCCATGGCTTTCTGTCTCTCTCATCTATGAGGCCAACCTATCATTGTTGGTTTGTTTGCTTATTACTTTAGCCAGACTTTCGTGTTGCCCATTGATGGAGTTGTGGCATGTGAAGTGAATTTGCAAATACTGGTGAATATCTCCTTCTTCTTCTTCAGTGTTAAGTGTTTATTTTTTTAGAAAATACAAACATAATTACCAAATAAATTTTCTGTTTTTAAGAACACAAATTTTTTATTTATTTATATTATTCCTAAAAACAAGTTTTTGAAAAGAGAAAACAAAAATAGTTATCGAACGTAACCTTATATTTTTGGACTCCCGATAACATAATGCATAACCTCTACTCCATCAAAGAATATATTCACCCAAACTAAAACGGCCTATCTCTGTTTTTTCTTTTTTGGGTAATTAATTAATTTTAAAAACAAAAACAAAAACAAAAATGTACTACATTTATGTAGTCAATATAAATCACTAAAAATGGTGATTTATGTACATTAATGTATCAAAAAAAAAAAAACTGCTTTTTACTCTTATACCATTTGTAAGGACATGTTTTGCATACCAAACGAAAGGTGTATAGGATCTTAGCCCAGTGAGCCCAATACAATAAATTTGTAGGGATTTAAAGGATGATCGAACAAAGACAAGGAGAATAGAATTGAATAAATTCTATTATCCGAGGAGGCCTTTTTTTTTATGTAAATCAATAACAATTGAGTACAAGTACTATTTTGATTGCTACAGTGTTATTTTTCTATTCCCCCCCCCTCCTCATGGAGGGTTTTTGTACATTATACAGCTTCTTTTGGACCATCTTGATCCTACACTTGTTAATCATCTGAGCCATCACTTGAGTGCCTGTCACATCAAACACCCTCTTTGGTTTTCTGTGAGTTGCAGTAACCAAGACAGCATTGTTCAGAGGTGTTCTCCACATAAATACGACCAGAAAAGTAGCTGCAGTGCATTGAATGTGGTGGATTTTCTTAGATACTTTTGGATTTCCTTCCTTCTCGTGAGTCCATGAGGCACATTCCTATCGTCGCGGCTTCTACGAAGATTACTTTTATTGTTGGAATACACATCTGAGCTATATTTATCATATCCGAGGAGAAGTTCCTCCTCGGACCGCCTTCCACTCATCTTATATTCATGAGACTCTAGACTGGAATCCCTCATACCTATTTATCCCTCTTCGGACTTGTCAACGTCCTCAGATAAAGCCCAAGGCCCAATACATGATTTTGGCCCTTATCCCTACAATAGCCCCTCAAAACTTCGGTTTTTCCCTCTTATTCAGGGAGAAAAAGTGAGATTTTGTTTTTTAAGAAATAAGTCCATTTATTTCTCTGGTTCACACGTGTAAAATTTCCGTTTTGCGCATCCCATGATTGCTACTGACGTTTCGGAGTTCGCGAGGTGTCATTAATTACTCTAGGCAGCGTTATGTTCCCCACATCCAACGACAAAGCACTAATCCAATGGCTGACATTTCCCCTTAGGTTTTATGCGGGATAACTCCCACTCGATATTGCCCCCTATATAAAGCACCCAGAGAAATTATTTCCTTCATTACTCAACTCTTCAAGCCCTCCAGAGATCCCAAGTGATCAAACTCACTAAGCTTTCTAAACTACTATACTCTTCGCATCTTTCCTTTAAGAGATCCTTAAAAGCATTTTTAAAGACTCCAAGGATTAATACACATTCTAGTTCTTGTAAGTTCCTATTTCTTGGTACTTTTCTTTTTCTCCTCGGCCAATCTCCTCGGCCTTTCAGTTCTTAGTTCTTCATTTACCAATTTGAGTTGTTTCCTTTAGATTTGTCTAGATGGGTAGGTTTAAGTATTTAGTGAATTCCCCTACCTAAATAGAGACCTTTAAGGAGAAGTATCATATACCGCAGGGAGTAGCCCTGCGATATTATTCCACAGAACAAATAGTAACACACAGGGGTGGGGGAGAAGTCATTATCCCCATGATAGCTTTCATAGAAGGGGGAATGAATCTCCCTATGGGTTGGATAACACGAGACTATCTTTTTAACCATAGGATATGTATCCATCAGTGTGCGCCTAATCTGTTTAGGATCTTAGTTAGTGTTGATGCTTTCAACAAGCATCTGGGCTTAGGGCTCACCTGGCACGATGTGGTCCACATGTACGAGTGTCACCACCTTAAGAGCGCGGGATATAACCTCAAGTCCCGATCAAATGTTGTTAGGCTCATCTCGTGTCTCCTTAAATCCAATAAGGGTATGAAAGATGACTACCTGATTGCTTCGGGGGCGTGGCATGATGGCCTTCATTGTCCAGTCCAAGAGGGAGAGCCAGGCGGGATACCTTAGAGTTAGGTTCCTTAGCAAGAATTTTAGATTCTTTAACCTAACCATGTCATTATTTCCTTTACATTTGTTTTCTTCTAATGATAGATCTTAACTTTCTAATTGTGTTTTGCTTCTCGGCTATACCCGCAGATAGAAATCAAGTAACTCCTCGATTAAGACTTACCAACGTCACGGCTCTCAACTATTTGCTCCGGTTAGAATTTTTATAAACGAGGATGGACAACTGTGAGCCGTCCACCGAATTCTGAACTTTGAGCCCATTTCGAGGATATTCCAAGAGATCGGCCACAACATTAGAGCTAGTGATCCATGAATAAATCGGATCGACGTATCAAGGCTAGATTTTCTCGCCAGGGATGACCTTCCTTCAGTTGTACTACCAATCCGGCAAAACCTTCCACTGCTCGCAATACCACTGCAACGAGTTCCGCCCGAAGTTGTAGCCGTAGCAGAAGAAGAGGTTGCCTCCTTGCATTCATCATTGGAAGAGGAGATAGACAATTTTCGTTTTGAAGAGGTAGAGGGTGAAGTGCCAGAAAGGCCGGTAGATCTCTCGAGCTCTGAGGCCGATTTAGACAGATTTTTTGCTGCACACTCTCCGAGGCTAACAATTGCTCGGATTGATAATAGCTCAAAGACTGTAGAGGAGGACATGGACCTGAAGCAAAGGTTCAGCTTAAAGGGCCTACTGGCCAACAAGAACAAGGGGTCAACTCCAAAAGAGGTTCCTAAGACCCAAGTTCCTCCCAGTCTTCCTCCACCTCCTCCCCCGCCTCCTACTGATCTCGGACTACATGCCAATTCGGATTTGAAAAGAAAAGGCCAATTGTGAACTTGGAGAAAGGTGAGGTGCCACCAAAGCGAGCTAAACAACAGAGGAAAGGCAAGGGGCCCCAGAATGAGAGGGCCGCCTCAGTGGAGAGCAGAGAGGATTCCCTAAAGGCAAATGTGCACCGACCACCATGCACTTGGTCCCCCAGGATTGAGTTGGATGGCACGCCTATTTCCTAGGACGCCTTGGTCCGCAGCTTTCAAGGGGGGCATGCCGGTTATGTTGCCGAAGCCCTGGAGCAGCCACTTCTTCTCCCGAGAGACATGGATGCTTACAGGCGCTTCAAGTAACCTGACCTTTTCCTGTCCCTGAAAAGGGACCTCGTAATGGTAAGTGATTTGACACATCTCTTGAATTGAATACGTAGGCACTTTTCTCATTCTTTCCCTTTTTCTTACACGGAATTACCTCGTTATTTTTATGCAAGTTGCCCAACAAGTCTTCGTGGCTGAAGAGTGGGTTAAGGACACCAACAATAAAGTCAAGGCAGAGGCCCACTCCTGCGCCGAGACCGAGAAGATGTTGGGGGCTCTCAAGGAGGAGCATAAGAAGCTAACGAACTAGCTAACTGCTTCGGAAAGGGACCGTTTTAGTGCCGAAGCTGGATTGAAGAACGCAGAGGCTCAGGCCGAGGACAGCGTCAAAAACTTCACATAACCGAGATAGACCTGGCCACCCAGAGACAAACAGTCTTAGACCTTAAGGCTGAGCTGCAGAAAGCTCAAGACACAGCTCGGATGGCCAGGGAAGCCGTTGAGGCTGCGGTGGCGGCGTCTTATGATTGTGGGGTGCATGACATGGAGACTCGATTGACCGAAAAGGTGGCAGGAGCCTGCAGGGACTACTGTATTGAGACTTGGGAGGAAGTGCTCAACCGGACGGGGGTCCCTGCTGATTCCGAGCTGAGGAGGGCCGAGAATTTTTTCTTCCTCGAAGACATTCAAGAAATCCCAGCTACACTGCCTCCTCTAATCGTGGATCCTCTTCCTCCTACTGATGTCGAGGTTTCACTAAACGTTGGGAAGGGTAAGGAAGTTCAGCCAATGGTTAAGGCCAATCAACCCGAGGATGTCCTCACGATCAAGGACATGGTCACTAAGGCCAAGGATGCGGAGACTAAGTCCAAAGCTGGTGATACTCACTCCAAGACTGCTGATTCCAAGAAAGTCCCTCCACAAGCAAAGACCTAGATATAGGATCTTCTTTTATAGTTTTCTATGTGTATGTCTTCCTTTTGTTATGGTGTTTTCACTACTGTTTGTAATTGAACTTCCTTTGGTTAATAGAGAAGCTTTATTTTTATTTTTGGTTTCACGAAACCTTCTTTTTCTTGGTAATCATTACTCTTTGATTGTGACTGATATAATATTTATCTTACCAAGTACGGAAGGAACATAGTAATATGAAAATTATACAATCTCATAAGTTCACCTCGGCATAACACAACTTTAACCTTAAAGAATCACCCAATAATTTAGAGAAGTTTACCACATACTTGCACAGTGAACAAACTTTTCTACAATGAAGGCTAACTCTAATAAAAACATGTAATATACTTTGTAAAGAATAAAAGGGGACAAAAATCCTTCAGGTTACCCAACACTTGGATGAACAATTAGGGACTTAAACTTACTTAGAGCCAGCCATCCGAGGCGTTTAGCAAAATTCAGTATCTGATTTGACACTCAATGAAAAATCAAGAGGTACCATAATGTTAAGTATCTTGAGGCATTTGACCCGACCGAGTATGACCAGGGTTTTGCTTATCATTTAGAAAGGATGAACAGTTATCTCGGTGTTAATTTCCTCTAAGCATCTGGTCCAAGGACACAAGCATGACTAAGGCCCTATTTAATCACTTATAAAGATGTCATAGTGTTAATTTTCCCAAAGCATCTGGTCTGAGGACTCAAGCATGACTTAGGTTCTGTTTAAGCACTTATTAAAATGTTGTAGTGTTAATTCTCCCAAAGCATCTGGTCCAAGGACTCAGGCATGACTTGGGTTCTGTTTAAGCACTTATAAAAATGTCATAGTGTTAATTTCCTCAAAGCATCTGATTTGAGGACTCAGGCATGACTTAGGTTCTGTTTAAGCACTTATAAAAATGTCGTAGTGTTAATTTTCCCAAAGTATCTAGTCCGAGGACTCAGACATGACTTTGGTTCTGTTTAAGCACTTGTAAAAATTTCGTAAAGAGTAGCACGATGTATTTAAATAATAAATAAGCATGTGACAAAGGAAACTTTCATTAATAATAATACCTTTTCAAGTTGTTTACATTCCAAGGGCGTGGTATTGTTTTTTCATCTAAATCTTCCAAATAATACACACCTATTCCTGCTACTGAAGTGATGCGATATGATATTTCTCAATTTGGTCCCAGCTTTCCCTAGTCTGGATTCTTAGTTGTGTGCACAACTTTTCTTAATACCAAGTTTCCTGGTGCTAGTGGTCTTAGCTTTATATTGGCATCATAGCCTTGCTTGAGTTTGTGTTGATAATATGCCAGTTGAATCATTGCATTTTCTCTCCTCTCTTCAATCAAGTCTAAGCTTTTTCCCAGCAATCCATTGTTATTGCTCGGATCAAAAGAACTCGTCCTCAGCGTTGGGAAGCCAGTCTCTAGGGGGATAATAGCTTCGGCTCCATATCGTCCAGCCTTTTCTTGAGTTCAGCTCTTCCACCCATTGTTATTGCAACAGCTCTTCCACCCATTTTCCCTTCACATCGTCCAGCCTTTTCTTGAGTTCGTTCACTATTACCTTGTTAACATCCTCGGCCTGTCCATTCCCTTGGGGATAGGCTAGGGTGGAGTATCGATTTGTAATTCCAAGTTCACAGCAGTATCGCCTAAAGGCTTTGCTATCGAACTGGAGGCCGTTGTCCAAGATTAGGGTATGAGGGACCCTAAACTGAGTAACGATGTTCCTCCAAACAAATTTCTTGACATCTACATCCTTGATATTTGCTAACGGCTCAGCTTCAACCCATTTAGTGAAGTAGTCTGTGCCGACTAGCAAGTATCTCTTATTTCCTACCGCCTTGAGGAAAAGACCAACAATGTCCAAGCCCCAATGAGCAAATGGCCAAGGGCTAGTAAAAAGATTAAGGACTCCTCCCGGTTGGTGTATGCTTGGTGCGAACTTTTAACACTGGTCGCACTTCCTTACATATTCTTGTGCTTCCTTTTGCATGTTAGGCCACCAATAGCCTTGAGTGATGGCTCTGTGTGATAAGGATCTGTTAGGAAATATATATATGTTTGCATCGCATACAAAACATACGCAGCGAAAAATAAACGGATCTACTTCATTCGCAATTGATAACATGTACTATGTAGGTTTCAAAATATAAGAACAAGAGAGTGTACCTTGATGTGGTGAAATTCAAAACCGAATGAAGAAGTACTCAGTAAGACTTTCAATTTTCACTTCAATTCCACTTGATGTCCAAGATGTGTGGTCTCTCAATCAGTTCTATGTTTTCTAGAGAGAATATGAAAGAGTGTCTCTCTTCCTTATATTATCTTATCTTATTCAACATACAAATCATTTCATTCTATATAAAATTCTGTATGTTTCTCTCCACATAACTGATTATCTAATTGGGCTAGCCTTTTGGGTCTTCCCAATTGGGATTTAGTGTGTGGCTTAGAGTGGGACCAAAAGGGAACAAATAAGACACTAGCTCCAATGAGCCTTGGGCTTTTCTGTCAACTCTTGACAAGTCCAAAGTTACCATTAATTATATCCCAAGACTTTATTATACATGTAACCCCTTCATAAAATATTCGTAGTAATACAAAGTCATGAATATAGACTGCCACTTTGTAAATTACTACATTTTAATTCTTGAGTACCCGATTTAATCCTTTTGAGTTATTCACCATATATTTATAAAATCCAATTTCATAAATATATATTTTAGTCTTACTAAAGTGGTTAGGCCTAACTCTTTGAATAACTAAACCCATTAAACTTATCTCAAGGGAATATTTTATATCTCCGTTAAGAGACTATGAATTCCATCTTGAGAATATATGTTCCATCAACACTAAATGTGGCTGCCCAACATACTGAGGTTTTGACCGTTACTTTAGATCTCACTCCTGATATATCAAAGCAACCTACATTTCATGATCAGGTCCATTATTCTCTCAGGATTAAAAGTTCATGTAAATACAAGTCATGAGATTTATTATTCAATTAACAGTCATTAGGAGAATAATAAATCTCACAGCGATCTAGTTCAATATGTCTTAACTCTTAAAATATATCAACATATTAACTAGAAGTCACCACTTCCATGATCAAGACAAATCATCGTAGTTAATATGTTATAGTCTTCGCAGATGAAATGCCCAATTTCATTACCGATTACGAACCAAAATTCTGAGTCTACAAAGAACTTGTAATTTATATCTTCAGTGACTAAATCACATAAATCACATACTATGCATCTCATGGACTATTTGATACTGTCCAAATATTCATGTTACCATTATTTTAGATAAGAATAACACAACTTTATTAAACACAGTATTACGTCATACATCATTTCTCACATAATGTCATACATAATATCATACATAGCATCATACAATAGGATTTAAGGGCACATATCCTAACAGGATCTTCCTCTAGTGTGGCTTCCACAAATCCCTTCATGTAACTTCTCTAGGAGTAATTCTGTTACTTCTGGGTGTATGCATAGCAAGTATGGTCCAGAAAAGGATCGTTTGTACAATTTTTGGTCCTCTGACAGCCAAAAGCGAGGAGCCTTTCTTCGTGCCTTGTCAGCCTCTGATTTTTCCTCGGGCAAGATATACCATAGGGTCCATCCAGTTAGGCCCCACTCTAACTTGGTGAACCTGAACTACTTCTCTCCTCGCCTCTGTGGGCTTGTACAGGTCTTCTACAAGGATGACACAAGGCAAGCTCTGCGTCGAGGAGATTGCAAGTGTGGCTAGGGAATCTGCATATGTGTTTTCACTTCTAGGGATATACGATAGGTTAAAAGATTCAAACCTTGACTGAAAATGTCTAACCTAACTTAAGTATCCTTACATCTGTTCATCTCTCGCTTCAAACTCTCCTTTCACTTAGCCAACGACCAATCTTGAGTCCGAGAACATTTTTACTGCCTTTCGCCCATTCTTTAAATCATGGCCATCACCACCAATAGAGCCTCATACTCAGCTTCGTTATTTGTGGCTGAGAAGTTTAGCCTCAATGATTTCTCAATAGTAATCTTTTCGGAGGATATTAGAACTAGTCCCACTCCAGATCCCTTCTAATTTACTGCACCATCAATGTATACTCTCCAGATGGGGGACCTTACTAGGAGATCATGCCGACTGATTTTTCGTTCGTGTCGCACCTCTTTGCTTCCACTTCTAATGGGAATTCAGCAAACTCGGCCATAAGATCTACGAGGACCTAACCCTTAACAGATGTATGAGGCATTTACTTGATGTTAAAAGCCCCTAGGATTGTGGCCCATTTAGCAATCTTCCTCGTGTAATCGACGCTCCAAAGCAGAGCTCTAATCGAAAGCTGAGTTAGGACAACAACCGTGTGTGCTTGGAAGTAATGGGGAAGTTTGCGTGTGACGTGTACCACCGCCAAAATAGCTTTCTCCAACGGCAGATAACGAATCTCGGCCTTGTGTAGTGACTTGCTGACATAATAGACTGGCCTTTGTATGCCACTATCGACTCGTATCAGGACCAAGCTGACAGCATGAGAGGCCACAGCAATATAAGCGAATAGGACTTCGTCAACTTCAGGACTGGACATAATAGGTGACCGAGAGAGATAATCCTTAAGCTGTTTGAAGGCCAAGGCATATTCCTCGGTCCACTCAAACCCCTTCCACTTATTCATTAGTAGGAAAAAGGGTCTGCACCTATCCACTGACCAAGAGATAAACCGGTTCAAGGCAGCAGTCATTCCGGTTAGTTTCTAGACCTCTTTGGGATTCCGAGGTGATTGTAAACTGTTGATCACCTTAATTTGATTGGGGTTAACTTCAATCCCGCTGTGAGTAATCATGTAACCCAGAAATTTGCTTGACTCCACACCAAAAGAGCATTTGGAAACATTGAGGCACAACTTGTGCTTCCTCAGAATTTCAAAAATGTTTCTGAGATCTCTCATGTGCTCGGACACCACCTTACTCTTCACCACCATGTCATCTATATAGACCTCGATGCTCTTGCCTAACTGTGGTTCAAACATTTTGGTCATCATCCTTTGATAGGTAGACCCTGCATTTTTCAAACCAAAGGGCATCACCTTGTAGTGATAGTTCCCAATGGGGGTGAGAAAAGTTGTCTTTTCCTGATCGTCCAGCGCTAATGGAATCTGTTGGGACCCTTAAAAGGCATCTAAGAAGATCATCCGAGGATGGCCTATGATTGCATCCACCAGCTGGTCAATTCTAGGCATAGGGAAAGGATCTTTTAGGCAAGCCTTATTTAGGTTTGTGAAGTCTACACACACTCGCCATTTCCCACTATTCTTTTTCACCACCATAATGTTGACCAACCATTTAGGGTGAAACACCTCCATGATAGCCATTGCCAGCTTAAGTTTCATCACCTCATCTTTGACAGCATCAGAATGATCCTTGGATGAGCGCCAAGGTGGTTGCTTTTTGGGGTGACAGAGGAATTAACGTTTAAATGATGACAGATGAAGCTTGGATCCACTCTTGGGGCCTCGTAAGCATTCCACGCGAACACGTCGACATTTTTTCTAAGAAACTCTATCAGCTCTTCCTTCTCTAGAGGAGGTAGCTAAGCCCCGATTTGAAAGAACTTCTCCAAATAATCACCAATAACGACCGTTTCCAAATCCTCACATTTCACCTCCTCGGCTAATCTGTTGATACGCAAACCCGGAGCTCTTAATTGCTATGAACCTCCTCTAGCAGAGGCCGAGGACTCAGCTTTTGGTTGATGTAAGATGGTAGCCACCAGGCATTGCCTAGCCGTGGATTGATGTCCTAGGATCTCCCTTACCTGGCCCGCCGACGAATATTTCACCTTCTGGTGTAGCATAAAAGAAACAAGCTCTTAGGGCATGAACCTAAGGTCTGGCCACAATGGCTGTGTAGGGTGAATAAGTGTCCACCACAATGAAATCCACCTCCACCACCTCTGAACCGGTTTGTACAGGTAATCGGATCTGGCCTCTTGGAATAACAATTTTCCCATCGAAACTTATCAAAGGAGAGTCGTAGGCTGTCAGGTCTTCAGGTCTTAGCTTTAACCCCTTGTACAGGTCAGGGTACATAATCTCAGCATCACTACCCTGATCTACCAGAACCCTCTTCACATCGTATCCCCCAATCCTAAGTGTGACCACCAAAGCACCATTATGGGGCTGTATGGTTCTAATCTTACTATTGTCCGAGAAGCCCAACACTAATTGGATACCAACTTTGGCCCTCTTGGGTTCCACATTAGCATCCTCGGCACGTAGCCGAGCCACAAACATCACGCTGGAAGGACATTAGCCGGTCCTTCCTGTGGCAGCAAAGATGACATTTATTGTTCCTATGGGAGGCCTTGAAGAATCATCTCTCCGGGGCTCTAAGTTTGTTTGGCCCCCCTGGCCACTCGAATGATGCAAGAGTTGCTTAAGTTTTCTCTCTCAGACTAGCTGGTCCAAGTGATCCCATAAATTCCTACAGTCTTCCGTAGTGTGTCCTAGGTCTTGGTGGTAATGGCAGTAAAGGCTCTGATTGCACCTCATGTGGTTGATTATTATGTCGGTCTGACCTGAAATCCCTCATCTCCTCTGCCCTACTACTGATCTTCCTCAACTCTTTTATACTTATCAATCCGATCCATGAATTGGCGTACACTGGTAACAGGCTTGCCAGTCAGAGATTTCCTCAAACCGTGCTCGGTTGGAAGGCCGACCTTAAAAGTACTGATGGCCACATCATCGAAGTCTCCGTATATCTCATTGAACATCTCGCAGTATTTGTCCAAGTACATTTTTAAAGTTTCTCCCTCTCGCATGGATAAGGATAGTAGTGAATTCAAAGGCCGTAGGACCCTACTACATGTGATAAAATGAGAGACAAATGCTCGGGTGAGCTCCTTGAAGGAATCTATGGAATTTGCCCTCAAGCCATCAAATCGTCTCATTGCCACGGGTCCCAAGCTGGATGGAAAAACCTTGCACATCAAGGCTTTATTCTTGGAATGGGCGGCCATCCTCTGATTGAAGTGGCTCACATGCTCTACAGGGTTCATTTGACCATTGTAAATGGTGAATGTGGGTTGATGGAATCGCTGAGGAATTTTTACCCCTTCAATCATACGCGTGAAAGGAGATCTGATTTAACGCCTTACTCATGGCGTCATTTCCCAGGCCTTTACGAGGCGGGCTTTTATGCCTACGTCTATGATGATGCTCCTCATCGTGGGCGAAAGGTTTGCTTGGTGGAGTTCTTGACCTTCGCCTGTAATCAACATTCTCTTCGTCCTTAGAGGAACAGTCAGAGCTGGAAGGAGTTTGCTTCCGTTGTGCATGGCGCAGCTTCTTCTTTAGATTGTCAATCTTCAGCTGCATGGCTTTTTCATTATTTGGCCTTTGAGAGACGTGAGTTCCCACTCGAGAGTGGTTTCTGCTTGTATGCATAGTGTGCACGCTACCCTCACAATCTTTTTCACGCTCAAGATTAAGAAAATCACCTTGCCGTTGGGAACCTGCAGACTTTGCCTGGTGTGGACCCGATCCAACCATTGTTGACTGTTGCACTCACTATGACACAAGCCCTTTCCCACAAACGGCACCAATTGTAAAGACACGTTTTGCAGACCAAGCCAAAGGTATATGGAATCTTGGCCCAGTGAGCCCAATACAATAAATTTGTAGAGAATGGGTCAAAGAACTACGCCTTAATGAGCTGGACAACGGCTAGTAGGGATTTAAAGAATGATCGAACAAAGACAAGGAGAATAGAATTGAATAAATTCTATTATCCGAGGAGGCATTTTTTTATGTAAATCAATAACAATTAAGTACAAGTACTATTTTGATTGCTACAGTGTTATTTTTCTATTCCCCCCCTTCTCATGGAGGGTTTTTGTACAATATATAGCTCTTTTTGGACCATTTTGATCCTACACTTGTTGATTGTCTGAGCCCTTACTTGAGTGCCCATCACATCAAACACCCTTTTTGGTTTTCTGTGAGTTGCGGTAGCCAAGGCAATACTGTTCAGGAGTCTTTTCCACATAAATACGGTCAGAAAAGTAGCTGCAGTGCATTTAATAAGGTGGATTTCCTTAAATACTTTTGGATTTTCTTCTTTCTCGTAAGTTCATGAGGCATGTTTCTATCGTCGGGGCTTTTATGAAGATTACTTTCATCGTTGGAATACATATCTAAGCTATATTTATCATATCCGAGGAGAAGTTCCTCCTCAGACCGCCTTCCACTCATCTCATATCCATGAGACTCTAGACTGGAATCCCCCATATCTATTTATCCCTCTTCGGACCTGTCAACATCCTCGAATAAAACCCAAAGCCCAATACATAATTTTGGGCCCTTATCCGTACACCATTCATATCTCATTAAATCAAAATGTCTTCAAAATATATATTCCTAATATTAGATAAATTTATTTAAATAATTTATGCATCATTTTTTTTTATTCTAATATCATACATAGCTGATAGCTTATATATTAATTCAAAGAATATTCAAGATATGTTCATAAAAATAGATAACTAAATTTATTTAATTTTTTAAAACAAATTTGTGTTTGGAGAATTAGCTATACGAACACTATGATTATTTATTGTGGATTTTTGGTTAAGACTTTTTTTGAGAATGTGGTTAAGACTTAAGAGTAAAAGATTCATATTGTATTTGTCATCTATATATGAACAATAGTTTTTTTCTTTAGTCTTTAGTATTGTTATATTGAGCCTTTAAACCCAAAAAAAAAAAAAATATATATATATATATATATATATATATCTTTATTATATTGACATGTATGTGTACTGTGTAAAATGATATTAAACTATTTTAAATTTCTTAAATTATATGTTTTAAAACTTTTAGAACTATTTTTTTTTTACAGTGTTTATAGAACTATTTTTATATTATAATTGTGTAATCTTCAAATTATATGATAAAAATATTGATCTAAAATTTTTAAAGAATTTTAATTATGATCAATATTATTTAAAATAGAATTAATATTTTTAGGAACTAACTGGATGAAAAAAAAAAGTTGAGTTATAAAAAGAATAACTTGATGTAAATATTGCTGTTTTATATACATATTAGGTTATGCCTTTTGAAAATGATATAGTTTTAGAAATTTGGCGAGGCGCTTTTAAATCCAAAGGCTTTAGATTAAGTAGGACTTAAATAGAGTAAATGGAATGTAAGTTTGGTAAAAGTATAAAAGGAGATAAAGGGGAGGCAAGACTTGATGGTTAATAGATACAAAAGAGCAAGAGTTTTCAATATCTTAGATCCATGTTTCTCAAACAAAAAAAAAACAAAAAAAAACTTAGATCCATAAGCCATACAGATGGGGAGATCAAAGATAATGTAAATCATAGGATACGAATAAGGTAGATGAAGTGAAGAAGCGCATCAAAAGTATCACATAATCATGAAATGCCTATTAAGTAGGAAAAAATTTATAAGATTACCATACGACTAGTTATGCTCTATGCTACTGAATATTGGGTTATTAATAAGCAATATATTTTAAAACAGTTGTGGTTGAAATAAAAAAAAAATTAAGATTGATAAATAGAAATACACAGAAAGATGGTATTTAAAATGAGGAACTCTGCTTAAAGATAGGATGACCCCAATTGTTGAAAAAATGAGGACAAGTCACTTAAGATGGTTTGATCATAAGTAGGGGAGAGCAATTAATACACCAGTATGAGGGAGTGAAATGATTCAAGTTGAGGGAACCAAATAAAAAAAAAAGATTTAAGGAAGCTTAAAAAAAGAAAAATAACATTTACAGAATTAGTTAAAAAGGACGTGTCAATTTAGAAAGTAAAAAGTCAATGAATTTGGATATAATATAATGGAGGAAAATAATACATGTGACCTACAAAAACTAATTATATTGAAGATTTATAGCTGACTTTAAAAAAAAATTTTGAAACTTTTTTTTTTTTTTTTTTTTTTGAGAAAATGTACCTCATCAACCCACGCACTCACATGTCGTCCCATTCTTGCGTTTCCTTGTATAGGATATTGAAATTTGTGTAACATGCTTTTAGCGTTATTTGTTTTTTTATAGGATATTATTGTACATTTTAATCTCTTTTTAAACTTCATAAAATTATCTAACTAAACAAATATGGTCTAACACATAATAGAATCCTTTCCATTCCACTTAAAATAATAGAGAAAAGATTTCATAGTGGAGATTTTATTTCTTAAATCTAATAACTAGTTTTATTTAAAATTTTAAATGACATGCACCATATATACATTTAAATTTATAATATATAATCTGAACTATTAATTAAATAGATATATTTTAAATTGAGAGGAATTACCCAGTTGACATATACACCATTTCTCTCAAAATATGCGTGAGAGATATGATGGATACTTTGTTGACATATTCATCACCTTTTTCCGTAATATTTGAGTTTCACGTATCCATTTATTGGGAGAGAGGCATTATACCTTCTTCATGAGACACAAAACAAAAGGTATCTAAGTATTCCTAACTATTCCTAACTATGATGAATGTCCAGAGCGAGGAGGATGAAAGACAAGAAAGGAATGAATATGGAGCTGATTGGCCAATCAAGGAAGTAACATACCTGCGATCCATTCTGCACAATGAGGATCAGCTCATAAACAAAAATGAACCCCAAAAAGTCCCTTGTCCGAAAGTCCCACCACTACTGCGAAAGAAAGAAAGAAGTAAGGAATATTATGATCCCAAGATTGTTTCTTTTGGACCTTACCACCATGGGAGAGCTGAACTCCGAGCAGCAGAAACGATCAAAACAAAAGTCGCGAGAAAGTTTATTTCAGAAAATGGCAAATCCATCGAAGACTTGTACATTAAGGTGCATAAACTGAATGAATACGCTAGACGTTGTTACATTGATGGTTCAACGGGCGACTATAGTGAAGAAGCATTTGCATTGATGATGCTTTTGGATGGTTGTTTCATCATAGTTTTGATTGAACATTTCGTATCTCGAAAGCAAAAGGGGAATGTGTTTTCAATGATAAGAAGTCATCTAGGCATCTTGTCACTTCAGTATTTAATTCCAGACATGCTTTTGCTAGAGAACCAAATTCCTTTCAGAGTTTTGGAGGTTTTGACGAGAAATATTTACAACAATGAAAACGAAGGGCTAACAATGATTAAGTCATTCCTTAATATTGTGCATTGGGGAAAATTTCAAAATGGAGCTACCAGAGACGAAGATATGCAGCCATCGCGGGTTCATCTCCTTGAACTTCTAAAAACACAAATCTCCAAACATCATCCTGAGAAAGGCAAGCGAGCAACAGATATAGATATCACTCGTTATCTTCAATCATTTGGTTCAGTTTGTGATCTTCAAGCTAAGGGGATCAAATTCAGGCCATGTAATACTATTTCTCTTCATTCAGCAAAAAATAAAAAAACGAGATCAATTTCTCTTCGAGATGTTGAATTCAGATCATACTTATTCTCTGGAGAGCTTAAACTTCCCCCCTTGATCCTTGGTTATGATTCACAAGTATATTATACAAACTTGATAGCCTTTGAAATGTGTGCTACTGCTACTCACCATAATGATTTTACAGTTTCATCTTACATCAGTTTCATGAATTCAATTATTGACAATCCCGAGGATGTTAAAGAGCTACGGTCAAAGCGTATAATTCTCCACACTCTGAGCAGTGACGAAGAGGTGTTCAGAACGTTGAAAGAGATATCCACTACAAACTGGCCGCAGGATTTTTATATTTACCAAGAAGTTAGAGAAGTTATTGAAAAGCACTATAATAGCAAGATAAGGACCTGGATGGCTGTAATAAGTCACAAATATTTTAACTACCCATGGTCTGCTTTCGGTTTATTAGTTGCAGGTATTGCCATTGTTTTAAGTTTTCTGCAGACCATCTACACTATTTATCCTCAAAAAAGTTAAGTGCATGGAATCTATTTGCAGCTACCTTTTAAAGCAGCTAGCACATCTGAATAGCATACGTACCACTGGCTCGAATGGGAAGATTATTTAATTCTACGTCTTTTGTTTGTAACTGTTACCTTATTAATAAAAGAGTAATTTTTCTTAGTAATTGTTGGGAATTTAGACTTGGGGATAGCACTTGGATGGGGTAGTGCCCAATTATGGGGGGTCCATCCCTGATTCATTCCCTCTTCCAAAATGGGAAAAAACCCATACAAAGCAGGAGCAAGCAGGTCGGCTTCTAGGGCAGGATTCAAGGAATCGTTCTAACCCAATTGAGATGGTTCAAACTGTCAGTTCGTTTAGACCCCTTAAACCCAACAGATTAACCTAGTGAATTAGCCAAGTGAATAACTTAAGTAATTTAATTAAAAATAGGTTAACACAGATAAGCAAAAATAACAAAGCAGCGGAAAATAAATAACACAAAGAACTGATGACCCAGGAAACCACATCGGTAAAAACCTGGGGAGGATTTGACCTAGCTATCCTCAAGGTAAACTGAATCCACTATGAAAGAATTGAAGTTTACACAACAAGACTTAGACCACTAACATCTTATTGCTACCCAAGTGTAGGAAACTTACTACCATGACCCCATGATAGCTCCGAGATCCACGGACTCCTTCTTTCCGGAATTCTTCAGCAAATCCACAAGCGCACCTGCTTGTATATCTTTGTGTTCTCTTGATTCTGCAACTGTATGATTTACACAACTCTTGACATAAATCTCAAGTTTGTAAACCCTAAGTGTATGTGAAGGTAAACACCTCTAGATCTCACAGAAAGATTCACAAACACAGCAAAACAGAACTCTCAAAATGTGGCTAGGGTTTTCCCTTTTATACTTAGGGCAAAACATAAAACCCTATACATTAAAACGGGCCTGGGCTGAGTTGGAATTTTCTGCAGAAAAATGTTCTGCACGATTTTCGATCGATCGAGTCTAATTCTCGATCGATCGAGTCATACAGAAAGTTAAAGGTAATTCTGCATAAAAACTCGATTCCAACTTTACATTAAGACCCATACTTTGAGCAAGTCTAACACACGACTAAACATTGTTTTGATCATGGTTTGCCAACATACAAATTGAAGTTCTAAATACATTAGTTCCTAATCTTTAGAACCTAACACAAACATTGATTAGATAAAAATGAAACAAGAGAAAACATTAGGTCAAGCTGTGGTGTAAAACACTGGTTTTACGCCATCCAATAGCCCTTCACCACATCACCCATCACTTAAATCTCCTAAAGGAAGAGGCTGTTTTCCTCTATTTCACCGCGTCTTGTCCTCTACTTCATCTCTGCTTCCTTCCTGTGAGATTGAGGGTGTGGGTGAGGAGGACAATAGTTAACAAGAAGACAACCTTATTAATAAAAACATCCCTCTGATTTTGGGGTTTAAGAAGCTTCTTTCGGAGAAAATATTTTGGACTTTGAAGCTAGAGAGAGGTGGGTCTTTCTTCTTCTTCTTCTTCTTCATATTTTCTCTTTTTATTTAAATCTACGTTGTTTGTGCTGAGGAAACCAGCGAAAAATCTTTCAAATTGGATTATTGAATCATAGGGTTTTTTTTTTTCCTTGTATTATAAAATTGGGTTTAATTGCAGGGGAGGAAATTTCTAGATTATGTTAATTTTATGTTTAAGTTTGAAGACAGAGAGAGATGGGGTTTTCTTCTTCTTTTTCTTTTTCGTTTTTGTTTTTTCGGTTAACCTAATATCTCTTCTCTGTTTTTGGTCCTTTTTTTTTTTTTAAATGTCCATTATCTTCTAAGAAAACGAGGGAAAATCTAGGAAAATTGATTTTGAAACATAGGGTTTTTCATGTTTTTATTATAATTTCATTGGGGTTAAGAGAAAGGGAGGAGGGACTTTCAGCGTTTAGTTCGTTTTCTCAGGTTTGGAAGTAAATATTTTGGGCTTTTTTCTTATCTTTTCTTTTTGAAAATTTGAAATTCTTCTTCTTGAAGTGTTTTATATAGGGTTTTCAAAGCATAGTAGAAGATGGCCTTTTGAATTTTTTGGTTTGAGAAGGGGATTGATGGTATTGCTGCAACAATTGTACAATCTTTTTATATTGGGGGAGAAGACAGAAGATAGCAATATTTGAATTTTCTTCTTTCTTGAATTCCCTAGGTTTCTTGGAAACCAAACATACTTTAGAGTGTTTCGTGGTCACAGCAAAGGACACGGCATGGTGACGAGAATATATATATATATATATATATATATTGGAAATCATTTTGTTTCTCTTTCTCTGTTAGGGATTTAAGTGATGGGTGACATGGTGAAGGGCTATTGGATGGCGTAAAACCAGTGTTTTGCGCCACAACCTGACCTAATGTTTTCTCATGAAACAAAAAGAAAAATGGTGATTGTGTGAGAGTACTATGTAAGAATAATAGACAAATATTTTCAGAGATGGTAATAAATGTGTATAATAAACTACATTATAATTAGGATATACATATAAATAATTAAATTCTAATCCTAGGCTGTTGAGATTATGACACATTATTATTTGTGGGAGACCATAAAGCTTGATCCTATCAGGCTTGAGCCGAGGAACGTAAAGGCTCAACAATCAACTCATTAAACTCAAGTGGGCCTAGATAGACTGAAAGGAAGAGCTGAGCGAAGAAGCAATTAGTTTGAGGAAGGTGCTCGGAGAAGGATAGTCCGAGGAAGTAAAGAGGTTATGTTGACTGAATTGATCGAGTATTGATCCAAGGAAGCTAACAGTAACCAACGTGGATAAGAATTGGGGAAAAGTTCCTAGCGAAGCTACTAACACCTTAGCATTAAATGCACTACACCAACTAGGCATGTTGCATTAATGACCAAATGACACCTAAATAGTGCCATGCAACTTGTTATTTGCCCAGCACAACCTCAAAAGGAGGGAAAGAGAAGGATGTGACAAGTATCCAAGAGAGAAAGACCATCCACCATCTAGGTGGAAGGCCAGGATTGAAGTAATGGGACTATAAAGAGGAAAAGATCCTTAATGTATTAGGATCTGATCTACAAAAAAGGGAGAAATAAGAGAATACAAAAATATAAGAGCTTGATCTTGTATTAAAGTGTAAAGGTTCCTTGGAAGAAGAAATATAACAAAAACTTGTCTTATTATTAGTTTTCATCCCATATACTGTTCATTATCAATATTTAGTGAGAAATTATTGTTTCAAGTTCAACTGTTGGTTCAAAAACTCACTTCTATAAATTAATTATTGTGGACTTTGGTCTAGCCTAATATCTTTTTGGGTTCATAAGATTTTAGCCCATATATTATTAATAATTAATCTTTTAGAGAATCAAACACAATTAATTAATTACAAAAATATTTCCTTATTGTTTCTGGATTGAAATGAATTTTAGAAAAAAAAAAAATAGAAAAGGTAAAGTGCAACTTTGTTTAAATTATACTTATACTTCCTTATGAAGGTTTGGATGAAATTAAGAATATTATCTTAGCGTGTGTTTGGCTTCAAATTGAAAAGCCAGTTTATTTTATTATTTAGTTTATTTTTGCTACTATTTATGGGCCCCACTACACTTTTTGATACTATTCATGGATCTCACTGTACTATTTCAACTAATTTTTATCTTTATCTACAGTACTTTCAACAAAAAGTTTTCAATTTTAGCAAAATAAGTGGATCCCAAACAGACTTTTATTGTTAGAAAACATGAAATGTTGGAATGTTTGTCTTGTTTCTAAAGGATATTGGGATATTGTTTTCATCAACTAAACGTGCTTCCTCTCACAACTAGGCCTGTCCACAGGTCGGGTCAATTCGGTTTTGGACCCAACCTAGAATTGACCTGCCAACATCGGGTGGAAGGCGGAGGGACCTAAAACTAACCGCTGACATCAATCGGTCAAGTCGATTTTCAGGTTCGAGTGGTAGTCGGTTGGTTCGGTCAGTGGTGAAAGTTGCTGGAATCTGCAAAAAAATAGTGCCAAAATTTGCTCCAAAATCGACAGAATATGCAAAAACTCTTAGAAATTTGCTGGGATTTGGCTAGATCTAGCAAAATCTCACCAGATCTAGTTGAGATCTCGCTGAATCTCCCTGGATCTGAGTTGATCTTGCCGAAGTTAGCCAAATTTTGTATATAGTATCAGTTGGGTCGGGTGGCTTGAGTTTTGGAGAAGAAAACCTGCCACTTGATCCATTGACATCAGTTCTTGGAGGTGGAAATCCATTGCCAATTGACGGGATCGTTTGTTCGGGTCGGAATCGGGTGAGGGTTGAGCGGTTTGGTCGGTTTGGCAAGTGTTGGTCGGGTCTGGACACCCTTACTCACTGTTGGCATCTCATTTTGCAACCCGCATTTAACCTCACATAGAGGGTAAAAGGGTAATTTCACCTTAAAAATATAAATCTTGATTCTGGTCACTAGATCCTTAATCTCATTTCACCAAAATGATCTTAATGTTGTAATGATCAAATCGACTGGTCATAAGCCCTAATCGGACCATCAGATTGAAAGTTATTATCAAATCAAGTTTTAATGGCCGAGATGCACTATCACAAATTGAGTCCGACTATATGTGATTATGAACAATTGATTCTAATTAGTTATAATTATAATCAATTTGAGATTAATGATGTGTTATAATTTGATTGGTTTGGACTACATTTTATGGTGAGGTTGCATACACCTAATTAATTAGATAGATAAATATTAATTATTCAATGAGTAATTTGTGCAATTATCTTTTAATTAAGGTAAATTTGGAACTAATTAAGTCTGAAATGGGAGTGATTGGAGCCATTTAATGTTAATTGGGAGCTAATTTGGGACCTATTAATGTTAATTGTGCTGAAATCATTTTCTAACAAATGACCTCTGCTCACCATTTCATTGATATCTCTCCAAATATTTTGAATCTATGAATGAGATTAATTTTCCCAGAAACTAGACATCCGGGGCTTCAATTTGAGCACAAGAACGAGACAATTTCGATCAGAATTGAATTAGATATGATCTTTCGAAATTGGCTCTACATGCTGTTACAGCAGTTACGGAAAAACTGAATTTTAGCTTGCTCCTCACTCCCACCAATCTTTCCATTTAATGCACCAGATTTCTCCAAAGGCTAAAATGAGGTATAGGTTCATGATTCTTTTTCAACCCTCATTAAATGGCCTTCCATTCATATTTCCTCAACCACTACTATATAAACCCCCCTCTCTTCCATTCCAAGACACATCAAAAACCCCCTCTCTTGAGTTCTAGTGAAGTTGAGTAGTCTTATCATATCTTGGTCTTCTTGAGATTCAAGATATTGAGTGAGACTCACTCTTTCTCTCCTAACTTTTCTTTCCTCCACCCTTAGGACCTCCCTCAAGAGTCTCCCATCCACCATATGGATCTTGGATAAAGGTATAATCCTTTTCCCTAATTGTTTTTGTATGTTGCCATGATGAAAGTTTAAAATTAAAGCATGATAGTAATCTTTTAAATTCCCTTGAATATGTTTAAATGCTCTTAATTGTTCTTATATGTTCTTCATATGTTCTTGGTTGTTCATCACATATTCATGCATTACACTAGTTTTAATCTTAAATCCACATAAAAAATATGAAAAACATATTTGTTTAATAATTTTTTTCAAATCCTTGAACCTAGGATATCACCATCCACACACATTCACTAGAATTTATTTTTCAATCCAAATGCAATGTTTAATAAATTGAATTAGGGTTTATCACATGCACACACATTAAATTCAGCATGCAAATTGATTGACATATTGGATGATGTGATATGAATATTGGCCACCATAGTCTAGAAGACTGGTTTTACCGAGCAAGGTGGGTGCCTAATACCTTCCCACCTTGTAACATAGCCTTCGAGCTTAGATCAAGGGTTAGTAGATCAAATGCTTATCCATGTAATTTTCAATTTCTAGATTGTAACTAGGAAACAAAGCCATGTACTTTATCTTAGATTGTATCTAGGACCAAAGCCATATAATTTTCCTATGATCAATGTAAATTCAATTTCAAATTAATAAAATGAGAAATTTTTCAATTATATTTTTCTTATTTTTCCAATAATTAGATAAGTGGCGACTCCATTGTAAAACCCTTAATCTAAGGGGGAAAATATAATCAGTCGAACCTCCATTTTGAGAGGCAATAACATGACTCCAACCATTCACATGGGTTTGACCCAACATCCTAAAAAAGCGGGCTGGGGGCACGGTCTCTCACACTCACAACAAATCAGTAACCCCTTCTCTAATATTCTACTTTCAACTAATCAAATAGAAGCTAGAGATAGTTAGTTTAGTCTCATTTCTTCCTTTTGTAATTATTGTTTATTTAGGGGGAAAATAAGCTAAATAAATTTGGTATTCAAAGTAAAAATAATAACAAGAAGCGCAAATATAAAAACAACATTAGTATAACTCCATAAATTTTAATAGGAAAAGTTAACGGATACTCTAAGGGAGTGTTTGGTTCATTATGATGCGTCCTTAATGTGATGTACATTACGATGATGTGATATTAAGGTTTTTAGTTTATTTTATATTTTCTAACATTACTGTAGGAACAAGAGGCTCAAATACATGTATTGAGCCTTGGGCCTCGTCTGAGGAGGCTCAACTGTTCGAGGGTTGATCAATAGTACAGAAAACGTAAGATTGTGAGCTTCACAAATAAATTGCGACTAGAAAGGTTGAGGGAGGTGGTCCGAGGAGGAATATCCCCTCGGCTAAACAAAACAAAGATCAAGATATGTGTGTCTTGGCATTTGGGATAGCATACCAGGAAGTTCTATTGGTAAGAATATACATTATGAATGTACAGGACAGATGAGAGCTGAGAAATATCTAAGGGAAAGCTACTACCACCGCATTGAATGCTCTGTAGCTAACTTTCTAGCTGCATTAATGAAGAAGTGATGTCTGAACAGTAACTTTCAACCTTACAGCTACTATCTAAAGACTTCTTGAAGGTGCTGATGGGACAAGGATAAAGACGAATAAGCTAGTCTGCACGTTGGGGGTGGTAATACAAGGTGAAGATAGTATAAAATAGGCAGAGACCCTGACAGCAAGGGATCCAGAATTAAGAGAAAAACACTGTAGCAACTAATAATTAAAACTTGTAATCATATGTGAGAGAAATATATAAGAACTAATCTCTTCAGACTACGCTGAGGATAATTTTCTTTGAATTAAACTAGTCTATCTTCATAGTCTTGTCATTTAGGTACGTTTGGATTGTTGTATGATTCACTAAAACCTAGTTTTTCAGCCCACTCTCTACAAATTCATTGTATTAGGCTTTTGGGCCCCCGTTCATTTACCCTTTGTGGCTGGGGGTCCAAATTGCGACCTTACAATTGGTGCTGTCTATGGAAAATTCTAGTGTGGTAGTGAGTCTAACGTTCAACTATGGTAGGATCAGGTCCAAACCAGGCGGAGTCTAGGGGGTCCCAACATCGCGATCACTTTCTCCATCTTGAACCAGAAAGGGACCGCGAGGGAAGTGTGCACATCACTCACACTGGCAAGAGTCAGTCTCGAGATGAAGGCCACATCTTTCATGAAGAAAATACCAAGAACATGCAACAGGAGATAGATCATTTACGAAGAAAATTGCATTATAAGCAGAGGAGGAAGACTCCTCCGAGCTCAGAATCTCCCTCTGATAGTGATGATATTTATAGGCCCAAGTCAAGGACTCCCCCCAGTGAGTCTTTTCCATACAACGAAGATTATCACCATGAGCGCAGGAACAAGAGCTCATCCTCCAAAGGCTTGGGAAATTATGCGATGAGCAAAGCGCTCAACCAAATTTTCAGGTCACCTTTCACATGTAGGATTGAGGGAGGAAGACTTCCTCGACACTTCACTCAGCCTACGTTTACCATGTACAATGGTCGTATGGATCCCGTGGAACATGTAAGTCATTTCAACCAAAGGATGGCAGTGCATTCCAAAAACGAGACCCTGACGTGTAAAGTATTTCCATCCAGCTTGGGGCTGGTGGTGATGAGATGTTTTGATGGCCCGGGGGCAGGTTCTATCGATTCCTTTAAGGAGCTCACCCAAGCGTTTAGATCATATTTCATTACATGCGGTAGGGTCCCTTGGCCCTTGGACTCCCTGTTGTCTATGTCCATGCGAGAAGGAGAGACCCTAAAAACGTACTTGGATAGATACTGGAAGATGTTTAATGAGATCGATGGAGATTTTGACGACGTAGCCATCAGGACTTTCAAAGTCGGCCTACCTACCAAGCACGATTTGAAAAAGTCTTTGACCAAGAAACCAGTAAGGAGCATGTGTCGGCTTATGGATCGTATTGACAAGTACAAAAGGGTGGAGGAAGATTAGCAGCAAGGGAAAGGAAAGGTTAAGGCTATCCCTCAAGAGATGAGGGATTTCAAGTCGGACCGTTACAACAATATCCGACCCCAAAGGGATTTTGTTGGGCAGTCTGGGCCTTTCACTTCCCGTACGGTTAACACGGTATTCCGAGAGCCGGTATATCTAGTCTTAGAGAAGATCAAGAATGAGCCATACTTTAAATAGCCAAACAACATGGGAGGAAATCCCATAAGGCGTAATCAGAGCCTTCATTACCAATACCACCGGGAACGAGGACATACCACTGAGGACTACAGAACTTTGTGAAATCATCTAGAGCAACTAGTCCGTGATGGCAAGCTAAAGCATCTTTTGTACCGGCCCAACGAGCAAGGAAGCCAAGCAGGATTAAGGGCTCAGGGGAATGTTTCTTCAAGACCCCTTTGGGCACAATCCATGTCATCCTCGCTGCTTCAGGGAGAATAAGTTCTCATCCGTCCAGGGTGATGTCTATGGCTCGGCCATCTATCGAGGATTCTGAACACGAGCTGAAAATGGCTAGAGTAAGGCTTCGACCAGTGTTAAGCTTCTCGGATGATGATAAGGCCAAGACCATACAACCACATGATGATGCCTTAGTGATCACCCTTAGGATTGGGGTTTATGATGTGAAAAGGGTACTAGTAGACCAGGATAGTAGGGCTGAGATTATGTATCCAGATCTTTATAAAGGGCTAAATTTGAAACTGGAAGATTTGATGATTTATGATTCACCTTTGGTTGGTTTTGATGGAAAAGTCGTAGTTCCAAGGTATTAGATCAGACTACTAGTGCAAGCCGGCTCAGAAGTGGTGGAAGTGGATTTTATTGTAGTGGATGCTTTTTCTCCATATACAGCCATTGTAGCACGGCCTTGGCTCCATGCCCTGGGGGTTGTTTCTTCCACCCTTCATTTGAAGGTGAAGTATCCATTCGAGGATCAGATTAAGGAACTGGTTGGGAGCCTATTTATGGCTAGACAATGCTTAGTAGCTGCAATTATACATCAGCCTGAGACTGGTTCTTCGGCCTCTACTTATAGGGGATTATAGCAATCAAGGACTCTGGTTTTACCCATGGATGGGATTACTGAAGAAGCAAAATGTGAGAAGTTGGAGGAAATTTCTATAGATTGCGATCCGGAGAAGTTTTTTCAGATCAGAGCTCAGTTGCCTCCTCAGGAGAAGGAGGAACTGTTGGCGTTTATTAGGAGGAATATTGATGTGTTCACTTGGAATGCCTATGAGGCTTCTAGAGTAGATCCAGAATTCATTTTCCATCATTTGAACGTTAACCCAGCTATCCTTCCTAAAAAGAAACCACATTGGCACTCATCTAAGGAGCATTTTGATGCTGTCAAGGAAGAGGTGAACAAACTTAAGCAGGCTGGGGCTATTAAAGAGGTGTTCTACCCTGAATAGTTGGCTAATACAATGGTAGTAAAGAAGAAAAATGGGAAGTGGCGGGTATGTATAGACTTCATAAACTTAAACAAGGCTTGAATAAAGGACCCGTTTCACATGCCTCGGATTGATCAGTTAGTTGATGCAACGGTAGGCCATCATCAAATGAGTTTTCTAGATGCCTTCCAGGGATACCACCAAATACCATTGGCTTTGGATGATCAGGAAAAGACAGCTTTTGTTACTCCTACGGGAAATTACCACTACAAGGTGATGTCATTTGATTTAAAGAATGCAGAATCTACTTATCAAAGAATGATGACCAGGATGTTAGAGCCACAACTAGGGAAAAACATCGAGATTTTATATAGACAACATGGTGGTCAAGAGTAAGCAAGAATCCGAGCATGTTAACGACCTCGGAAACATCTTTGAGATCCTAAGGAGGCACAAGCTGTGACTTAATGCTTCTAAGTGCTCTTTTGGTGTTGGATCAGGGAAGTTCTTGGGGTACATGATTACACACTACGGAATTGAAGTCAATCCAAATCAAATTAAAGCAATTAACAATCTACAGCCACCTCGAAATCCCAAAGAGGTTCAAAAGTTAATAGGAATGACTGCTACCCTAAACCGATTTATTTCTCGATCAGCAGACAGATGCAGGCCTTTCTTCCAATTATTGAACAAGTGGAAGGGATTTGAATAGACTGAGGAGTGCGTTCTCGCCTTCCATCAGTTGAAGGAATACCTATCTCGGCCGCCCATTATGTCCAAGCCCGAGGTAGATGAGGTTTTGTTTGCTTACATTTTTGTGGCTCCTCATGCGGTAAGCCTGGTGCTTATACAGATTGATAATGGTGTGCAGAGACCAATTTACTATATGAGCAAGTCATTACACGAGGTCGAGGTCCTCTACCTACTATTGGAGAAGGCCATCTTTGTAATGGTACATGCCACGCGCAAGCTCCCTTATTATTTCTAATCGCACACAGTTGTTGTCCTAACCTGACTTCCGCTTAGATCTCTACTCCAGAGTACAGATTACACAGGGAGAATTGCAAAGTGGGGTACGATTTTGGGAGCTTTTGATATCAAATACATGCCTTGCACCTTTGTCAAGGGTTAAGTCCTCGTTGACCTCGTGACTGAATTCATTGAGCCCTTATTAGAAGAAAGTGTCGAGAGGTTGAACATGGATAAAAAGTCAAATGGCATGGTCTCCCTAAAGGAACCTTTGTCATGGAAGGTGTACGTTGACAGTGTGGCAAATCAAAGAGGATTTGGGGTGGGACTAGTTTTAATATCTCCTGAGAAGATCACTATTGAGAAATCCTTAAGATTGGGCTTTTCGACCACGAACAACGAGGCTGAGTATGAGGCTCTATTGATGGGGATGGCCATGGTTCAAAAAATGGGCGGAAAGGTGGTGGAAATATTCTCCGACTTGAGATTGGTTGTAGGGCCAAGTAAGAGGGGAGTTAGAGGCTGAGGATGAGAGAATGCAAGAGTATTTGAATCATGTTAAACGACTGCAATCAGGATTTGAATCTTTCAGCTTGCTGCATATCCTTCTGAGTGGAAATACACATGCTGATTCTCTGGCCACTCTTGTAACCTCCTCGGCACAGGGCTTACCTCGAGTCATCCTTGTTGAAGATTTGTACAAACCCATTGAAGTAAAGAAAGAGATAGCCCGTATCCATCAAATTAAGGTAAGGCCCAACTGGATGGACCCTATAGTGCTATTCCTCAAGAAAGATATCTTGCTTGAGGAGAAATCGAAGACTGACAAGATACGGAGAAAGGCTCCTCAGTTTTAGTTGTCTGAGGACAAAAAATTGTACAAGCATTCTTTTTATGGGCCATATTTGCTATGCGTACACCCTAAGGCATCAAAATTGCTCCTCGAGTAGTTACATGAAGGGATCTGTGGAAGCCACACAGGAGGCAGGTCTTTATCTCATAGAGCCCTCACTCAGGGGTATTGGTAGCTAAACATGCAGAAGGAAGCACAAAAGTATGTGAAGAAGTGTGATCAATGCTAGAGATTTGCACCAAATATTCACCAACTAGGGGGAGTTCTTAATCCTCTGTCCAGCCCTTGGCCATTTGCTCAATGGGGTTTGGACATTATAGGTCCTTTCTCTAAGGCAGTTGGGAATAAGAGATATCTGCTAGTTGGCACAGATTACTTCACCAAGTGCGTTGAAGGTGAACCATTGGCAAACATTAGGGACGTGGATGCCAAGGGATTTATATGGAAAAATATTGTCACTCGGTTTAGAATACCTCATACACTCATCTCGAACAATGGTCTTTAATTTGATAGCAAGGCCTTTAGGAGGAACTGCTGTGATCTAGGCATAACAAATAGATATTCCACCCCAGCATATCCATAAGGGAATAGACAGGCTGAGGCTGTCAATAAGGTCATAGTGAGTGGGCTCAAGAAGAGACTGGATGATGCAAAGGGAGAATGGGTGGAAGAGCTGCCTCATGTCCTTTAGACATATCGGACTACCTCTCGAAGGTTCACTAGGGAGACACCCTTTTCAATGACTTGTGGAGCTGAAACTGTCATCCCCCTGGAAACTGGATTCCTAACGCTGAGAACGAGTTCTTTCACCCCGAGCAACAATAATGGACTATTAGGGAAAAGCTTAGACCTAATTGACGAGCAGATAGAAAATGGCATGGTCCAACTAGTCTATTATCAACATAAGCTCTAGCAAAAGCATGATGCCAACGTAAAGCTGAGGCCACTAGCACCTAGAGACTTGGTGTTAAGAAAGGTTATGGGTACTACAAACAACCCAGCTTGGGGAAAGATATGACCTAATTGGGAATGACCATATCGTATCACATTAGTGGTTGGAATAGGTGCATATTATCTTGAAAATTTAGAGGAAATGGCTGTACCACGTCCCTGGAATGTAAATAACCTGAGAAGGTATTATTATAAATGAAAGCTTTCTTTGTCATGCTCTTGTCTATTGTGTTATGCACTATACTTTATGTCATTATTTCTAAGTATTAAACAGAACCTTAGCAATGCCTAATCTCTTGGATCACATGCTTTGGGTAAATTAATACTTAATAACACCCTTCTAAGTATTAAACAGAATCTTAGCAATGCTTGGTCTCTCGGACCACATGCTTTGGGTAAATTAATACTTAATGACACCCTTTTAAGTATTAAATAGAACCTTAGCAATGCTTGGTCTCTCGGATCATCTACTTTGGGTAAATTAGTACTTTAGCTTATCATTCTAAGCATTAAACAGAACCTTAGTAATGTCTGGTCTCTCGGACCACATGCTTTGGGTAAATTAATACTTAATGACACCCTTCTAAGTATTAAACAGAACCTTAGTTATGTCTAGTCTCTCGAACCACATGCTTCAAGTAAATTAATACTTAATGACACCCTTTTGAGTATTAAACAGAACCTTAATTATGTCTGGTCCCTCGAATCATCTACATTGGATAAATTAATATTTCAGCTTATCTTTCTAAGTGTTAAACCAAGCTCCTCGAATCACTTGCCTTGAATAAGTTAATGCTCTTGGCTATTCGGCTAAGTGTTGGGCAGAATAAGAATTGTGTACCCTGTTTATTCTTTTTTGTTTTTACTTATCCAATTTATTTGAATTAGCAGCAATGTGTTACTATTAACTCTTATTAAGGGGAGAGTAGCAGCGGTTCAGTATTGTTTGCAACATCATTAATTTTGGGTCTTATCATAGGGCAAATTAATAACTACACAAACCAAAGGATAAATATAACAAAAAATAAATAAATAAATAATAACAATAAAGGCAGATAAAGTGAAGAGTAAAGTCTTTTCATTAAACTCAAAGGAGAAGTACATTATACAAAATGGCAGAATGCCATTACAAAAAATAAATACAAGGAAGAAAAAAATAAAATCCTATTGCTAAGCCTTGGTCTTTGGAAAAGGGTCTTCTTTCTTGCTCAGCATAGAGACTGAAGCATCTTCGACCTCAGGATTAGCCTCCTTAGTTTTAGCCTCAGCCTCCTTTGCCTTGGCTGCGGCATCCTCGGCCTTTGAGGGGGGCTTGGTCTCCTTGTCCTTGCCTTTGTCTTTGGCCACCTCTACCCCTTAGCCTTGACCACTAGCTTGATTGGGTCATTTGAAAGCCTCGGGGGGAGAAAGATTGGCCTGCGCAATTAAAGGCTGCTTAGAAGACTCTGGAACTTGGGCAGAGGGAGATGGGAGAGCAGCTGAGAGCTTCACGAATGTTAGGATGATAAAAGACGCTCCTAAGCTGCCTCTACTCCGAGTCAATAGGAACCATTGCAAGGTTGAGGGCCTCCACCCACGTCACCTTGCAGTAGTCCCAGCATATCTTGGCTAGCTCCTCAGCTAGCCGGATCTAAGTTTCTTCGACCCTGAAATTGTAAGACGCTTGCCTCGAGGCCTCCACGGCTTTCTTGGCTGTTCGAGCGACAGCTTTGGCTTTCTCCAGCTCGGCTTTGAGCTTCAGGACTAGCTGTTTTTGTGTGGCTAAGCTCTATTTACGCTGATTTTCAGCTTGGTCCTGGGCATTTTTTAGCCCTGCCACGGTGCTCCTCCTCGCCCGCTCCTCAGTAGTCAACTAGGTGGCCAGCTCTTGTTTCTCTTGCTTCAGGACCCCTAAGGACTTCTCAATCTCAGCGCAAGAGTGGGCCTCAGCCCTGGCCTTGTTACGAGAGTCCCGGACCCACTCCTCAACCACAAAAACTTGTTGGGTAACCTACACAAAAATAACAGAGAAATCCCATAAAAAATGGAAGAAGAAAAATAAGGGAGAATGGAACGGGCACCTTATCACTTAACTAAAAGATATGATAGTGAACTTACCATAGCAAGGTCCCTTTTCAGGGATATGAAGAGGTTTGGTTGCCTCATGCGCCTTAGAGCCTCCATATCTTTAGGCAAAAGAAGGGGCTGCTTTAAGGCCTCAGCAACGTAGGCAGAGTGCTCCCTCTGGAATTCCCTGATAGAGGAATTCCATGGGATGGCAACACCATCCAGCTCTAGCCGAGGAGCCTACGTGCGCTGCTGTTGGCACACCTCTGCTCTAACTGGATCCTCCTTACTGTCCACCGAGGAGGATCGCTTGTCTTTGATAGTTTTTTGTTGCTTGGCCACCTTCTGAGGGACCACCTCACCCTCCTCCAACTTCTGCTCCTTCCTTTTCTTTTTCAGGTCGAAGATGGGGAATAGGTCGAGTCTAGTCATGGAAGGAAGAGGGGGAGGAGGAAGCGCAAGAGGAAGCTGAGATCCTGATGCATCTTTGGGGCCTACCCCTCTGCCTTTGAGGAGATCACATAATCCTTTCTTTTTGTTATCCAGCAGTATCTCGTCTTCTTCTATGAAGTTGCTGTCAACATGCGTGATGACAAGCTTGGGAGAATGGGCGGTGGAGTGTCTGTCTAACTCATCCTCGGAGTTTAGGAGATGGATTATAGGGTCTGCTTGCTCCTCCTTGTCCTCCTCGAAGTGAAATTGGTCTATCTCAGCCTCAAGTGATAGGCGCGAGAGGCAGTTTCTTCTTTCTGGACTGCTGCTTCAGGCAGAGCACATTAAAGAGACAATCTGACCGGTGGAAGATCTTCTCGTGCTAGAAAACCAGGAACCGAGACATCAATGCGAGCCAACCGAGGGTTGCCTGCCCTAATCGCATTGCCCACTTCTTGAAAGTTGTCCGACAAGGGCACAAAGTCCAGAATAAGATGAACGGCTCGCAATTGCTTGTCTACGCTTATGAATATCTCAGATCTCAACAACTTGTTGAGACCCTCGACGTTGATAAGGCTGAGTTTAGGAGCAACGTGCCTCTTATCTACAATAACATCCACGAAGAACATCAGTAAATCCTATTATCCAAAAGAAATGAAATACTAAAGGAAAGCAAGACTAAGGAGCTAAATTCCGAGTCAAGGGACCTAACCCTAGGGTTTCCCACCTGGCTTTCCCTCCCTAGTTGGGCAGTGAAGACCGTTATGCCATTCCCCAGAGGCAATTACGTAGTCATCCTTCATGCCTTTGTTGGACTTGGGAAGACACGATACGAGTCTAATAATGTTGGACCTTAACTTAAGGTAATACCCTACGTCAGCAAGTGAGTGACACTCATACATATGTACAACGTCGTGCCATGTGAATCTCAAGCCCATTATTTCGTTGAGAGCATCGATGCTGCCCAAGACCCTAAATAGGTTAGGCGTGCACTAGTGAGGACACAGCTTATGGTTACAAAGATAATCTTAGGTTATCCTACCCATGGGGAGTGTCATTCCGCCTTCTATAAAGGCGATCATTGGAATGACCACCTCCCCTATGTCCTTATTGGTAAGTATTTAGTCTGATGAACAATACTTCAAGGATACTCCCTGAGAGATATGGTACTTAGCTTTAAAGCCCTCCATAGTAGCCAGAGAGTCTACCAGGTACTTAAATCTACCCATTTGGACAAACTAAGGGGCAGTAAGGGCAAAGTTTTTGAGAAATGATTAAAGGTTAGAAGGCCAAGGAGACAGGCTGAGAAGAAAAGAACTTAAAAAACATAAGGACTTTCAAAAATGAAAACAGATGACACTTCAGGAGCATTTTAAAAGTTGGGGAATTTTAGAAGTCTTGAAGGCTTGAAAATTTGAGAGATCTTAAGAGTTCGCAAATTTACTAAAGGAAAGTAAACCCACCAGGCACCTTATATAGGGGGTGGGATTAAGTGAGAGTTATCCCGCACAAAATTTGAGGAAAGACGCCAGCAATGGGATCTTCATCTCACCGTAGGATGGGGGGAACAGAATGCCGCCTGGAGTATTTAATGAGACGTTTCGAGCTCCGAAGTATCAGGAACAATTATGGGACATGCGAGCCTACATTCTCATGTGTGGAAATTAAGAGAAAAATGTGGGTTTTATTCATTTTCATCAAAACCCCATTTTTCTCCTCGGACATGAGGAGAAAACTGGAATTTTGAGGAGCTATTGTAGGGACAAGAGGCCCAAATACGTGTATTGGGCCTTGGGCCTTGTCCGAGGAGGCTCAACTGTCTGAGGATGGATCATTTTGAGGAGCTATTGTAGGAACAAGAGGCCCAAATACATGTATTGGGCTCCGAGAAGGCTCAACTGTCTGAGGATTGATTAATAGTATAGAAAACATAAGACTGTGAGCTTCACGAGTAAATGCGATTGTGAAGGCTGAGGGAGGTGGTCCGAGGAGGAATATCCCCTCGGCTAAATAAAGCAAAGATCAAGATGTGTGTGTCCTGGCATCTGGGATAATGTACCAGGAAGTTCTATTAGTAACGATGTACATTGCGAATGTACAGGACAAATAGGAGCTAAGAAATGTCTAAGGGAAAATTGCTACCACCGCATTGAATGCTCTGTAACTAACTCTCTAGCCACATTAATGAAGAAGTGATGTCTAAACAGTAACTTTCATCTTTACAGCTACTATCCAAAGACTTCTTGAAGCTGCTGATGGGACAAGGATAAAGACAAACAATCTGGTCTGCACGTGAAGAGTGGTGATACAAGATGAAGATAATACAAAATAAGGGGAAGACCCTGAGAGCAGGGGATCCAAAAATTAAGAGAAAAACACTGTAATAACCAATAATTGAAACTTGTAATTATATTTAAGAAAAATATATAAGAACTGATCTCCTCAGACTACGCCGAGGATAATTTTCTTTAAATTAAACTAGTTTATCTTTATAGTCTTCTCATTTGGGTACGTTTGGATTGTTATATGATTCACTAAAGTCCAGTTTTCCAGCTCACTCTCTAAAAATTCATTTTATTAGGCTTTTGGGCCCACGTTCATTTACCCTTTGGGGCTGGGGGTCCAAATTGCGACCTTACAATTACCATAATTTAAAATTACAAAATATATCATATTATCTTAATCTCGTCATCTTCTTAAACAATATATTATTGTATTATTATATTGAGATTATATTAATGTAAGATTACAAAAACGTAATATTACGGCATAATATAATGTCACGACAAATGAAACACCTTCTAACAGTATGTTTAAGAAATATTTTTAGAAACCTTTTATAAAAAAAAAAATAGTTTTTATTTTTTATTTTATAGTTTTTTATTTTTTACATAAAAATTGTATAAACACTTTTCTAGAATGGTCTAATCAAGCGTTCTAAAGGCATTTGTTAACAAGAAATTATCAGTAGATCGATGATTGAATCACATCTAAAGTAACGTGATTACTTATATATGAGAAAAGAAGTGTGAGTGTACAGTACATTATAAATTTAATTAAAGTTAGCAAATAATAATGAAAAAAAGAACTTATTATAAATTTAATTAGCGAAATTGATATAAAATAAAAAATGGTGATCAAATAAGAAAATTGTGACGATGAAATGTGATGTTGGTGGTAGTGGCTACCTGATAAAATTAGCAAATAATAATAAATAAATGGATTATTCAGGGGAAAAGAGTGTGAGTGTACAGTACATTTCCCGCCAAACGAAAGCAGCGCGCCAAATATCTTAGACCCAAAATAAAAAAGAAAAAGAAAAAGAAAAGCCCTTTATTATTATTATTATTACCATAAATAAATTGTGTTCCTCTTTCTCTTTCTCATTCTCTTTCCCAAAATTCATTTCAGCAAAAGCAAAAAGAAAGAATCGAATGAAGGGAGGGACAGTACAAATAAACTGGCACGACACGAAGCCAGTCCTAACCCTAGATTTCCACCCTCTTTCCTCTACTTTAGCCACCGGCGGCGCCGATTACGACATCAAGGTCTCTCTCTCTCTCTCTCTCTCTCTCTCTCTCTCTTGCTTTTATTATTATTATTATTATTTCAACCATTTCTTTCTAATCTAATCTAATCTAATCTAAGAGGAGGAGGAGTAGTAGTAGTAGTATTGTGTGTTCCTAATTACTGATTACTTTTTCATTTGCTACTCAATTCAGTGACTGTTTCCATTTTCTTGTGCCATAGATTATGAATTCATGACATTTTTCTTTTTGTGTCATATTCAGCCAATGTTGCTCACTGTGTTCAAATTATTAAAATCCTTCTTTGGGTTCGGATGAATTGCTCAATTGAACGATAAATCAACATATAATTTGTTTTTCTTTTTTAATCTGTGAATCAGTAATGAAATGAAGTTGGAGTTCTCAAGAACTCTTGTCATTGTGTTTTGCTTACTTTGTTTCAGCTCTGGTCGATAAAGTCAGACGAAACGGAGAAGAAAGGCCCAACGGCTACCTACCAAAATAGCCTTTCTTACCATGGTTCTGCTGTCAATACCCTTCGCTTCTCTCCTTCCGGTAAGGACGAAATACATTGCATCTGTGTTGTGTGATTACGTTAGAAGCGAAAGAAAATAGCTTCTCAGAATACATTTAACTAAACCTTTAAAACTATAGGAATCTTGCTCTTGCTTCAATTGGATATCGCACATGAGCAGTGTAATGTAAAGCGTGAAATTAATGAAATTTGTAGTACAGATTAGCAATAAACCCATCTTCAATGGATGCTTCATGTTGTTTCTAATATTTCAATGTTTCTTTTTTTTTTCTTTTTTTTTTTTGTTCTCTGAATTCTTAAATTAATCTTTCATGCCAAACTTCGTCAAAGTGTTTATAGCAATGAGTCCAGCAGTGGTTTCTACTAGTTAGTTTGTAATTTAGTTATCTGCATGTATAATCTTGGTGCCGTTTTTTTAATGCTGGAATTGATATCACTCTTTTATATAATGCAGGAGAACAACTTGCGTCTGGTGCCGATGGTATGATTTCAATCACTGCAGCTTTTTTCTTTCTCAGTACATTATCTATGCTAATTCTATCGTTGCTTTAGCAAGGCAAGCTAGGAAATTTTCCTTAAACCGACTTTTCCTTTTTCTCAGGAGGTGAGCTTATCCTATGGAAGTTACACCCTACAGACACAGGTCAAACATGGAAGGTTTTCAAGACTTTATCGTAAGGCTATTCATCTGAGTTTGTCCTTTTACTTATGAAAAAGGCTATTCATCTGAGTTCTTTTTTTTTTTTTTTTTTTTTAATTGAGATTTTGCATGCATTCAAATTGGTTATATGTAAAACAAACCAGGTTTTTAAATCTGGATTAGACTGCATATTGACAACCTAAGCCAATTTTTCATTTATATTTTAATACTGACAAAAAGAATCAGTTAAAGTCCAGATAGGAATCCTGCCCTTGAACCACTCACATTCTTGGCATGGGCAGAGCCAGAGGGGTTGAGGGGGACAATTGCCCCTCCTGACTCCACCCAATGAAAGTCTCCTACAACACAACAACAACAACAAGGCTTAATCCCAAATATTTGGTGTCGGCTATGGATTCTCAATAGATTAGCTAGGGTTGGCTGCATGAATTTTCAATGAAAGTCTCCTGTAAACCAATATATATATATCAATGTTGTGAGTCTGCATTTTAAATAAAAATAAAAACAAAAGTGAAATATGTCAAAATTTTTTTTTTTATTTTTTAGAAATTTCAGAATAAAGAAACGCCCTTTTTAGTTTGCTTTTAGATTTGTATTTTCCATTTTAACATTGATTTATGTTCTCACTTTACTCTTCAGTATTCAATTGACATGTTCAGATTTCTTATAAATTAATCTTTAGAGTTAATATTTTATTATTAATTGCTTTGCTTACCTCATTTAATTGTATCAAATGTGTACGTAGTTATTTGAGATTATGGAGAATAGATTTTATTGAGTTCCAAGAATCTTAAATGAACTTGTATAAAGATGATTTTGTTTTTTGTTTTTTTAACTTCTTGCAAATCCTTGCTTAAGAAGACAAAATTTTATTCCCATATGAATAATTAAATTCTTGTTTAATTGTATATTGTTTTGTTACTTATATCAGTTAACTGTTTTTCAAAGTTATCTTGATCGGTATAGACACAACAACTCTGAATTGAATCAGTTTCTCCTCAACAAATAAGTGCTTAGGCCAATAAAATCCTACCTAATGGGGACAGGGGAGATAGTTGGAGAGGTGACAAAACCTTATACTTTTCATTACAAAACCAATAAACTTTTCTTTCAATGTTGTCTTTTAATCTTAGCCCCCCTATATTAAAATCTTGGCTCTACCACTGATTCTTGGGGTCCAATTTAAAACTACTTAACCAATCTGATCATATTTCTGAATATATATATATATATATATATATATATAAAACAAAATAACTTACTTTGAAATAGATGTAAATCTTCAAATGACAAAGAAAACATTGGTTAGGTTTGGTGGCCCAAGTTGAATGTAATTTGTGTAAGGTTTAGTTGGGCCTGTGGTGTTTGAATTAAACCTTATATCTAGATACCAAATATGAATTCACTTACATTCGGGATTTTGAAAGTTTGGGTATTATTTTCCGGAGATGAATCATATGCTCATTAATGGGCTATTTGTGGAATAGATTTCACCGGAAGGATGTTCTGGACTTGCAGTGGTCAGCTGATGGTGCATTTCTGATTTCTGGATCAGTTGATAATTCTTGTATCATATGGGATGTAAACAAAGGTTAGAAAACAATACATAACTTTCAGAATGTTTTGATTAAAGAAAAGTACAGAAAATGTCAGTTAAAATGTTTTGTTAATTTGTATACTTTTTGTGGATGATTCTGTTCTTCAGGTTCTGTCCATCAGATTTTGGATTCCCATTTCCATTATGTTCAAGGTGTTGCATGGGATCCATTGGCCAAGTATGCTGCTTCCCTTAGTTCTGATAGAACTTGCCGTATTTACGTTAATAAGCCTCAAACAAAAGCGAAAGTCCTGGAAAAGAAGAATTATGTTTGTCAGCATGTCATTTCCAAGGCAGAACAGCCATCAGTAGATGATTCCAAGGTAATGAAATAGTAGGTCATCTCTGTTTGTCATGTATTGTAGACAAGTTGTCACTTGTTATAAGTCTCACAATTTACAAATGGTTTCTGATGCAGTCTGTGAAACACCATCTTTTTCACGATGAAACATTGCCATCTTTCTTCCGAAGGTTAGCTTGGTCACCTGATGGATCATTTTTACTTGTGCCTGCAGGTATTGACCCAATTAAATGTCCAATCCAACCTACTGTGGACTTATGTAGACAAGTCCTTTTTCTTTGAATGTTGGTAGTCTTAAAACTCTTGAAAGTAACTTGATGAAATTATCTGGTTGCTTGATGGGATTTTCATTAACTCCATGGAGTCTTCCTATCAATTTCCAATTTTTTATCATGTCAAACTGTTTGTGTGATAAATTATTTGGTAGATGGTTGTTATCTTACTAAAATTGCAGCCTTTGTTAGTATGTTTTGGTAGCCAAAATGTAATTGTGGTTGTGGTTTCAAGCGTTGACTTATGTGCCTGTGATGTCAAGACTTTAACCTGAGTTAGTAGAAGAGGGTTAATCTAATTGTTAATCATTATTTTATGCATCATCGCTATATTTCTTTGGGAAACTTAACTGGTAGGACTGTTAAATCTGATTTATATGGAAAATAAAGGTTTAGTAGCATCTAAAAAGCCCACATGGTACCTTCTACTCTGCTAGTACATGGAGCTTGTGAGTGTGTTTGACTCAAATTCCAATTATAACGTGGCCTTTAATCCATTTTGCCCAATTGTTCCTACATCAATGCCATTGAGTGAGGCAAAGTAAATAGAAGATAAATCATCTTACATTTATATGAATTTTTTTTATTTTTTTTCCTAAATGTTATCGTGTTCTTCTTGTTGTACAAGTAAGAAGCCACGGATCGCCCAAAGATTATTTCCCTTTACAATGACTACATACTTTTCTGATTATGCTCTATTTTACTTATTTGATCATTCTTATTATAACTTTTGCTGGTATTCCACATTTTTGCTTTTAGGTTCTTGCAAACTTTCGCCTGCATCTGAACCAGTAAACACAGCTTATGTGTTTTCAAGAAAGGATCTTTCAAGGTAAAATATTTACTCTAGTCTTATTCACTTGGTTCTATAATATTATCTATTGATATTGAGCCTGATATCTCGTAATGCATGGTCAGCTGATTTAATAGCAATCTATGCATTTCAATATGTGATAACTGTTTTAAATAGTAAAATAAGATTGAAGGAGACGTTATTTTGTCTGGCAGTCATGTTTTCTCAAATTCCTGACATGCAGGCCTGCTCTACAACTCCCAGGTGCTAGTAAACCTGTTGTAGCAGTTCGTTTCTGCCCCATAGGTTTTAGCCTTCGGGGTTCAAATCCAGGTACCCTATTGATGGTCAATCTGTATTTTCAAAACATGATTGTCGGACAATTTATGATTGTAATTTGAATTGTTTTTGGTGAACTGTGCAGCTGCAATCTTTAAGCTCCCTTATCGTCTCATTTTTGCGGTGGCCACTTTGAATTCTTTATACGTATATGACACAGAGAGTGTTCCTCCTATAGCAATCTTGGCTGGTCTTCACTATGCAGCCATAACTGATATTGCATGGTAAATTATACACTAGTTTGCATGCAATATACTCTTTTGATGATTATATTTAATAATATTTTCTGGGTGGTTTTGAATGGCTATTGTTATTTCTGTTGTAAGGTCACCTGATGGTCGTTATTTGGCATTATCCTCCCAAGATGGTTACTGTACTTTACTTGAATTTGAGCATGATGAACTGGGATCACCCGTCTCTTTATCAGGTTTGCTGTTCTTTTTTCACTTGGTTTTACTTTTTACTTTATTTCTTTCCTCTTTCGCCTACAACTGTTTTGTTCCTTCCCTAAATTTATTGTTTCAATCTGCTCTAGAATATAAGAAAGTAAAGGATTGGAAAAAGAACCCTGTTCAAAAGCCAGAGGATATGGTGATTGATTTGACGACAAATGATAGCGTCGTTGCAGTGGATAGCACAAAACCAAAAGCAGGCAACAATGAAGGAAAACAGGAATCACCAAATATGAACCCTGTTCAAAAGCCAGAGGACATGGTAATTGATGAAACTACAAATGACAGTGTTGTCACAGTGGATAGCAAAAAACCAGAAGAAGGAAACAATGAAGGGAAGCAGGTACCCCCAAGCTCGGCAAGTACTCCCGTCTCAACTAAACCAGCTAAGAGGCGTATTACTCCCATCGCAATTGATCCTTGATCCGTGATAAATGCAGTGCTCACCTTTGTAAATTTTGATGTAGCCTAATTTGAAGGTTTTGTTTAGAGGTTGTAGATTTATCAATAGTTTTCTAATGTAGGATATATGATATATAAGGAACCAATTAGCTCTTAGTTATAGGTGCTCAAAAAATGATATATATTTTTTCTTTTAATTTTCCCGGGAACCAGAGTTTTCTTTATAGTAGATTTTGGTGAGAGATCAAGCCAATTTTGTTATGTATTGGCTTCTAATATTGAAAATCTGGTCAGATCTAGTCGTATTATAATGACCTTTGCTACGTTGGGTTTGTTCATAATTGTTTCACTTCTCTTGTGGTTGCATTATGTTGGGTTGGTTCACAATTGTTTCACTTCTTTTGTGGCTGCATTATGTTGGGTATACACTGCAAGTGAAGTCCTACGTTGAATAATTATAAGAAGAATGACTAATTAATATAACATAATTAACACATACACATTAGGCTTAGGCCTTTTAGGTTAAAGGGTGTCTTTAATAGCTATTATGATCTCAACTTTCATTCTACCGATCTTGACGTTGAATAATTATAAGAAGAATGACTAATTAATATAACATATTTGACACATACACATTAGGCTTAGGCTTAGGCTTTTTGGGTTAAAGGGTGTTTCTAATAGTTATTATGATCTCAACTTTCACTTTACCGATCTTGACTGTTCAATAAAAACATCTATTTCGGATGATCCCACTGCAATCTTTATTAAAAAGTGTTTCTGAATTTATACATCATCATGCAATGCAAAAGAATTTAGGGTAAATTGAATTTTTAGTCTCTCAAATATGGGCTTTCTGCAATTTTGGCCATTAATGTAAAAAAGTTCTTGTTAAGCTCTTTAAGTTAAAAAAAAAAGGAACAATTTTGTCACTGTTTATTTTATTTCCACTTCTTGCTGTCTAAACTCTTAGAATGGGGTGTCTTACCATTCTGTTACTAGATATAATCCGAAAATAGATAGATGAGTTAAATTGTTACATTTAAAAGTTTGATGTCAAAATTGAACCTTTTGATTTGATAGATCAAAATCAAACAACCCATATATTTAAGGAGCCAAAAATACAATTTACCCAAGAATTTATATATAATCAAGTAATGAAATCCACTAGACTATTTTTTTTACGGGGAAAAAAAAACCACTAGACTAGAGTAGCATATCAATTGAAAACTGATTAAATGAATAAAATCGTCACTCTCATGAAGTATTGTCCACATGTGGAAGAACTCAAATTAAATAAAAAGTGAATACTTTTCACTGACAACTTTTCTCACTTTATTACATAAAAAGTTATTTAAATGAACAAAATCCTCGCTCTCATGACATTGTGGGGTCAAATTAGAAGTATTATTAAATTTATATCAGATTCACATTATTTATAGTTTCTTGACTTCTATATATATATATATATATATATATATATATATTAAATATTACTAAATTTTTTTCATTGCTAAATTAACTTTTGATTTAAGATTAATGCCTTTGCATGGAAATTTACTATTAATGAATTTATTTTAAAAGTCATTTTTATTTACTTAAAATGATTTCTACTTGAAGGATTATTATTTTCATGCTTTTATTTATGTTGTACTATTTTCTATTAACCTTATAATATCATGAAAATTTATTTGAAAGTTTGTTTCAATTTTTTTAAAGTTATTTTTATGTCAAATTTGCTAATATTTACAAATTCAATACCTTTATTTTTATTTTAATTAATTACTAAATTAATTATGACATTATTACATTTCGACCTAGGTCCAACTTTAAAAACCTTGAACATCTCCTCTTAACAATTCTTTGAACAATCTGAGTCTTAAAACCATGCATATAACATCCCTCTCATATTTGGTGAATCCTACATCTATGGGACCATATAATGTGAGTGAGATGTTGTATAAGTTCATTCATTAGATAATTTCCTACTTATGAGTGAGATGTTGCGTACTAGTTATGCACTCCACAAAGTAATTACTAATTTACATGTAACAAAATACCAAATCCTCATGTATTCGTATTGTGGTTGTTGTGTGCAAAGTGTGTGGTTTGCTCAAAACTGGAAGATGGCATTATTTAAAATTAGAGTACTCTTTATATATCATCGGATCATCCTATCTGTATCTTAAAGATGTCATCTGCATAACAACCTACGAAACAAATTGTACAACAATGTTACACTACCTAATTTTTTATTAAATTCATATTTTGAAAATCACACTTTCAAATTATATGTTCTATATATTCTTAATATGCATGTCAATTTTCATGCCAATCAGATTTTATTTATCATTTAATCCATAAACTCATCTTTTATGCATTATTTTAAATATAAAAACTTGAATTTAAACAATTGAGTGATTACATGGTTATTGATTTTCAATCATTTTGTAAGCATAAAGAATATACAAAAATAATGTAATCCAAAGATAGATTTAACAAAATTTGATCCAATTAAAAAATATTTGGTAGTATATATATATATAAGTGCCAATTAAACTACAAGACTCTTGGCTAGAGAAGTATTTTATGTAATAACTAAATAAGTTTTAGGTTGGCTAAGATATTGTCTTGGGGGTACACATGCTTAAATCCAATGAATTATTCAATACTCTGAACTAATGTTTCCTCTTAACACATAATAATGGGTTCTACTAATAAAATTTATGGTAGGATCCACTATTCATGTGAAAGAATATTGAATATTTTTTCCTTAATCTTAATAGGAGTTATTAATTTATTATATTCTTAGAAAAAAAAAATACTATGATAGAAGACTTAACATGTAGAAAATTATGTTGGACAATAATGCAAATGATTAAAAATGGATTTGGCTACAAACAGTTCGCACCAAAAAGAGTAAAATAGTTATATATTTTGAAATTTTAACCGTTGAATCACATATTCTATATGTTTAATACACATGTCAAATTTGTGTTAATCAGATCTTATTTAATATTTTATCAATAAACTTATTTTTATGCATAACTTTTAGACTATAAAAACTTTAAATTTAAATATTTTATTAATGAGATAACTATTGATCTTTGATTACTTGAAATTTAACCTAAAGGTAGATTTGTCAAATTTCACATCTAATAAAAAGATATTGAGTGGAGTTATAGCCTCAACTTACGACTAAAGTTTGTTACAAACTTTGTCCTAATGTTATTAGTGTCTATAAAAAAAAATTCTATTAGTGGAGGCAATCATTTTATCTCAGAATAATAAATAAATAAATAATTAGTGGAGGATATTGGTTTTAAATTTTAATAGTCGAAAAAGTCAAAATTTTTAAAAGACACAATTTACTAGGTTATCTTATCTCACTTCTCACCAAGATTTTTTATGTAAATTTTGAAATTTATTCTGTGCACCTTAAAAATATTTTCTTTAATAAAACATCTTTTAGTTAAAAAAAAAAAAAGTAAAAAATTTCAATTTTCAAGAATATACTTAATTTAAAATTATATAAAATATTGAATATTCATTAAAAAAAGGGCAAAATTATGAAATTATAAAAATAGAATAATGGCCAAATAAAATGAGAATATACTTGTATGATTTGTGTAAGGACACAGATTTGACGAACCAGCCCAAGATTGGATGAGACAGTCTGAAAGGCCCAAAAACAATGAATTTGTAGAGAGTGGAAAAAGAAAGTTGGCTAGATTAATTTAGATAGTCAATAAAATGGGTTAAGATCACTAGAAGGGAGAGATAAAAAGTTTAAATTCAATAAATTATTCTCAATAAGGGTCCGAGAAGGTCAATTTTGATACTTGCTGTTCTTAGTTTAGATACAAGCTACACTTAGTATTTTCCCTCTTCCTTCTAAGAAGGATTCCTTCACATTATATAGTTCTTTCAAGATCATCTTCACCCTACACTTGTCGATTATTTGAGTCTTCACTTGAGTGTACGTCCCATCATGCATCTTCTTTGGCCTTTTATGAGGCGTGATGGCCAAGGTTACATTGTTCAGATGTCTTTTCCACATAAATGCGGTCAGAAGAGTAGGTGCAGCACATTTCTTCAATCCTGATACACATCTTCATAGCTAGGGTTATGCAAGGATCACTCTTCGGACTGCCCTTACTTATTACAAATATGAGAGGTTCCGTTTTGGGATTCTACGTATTTATTTACGTCTCCTCGAACTCGTCCTCGAATAAAACTTGAGGCCCAACATATGATTTTGGGCCTTTATCCTCACAAGGCCCAATACAAGATTTTTGGGCTTTTAGCTCTTCAAGGCCCAATACACGGCTTTGGGCCCTGTCCCTACAATTTGATTTTGAAGAAGGAGATCAAGATAAAGATAAATTTTTGACATTTTTCGTACTCTAAAAAAAAAAAAAAAAAAAAAAAAAATTCAAAACCATCCCAACATGGCACGAGTTTAGTCCTTCATGGTAGTCAAAAAGCAGGAAATTACGGAACAAGATCCACACCTGATTATAACTCATTCTCTTCCCTCCCAATCCTCTTATGACCGTTGGAATTTTAAAACTTTGAAAAAAATGTCTTACAAAGCTGCTTTTTACTTGTCTTCCCTACTCAGAAACTGTGTTCCACTCTCTGCAATTTCCCAAGCTAAGCAAACCCATGCCCAAATCCTTGTCCTTGGCTTCCTTTCCAACGTGACCCTTCAAACAGATCTCTTACTGTTCTACTCTAAATGTGGGGTTCTCCAAGATGCCCGCCAAGTCTTCGACAAAATGTCTGAAAGAAATATGTACTCGTGGAATATAATGCTCGCTTCTTATGCTCAGAATTCTCTTTTTTTGGATGCTATGAATGTTTTTCATGATTTTCTGAAAATGGGTATTCGGCCTGATCATTATACAATGCCTCCAGTGTTTAAGTCATGTGTTGGAATAGGAGATGCTTTTTTGGGTAAGATGCTTCATGGTTGGGTGGTTAGGCTTGGGTTTGAGGAATATGTTGTTGTGGGAAGTTCGGTTTTGGATTTTTATGTGAAATTTGGTAATTTAGTTGATGCAAAGCGGGTATTTTCTAATATGTTGTTTAGAGATTCTGCAGTTTGGAATTCAATGATTTCAGGATTTGGGAGGGCTGGCTTTTATGTTGATGCTTTGAATTGTTTCAGGAGCATGCTTAGTGAAGGAGTGAATATGGATTCCATGACGATTCCTAGTATTTTGAATGCTTGCGGACGGGAAGGAGACTTGATGAAAGGGAAGGAAATTCATGGGCAAGTAGTTAAGAGTCTCATATTTGATGGAGATGTTGCAATTGGTAATTCATTGATTGATATGTACGCAAAGTGTGGATGCTTGCATGACTCTCAAAAGGTCTTCGAGAACATGCGTGAACTGAATTTGGTAACTTGGACAACATTGATATCTTGTTTTGGTGTTCATGGGAAAGGGGAGGATTCTTTGGCTTTGTTTAAGAAAATGAAAGATTGCGGGTTTAAACCAAACTGCGTTACACTAACAGCAGTTTTGGCTAGCTGCAGCCACTCAGGTCTCATTGATCAAGGCCGGAAGATTTTTGATTCTATAAGTTTTGAATATGGATTGAAACCCAGTGTAGAGCACTATGCTTGTATGGTGGATCTTTTGGGTCGTTTTGGACATCTAGAGGAAGCACTTGGATTGGTGAAAAACATGAAGTCAGTGGCAACAGCAAGTGTTTGGGGTGCCCTACTTGCTGGTTGTGTAATGCACAAGAATGTTGAAATTGGAGAAGTTGCAGCTCTTCAGCTTTTTGAATTGGAACCTAGAAACTCTAGTAACTATATAGCTTTGTGTAGTATTTATGATTCTCTTAGCATATGCGATGGTGTTTCAATAATCAGAGCAAAGATGAGGAATATGGGTTTGGTTAAAACTCCTGGTTATAGCTGGATGACCATTGCAGGAAAAATACTTAAGTTCTATCAGGGAGACTGCTCTCATCCTCAAACTAAGATGACACATGAAATGTTAGATCAAATAATTAAGGCACCTACGTTGCCTGGTGATTGTGGAAGCTACCTTTGAGTATAACCATGGGTTGCTAATTTAATGTCCTTTGCAACATGAATATGGCCAAATTTTTTATGGTTCTACCTTATGAGGGTTGGTAATTCAACCATTTTTCTTTAGCACATATAGAATAGCTGGAGGATTCATTTTTCTTCATGCAAACGCAACTGTATCGCACATTAGCACGATCTGTGAATATATGTACAGAGCTATGGAACATATGCAAAGTGACAGAGTCAGATGGATCTTGGATGCACTCATTTAAGGGTAGAGTTCTTTACCTTAACATATATGTAATCTTCTTCTTTTTTGGGATTTTGTTTTTTGTATCTACTGTTAAATTACCGATTTTCCAAAATCTTAAGCTATTGGAATATGATAAATTTAATCATTTAACTACATATTTCTAACACTTCCCTTCTCGTGTGAGCTCAAACTCTCTTTTAATAGGTGAGGTCCAACACATGGGATTTTAAATGGGAAGTAAAGTGGAGGAGATAGAGATCAAACTCAGAACCTCCTACACTGATTCCATGTTAAATTAACAAATATGGTAAATTTAATCTTTTAACACCATACTTCTAAGTTCTAACATGTTAAATTACAAATTCTTCCAAAAGCTTAAGCTATTAAGAGATAGTAAATTTAATTATTTAACCACATAATTCTAATACTCACCTCTCAGTGTGGGCTCAAACTACCTTTTAATAGGTGAAGCCCAATACATGAAATTTTAAATGGAAGGTAGAGTGGAAAAGTCAATGATCAAACTTAGGACCATCTATTTTGATATCATATTAAATTACTGATTGCCTCAAAAGCCTAAGCAACTTAAGCTTTTTGGAGAATTGGTAATTTAAAATCTTCATTCAAGAATAAGAGGTAGATCTACGGGTGATGGCAAGTGCCTTCCACCAAAAGCTATAGGTCACAAGTTTGAATTTGGGAATCAATCTTTCCAACAAAAATTGGAGTAAAGGGCTGCCTAGTGCCTACCAATCATGTCTCCCAAACCTCAAGTGGGAGATTTGTGCATTGGATATAACCTTAAAAAAAAAAAAGAAATTGGTAAAAAATCTACATTCAAGAATAACAAACAGGTTCCAATCTTTCACCATTTGTTTGTTTGACTGTCAGGTCTTCTTCTGCCAAGTGTCAACCTTATTACATTCTGGCAAGCAGTTTGTGTTACTTTGTGCTTCTGAAGGTACACTTCCCATCAATTTGACTAAATGTTTCATTTTAATATTACCTGGTAATTAATAATTGTTAAACAATAATCAGGCTGAATGGTGTCTACCAACAGAGGTTCTAGAGGAGATCTGTCACTCGCCAAATTTAGCAAATGTTATTGGGTTTTCAAATTATCAGTATTCTTATTAAATTGTGAAATCTTAATTGAGGGGAGTTGTTGACGGGGTAAGTTATCCATATGGTTCATTTCCTATAGCAGTCTATGGTGAAAGATAGTTAACTACAATACACTAGTTTCTGAGGGTTATTATTATTATTTGCATTTCACATTTCTTAGTATATATGTGAGTTGTTATTGAGGACATCAATAATTGGATGTTCACCAGACTTTTATGAAAATTAAACTATCAAACACTATATATGTTTAGAATTGGAGAGACATTTGAAAGGAGAAAATCCTACTGTAGCCTACTTCTATATGATGCTGTTTAATTATCCTTTTGCCTTTATATCTTCATAATTATTTCACTGGATGAGAAACAATGATGGGAAGCTTAAACTGCCCCTTGCCTCTTCATCTAAATATAATTTAGCCCATATTTTAAGGATGAGCTTATAATTGGCTAACTTCACAACATATTCACTCTTTTTTTTTTCCCCCGCTCGCGATTTTATTTCAATTAGCTACGTTAATCTCATTAAAATTATTTGAAATAAAATAGTACAATAATATTTAAAGTGAACTCGTTAATGGCTAATATAATTAGTAAGGGTTATATAATTGCAAAAGACAAGCATGATTTAGACCAGATCAACCTACACTGAGTTTGATCGAATGTTAATGCTCACAATGTGCAATAATTGCTCGTGGGGTTGTTAGTGGCTATTATCAAAGATTCAAAGTTGATAATACACCCGAATTACCTATAAAAAAAAATGATACCCCAAAGAAGAGCTGAGTTTTTTATATACATTTTAAATAATTTATTTGTAGTATACGAAGGGAATGTCAAGGTATTCTTCCACAACCTTTACAGTTTTTATTCTCACAAAAAACAAGTATGGGAAAGAACAAGAAATTGTAGTTTGTTGTCTCAGAAAATAGTGGTTGTAAATATAAATCATTTTGTTGCTTGTGACATTTATTTGTGTAGCTTTAAATCAGGCCTTTTGCTCAAGATGATTATGACTGGACACAGAAGAGGATGCTGCCGCTTGAATAGCTTGAGGATGATCCTCTGCAGGTTTAATATGTGGACCTTCACTCACCTTCTCATTTTTCTTGATCGCTTCCTCAATATGCAAATCCTCTTCGATTGATAATACCTTGATTTGTTCACCATGTGGGCCTGGTATAATGGCTTCCTGAACCTTTATATGTTCATCTATATTTATAATCTCAGTTTTCTGAACTGCTTTTTTCTTTCTCTTCTTAATGAAGCAACACAGAGCAACTGAAAGGAATGCAAGAAAGAATAGACCACCAAGTGAGACGAATACAATTACAATAACAGTAGAATGGTGTCCTGGTGCTGGTGGTGGAGAAATAGGATGAGGCGGTGGTGGTATCATAGTTGGGGAGGGGGGTGAAATGGTGTGGGGAGCTGGTGGATAGAAAGAATGATGGGGTGGTGTTGCTGGTGGCGGAAGTAATGGCCGTGGTGGTGCAATGGGGCCGTGGGGTGGGTTACCGTGAGGTGGTGCTGCATTTGGAGGTAATGGAGGGTTAGGAGGTGGTGCCACATTTGGAGTTGGAGGAGATGGAAAATTATGTTTATGTGGTGGGGCCACTTTTGGAGAACTATGAGGTGGCACTACTTTTGGAGGGAATGGAGGATATTGGTGGGGTGGTGGTAGAGGAAAAAATGGGTAAAAATAGTCTTTATTTTCGCTAGGAGCCATTTCAACGTGCAAAAGTTTTCAAAGCTAATTGATAGATTTGAGCAGTGCAGGTATTGGAAGATGGACAACAAGGCATGTGTTCAATGCCTATTTGTAGTTCCTGAGTACGGGTTTGAATTGTTTGATGTTTTGAATACTTCAAACCCTTTAGTAACTTGACTCCCATGCAAAGATTTTGCAGTGTTGTCATTGATTGCATTGAAAAACACTTAATTATACTTAATTTATTATTATTTTTTTTCATTTTGCTTTCTATCAAAGTCTCCTCTTTACAAATAAAAAATGTCGGTTGGCTTGATTAGTAATGTTTTATGCGTTGAACGAATCGACATAAACTTACTCTTTTTTTATCACCTCCTGATAATGAGGTGAGGTATTTTGGGAACTTGTTTTTAAAGTGTACCAGCTTAAGGAGGATTCTACCTATTCAACTGCTGCAAGGGATTCCTCACCCTGTTTCTGCATTCACATTTAGGTATGTCTAACTTTTTCTCTAATCCGTTTCATTAATCAATTGAAGATCGTACGGTACAATCTGGGCCAAAAAAAGAAAAAAGTACGGTACAGGGAATGAATACCCCAATTGAAATATCAGATCTACTAAGGGGCTGTACATTAGGCATTTTGGAAGTCTTAAAATTTTTTAGATGATAAGATAATCATGTTAAACTGGTGGTTGGACTAATGCTTTCTTGAAAAAAGGAAAAGAAGATATTGTTGTAACTTGGGTTGGCACAAAACCTATTATTAATCCATGACCTGAAACGTGAAAATATTATATTTTGGATGGCTCAATTTTGAAGTCTGGTCCTGGTCATTAAAATACTCGTACTATTAATGGAGGATTCCCTCGAAATTGAAACTTTAGTACAACCAAGGATCTAACAATAATTAAATTTAAGACAAGTTAATTTTTCCATTTATCAAAGTCGGGTAAAGGAAAGGAAGAAACAATTAAGTGCACTTCTTTGGTTAAGACTTAAGACATTGTCATTGTATTACACTATTCATTTGTCAAAGAAACAGCACAAATTTAAAAAGAAAAAAGAAAAAGGCAAAAATGATGGTCAGTTTCAATTCTCATTCTTTCCCCATCTCTATTTTGTTTGAACAAAGATAGCATTGTAATCAAAACTGTGATTCATGAACAGGAATGGACAATTTGTTACATCTCTGAGACAAAATTTTAGCCCCTTTTTAATACCAAAGAATTTGCAAAAAGAATGAAAAAATCGGTTTCTATGCAAAATTGTATCCTCCGTGTAATTCTAGATTTTCTTTTGAAAATTTGGTGCTATCTTGAAGAGTAGTAGAATAGTTCGGGCGCTGAGCTGCTATAGAATGACAAGTAATAAAGGAAATAAACTTCAGCTCAATTCAATGTTACCCAATTTTTCTGGCTTCCAATCTTTGAGACCACGGGTGCTGGTAGTCTGGAGGTTTTGGCAACTTGCTTCATCAAAACTGGTACCAGTAAATCCACTTTTGTCCACTCTGCACTGATTAACAAGAACCATTTTACTATCAAAAAAAAAAAAAAAAAAAAAAAAAAAATTGAAAAAGTTGCTTTAATGGCCCACTTTTTTACCTCAAAAGGGGAGAGAGAGAGAGAAGGAAAATGCAATTCTTACTCTCTTTTTTTTAATTGTTTTTTTAATTCTTTTCTAAAAATAAAAAATAAAAACAAAAAATCGAATGTCATACATACCCCTCCTATTCCTAGTGCTTCCAACCCCTGTGCCAAGGCACAGGGATGAAACGTATGAGAAATACTGTTTGAGATGGTTTTTGCTGAGGGCAACAAAAACCAATGCGTGCAAATATGGTCTGTTGAAGAAGTTAAAGCAACAAGATTTTTTTTTGACAGAAGTGATAGGTTAAAGCAACAAGATGAAGGAACATATAATGTGGATTGAGTTTTTCTACGAGCAAAAGTCCCAAGGATGAAGCAATTTACATCAATTATGCTGGGATGTACATGAGCAATAATAGGAAGATTCAGAAAGTAATCGGAGCTTACTGTACTCATCCATTAATCAGAAATGAAGCCTATAGTCTGTAAGCAGGTAAGAGAGGACAATTTCGTTCCACACATCAGGTACCCCAGGTAGACACCAGTGGCTACAATCAGGCGTATATGGGCTGTCACTCCAGTTACCCACATGAGCATCACTCCGGAGAGCTGTCATGGAAGTTACGTGCAGAACAGTAACAGGAAGTGTCATATTCTTTGCCACCTCCAAAATAGTATCTGAAAATAGGTTCTGGTCCCTTCCTCTTGCCTCTGATAGGGGGTGCTGGGTCATATTACAAAACCTACGAGTTTGATCACTGATGCACAAACAAACCATATCCTTAGTCATGTTGAAGCCAGTTTGTGTCCACCTCAAGAGGAATTCAAAATACAAGGGAAACAATGAAACAGACTAAAACTAAACAAATATAATGATAACATCAGCCCTTCAAATGTGCTTGGTTGCAACTTGTAACTATTACTAAACTTGAAACAGAATATCAATTCTAGAAACCTTTTAGGTTGCATTTGGATTTGGGGACTAAAACTTGAAATCAAGGGATTTAAAAAACAACTGCTAGCTTAATATACCTGTTGTAATTGTAACAACACATAATGGATTAACTTAAGGATTTTGTTTGAACAAAAAAACTTGAAATATGAATTTGACATAACATCATACACCTAATCATTTCCAATCTACACGTTAACATGGCGTAAATCCATCCATAAATTTTACAAAATTGAAAAATTTTGTACTTTCCATACTCTACTCAAGTCATTTAAACTAAAAAATGAAATCCAAAACTTTCTCTACTTCCATTCAAATAAACCATTAGAGAATGATTAGCAACTTTAGGGGGAAAAAAAAGATCAACATTGTTATTGTGGGAAGCAATTTCATGAGAATAGGCCAACTGATAAGTTACAACAGGGAAAATTCATTTTTAGTTCTGTAAGCAGAGACAGTAGTTTCCAAGCAATAACATGAAGTGGAAAACCAAATATGTTTGAGAACACAGGATCATATTGCCAATATAGAAGGCATACCTCCAGTGAGATGGCTCAAAACTTCGGAAGAAGACACGCGTTCGATTTGTATTGATGTTTTTCTCAACCCATGATGCCCATGTGCCTAGTGCAGTTCTGTAGGCAGCAGAAATTGGCATTCCAAGCTTTAAAGTGTTTCGAACCTGGAAATAACAGCCACTATCCAAAATACAATTTAGCAGCATTTTATACAGGTGTACTAGAAGATAATAATTTTCAACAAAGACTCAAAAGTTTCCAGTACATTAGAAATTTTGTGGATGGATAAAATGAGAGCACGGCATACAAATTACTAATGCTAAGATAGGGAAACCAATATCCATATAAATTGCATTCTACAAGGCTTAAAAAATAGTTACAATAGCAATTTGCAAGATGAAACAATAGAGCAACATGTGGTGTGTTTCTTAGTAATTCCCTCTTTTCTTGTTCTATTAATAGGTGAAAACATAAGCTTTAACTCAATCAACCACATTTACTTGCCACCTGATCAGAGGCTCAGATGCCTCAGCTGGTAAGCAAAATGTCACATATTACAGCCAGAGCAAGAAAAATTATGGAGGTCTCAAAAAAAAAAAATAAAATAAATAAATTTACAGCTTTCTTTCATTACAAGGTCCTTGAAATGTCTATCCCCAGAGTAACATGTTCAGGTGTAATGCTGACAGGAGAGAAATTTGAAATATGAGCACTGGACTTCTATAGAGCTCTGTAACTGACTATGGCTTAATTATGCATGATGTTTCAAAACATGTGGAAGTGCTAGCGAGCATCAATGTTGGAATGTACACCACATCAAATAATTGGGAGATGCACTCAGCCAAAAAACAAAAGGTTGATGCAGATACAACTATGGTGTCACTAGGAACAAGTAATTCACAATAGATGAGTTTTATATGTTCTCTTTTTTCTTCTCTTTTCTTTTTTTCCCAGTATACAGGTGGTTTTTCAGATAATATTCTTGCTCTTTATATGCAAATGCTTATTTTCTTTTCCTTGCATAAAATTTTTTCATTAGTGATATGTCTATAGGCAACATTCTATAGTGTATGATCTTCTGAACAGAGACATTTAATTCAAGCAGAACATGTTTGACTTGACTGGATATTTAGTAAGAAGTAATTTAGAATATGTTTGGTTAGATATTGAACAATTAGTCATGCTCGTGTAAAAAAATCATAGGGCTGCAGAGGTACATATTAATTTTAATTCACCCAACCTCGGCTCAGAGCTATAAAAATGCAGTTTTCTCTCCTTAACATTATTTAGGTAACCACTTTTTCTTGCGTTTTTAATTAATAAGAAATTGATATTAGTCTCAAATTACTATTCCCTACATCTCATGCATAAACATTTAAATTTTATAATTTAGAAAAATTTCAGACAGTTTAGGAGAATGATTAGAGAAATTTTGTCTGTGTTAAAAAACTATATATGCAAAGAAAGAAATTCAGGTGGAGCTTTTACAATAACAAATATAGGAAACAAACCATTGGAATCACCCTCATGAATAAAAATCTCACTTTGAAAAGTTTTGTTTCCATAATAGCCTTCATATTGGACAGGGTTAAATTTGACTCTGCAAGGTCACAAGCATCCAATGAATGTGATTCATCCCTGCCCAAAAAAGTTTTGACTTCCAATTTGTTGGGGAAAGTTAAAAAGATCATTTTTTCCCTCAAGCTCTCTATGAGCCCATCCTTGAAACAATTTTCCAATACAGTATTCAAAAAGAGGATCTGTTGCAAAAGAATAGTTTTACTCTTATATGCTGATAGGTTTGAGGCTCTGCCAGTGTTTGACAATGAAACAAAATTGGTTAAGTGAAACATTATTATTCCAGGATAATTTGGGGCATGGCTTTAGTCATTGGTGAAACATGAGAGGGCTTTGTTGAGTGGATTTCAGATGATGACTTTAGTCAGCAACGAATGTTGAGATAAACACTTTGTTAGGTGGAGTTGAGGTCATTTTAACAATCCATTTTCATGCACAATTAGCCTAAAAGGATATCCATAATCTGATGTAAACCAGTACAATTATTTCACTCAATGGGGCTTTCTTCTAGAGAAGGGTGATTCTCGAATGTCTTATTGGTAAAATCCATGCAGAAGTATCATCACTAAGCATACTGTCAATGTCTTATCCAGAATCTAATCAATAAGAAATCTAGACTGAAAGATCCTGCAGCTTGATGCTTTGGTACAGAAGAACACTGTTCCATATGGAGAAATCTTCATCATTAGAGAAATGGCATAATTAATAATCTTTTATTTTCTTCTTCTTCTTCTTCTTCTTCTTCTTCTTCTTCTTTGTGTGTGTGTGTGTGTGTGTGTGGCAGCAGAGGCATCTCAAGGAGTTTTTAAATGGATAAGCAACCATGAATAGGAAAAAAAATCCATATGTTGCTATCTTCCCAAATAGTTTTCATTTCATAGGTGTTTGCCTTTTACTAAATGAACACTATCACACACAATGTGCATGTAAAATCTAATCCGAAATTATAGAACTAGGGTTGATATGGCAGAGGAAGATAGGTATTTATGGTGAGGCAGAGGTTCTTACAGCTAAGAATTTATGGATGGAAGCTAATGATTATCTAAAACTATGTTTACATAATTATTCCTCAAGTGCCATGTTATAACTATAAATATATTTACTACGGGTGAGAAGAGAAACTAACAATTATTAAACTTCTCTCACATGACTATCAGTACTCCTCAAGTTAGGAGTTAAGGTTACTTTTACCATTTTTACTTGAGAGAGAGAGCGAGAGAGAGGAATGCACCAATAAAAGCAGGAAGATCACTTATCTTCTTATAGTAGCACTAAAAAGCTGCTCTTTCCAATGGTACACTCATCTAGAAAATTAGGAGAGTGTTTCCTTTCCTATTTTTGTACTCATTTTACCATTTTAGATAGTATATATATTATATGAACATAGAAAAGGGGATTGAAGCGTAGGAATTTCTATAAGTTGCATCCCATGCCATAAGTTCTCATACCCAAACAAAAACACTATAACCATTAAGATCTGTTCAAATGATTAATGGACTTCAAATACATGGTTTCTGCATTCTGCAATATAACATAAGTGCATAATCCGAATTATAACTAGTAAAATGTGATGAAGTTATAATAACACTTTCTATAATTCAAAACTTTGATTTGCGTGTTAGATCAATGGAATCAGGGTTGGATTGCAATTCTCCATAAAAAATCATGGATATGAGAACATCTGAATTAACCCAATGGTGGATTAACCCATGCTTCAATTCTCGTAATCCTATCCAAGCAAGGAATTTCATATAGAAAAGCACAGGTAGCATGGAGATTGACACACAGAATCGAGAGAACTTACGTTTCAAAAAGCTTGCCTGGCACCCACCATTGTCCTGTGTTGAATATGAGAACATCTGAATTAACCCAATGGCTGCTAATATTGTCTACCTTGTCCAATTTAAGTGTCGACTTGACCCTCTTTGGCGCATGTCTAGGCATCCCTCCCGGTTGCACCAGGAAAACTGAACGAAAAAACTCAACAGTAAAGTTGAAGGAACTGAACCGAACACCTAAAAATCTAATCCGTTTTGTGATCTTATTTCCATTCACTTCATAGACACTCTTCTTATCTTCTACCCCTGTCATAAGCAAGCATATCAGTGACTCCCACTGTGTTCTACTCATAGAATCACCAACAAAAACAACTCTTTTGCCTCGAAGCATTCCTAATATGCTTTGCACATCAAGCCTCGGAATAACACAATCCATAGGCTTCCATCTCCATCGCAAATAATCTTTATCTTCCCGTCCATTTCCCAAGCAATTGAATCCTTGCTCTACAAAAGGGCATTCTGTAGCATTGTACAATGGATAACTACCATCCAAAACCCAACTTCCATTAAAAATATTGCAACTATTTAATGAAACATTAGTCTTGGATGCACCATACCCGTAAAAGGCTTGGCTGAGACTTGGGAGCACAAACATATAACCACAACCAATTGCTACGAGGGATGAAATCACAAACCCAATCACCACAAGAACGTGAAACAAGCGCGAAACCCCACTCCACCGACTGACTCTTGGGCTTAAAACACTCAATCCCCTTGGACTTGTAACATTCAAGGCCCTCCGGTTGATTGATGCACTGCGTTTTAAGGATGCAACCCTTTTGAGACTTTTCATCATGTCAATCATCCATTGAAACTATTCACTATCCCAGTCATCCAGAAAACATCAAAACTGCTCCCATGTGATACAAACCATTGGTTCAGGATCCAAAATAGTCCGTCTTTCCATATATAACTTCAATCCTATTGTAAAACCAATCCAAGAACCATACAAATCCAATCACTATCTCATCGAAATCCAGCAGAAATCAAAACCAACATACAGCCACCTCAAAAAGTCATCAACTTTGTAAGCATATTAGCAATGTCACTAATAAAACTTCAAAAGCACAAAGAAACAAAAAAAATAACTGTACAATCTACAAATGCAATCCAAGAAGTCAAGAATTCAAGCTCAGAACCATGGTGTGGTCAAGACCCATAATAGAAATGAGTTAAAAACCAAATGGGCATGCTTCAAATCTCAAGAAAAACAAACCCGGTTGCCTAGAATCTTGGATGAATTAGTGAAGAAAAGAGAGACGCTAACGAAATTAGAAGACAGTAGCTACCTGTGAAGGAGGCATAAAACAAGGATATGGAGAATCCACCGTTGAATCTTGAGGGGACTTGCAGAGTTGGAGAGATGTAGGCAGAGAGCAGAGAAAGGAGATGCTTTGGAGATTTGGGAGGGTTTTGATTCAGAGGTGGTTGAGAACAGAACGTGTAAAATAACAAAGAAAAACAGAAAGAAGCATGGGGACTATAATATTCAAGTAGTTAGAGACCACTTACCCTCTTCCAAAAAGAAAAAAAAAAAGAGTAGTTAGACTTAGAGACATTGTACCAAATCAAAAATAATTAGAGACCCTATCAATAATTTCCAATTTTTTTAATCGAAAAAAAAAAAGATGATATGGTTTGCTACTTTGTAGGAAATTATTAGATCATTGATTTATCTATCATAAAAAAGTTGCCCATATTAGTCTCAGTTTGGGATAGCTTACATTTATTGACTTATTTAACTTGAAAAATAAATTAAATCCCTTAAAAGAGATAAATTTGATAAACTAGGACTAGATTAGTGCCAATTTATTAGTTCAATATAGAATTTTTTTACTCAAACAAGTGGGTTTAACTCAAGATTTTGCTATCTAAGGAAAATATTTTAGGTGTTTTGTGTGACATGTAAAAATTTTCAAGCACAAATCACCAAAATTGGTGGCCAAAGCAACTTTGGTGGCTGGAGCAACTCGGGCGACCGCACCACCAGTGTCGACCATCAAACCGCCTAATTTGTATGACCGGAAGATTTCCTTTAATTTCTCCTTCGTATGGTACATAATGATATTCATTGAAATTAAAGCTTTTATTATCCTTTTCAGTTCTTTTTAAAAAAAAAAACTATTATTGAGACAAAACTAATTATTAAAAAAAAGTAGTAAATCTCTTGATACTAGGATTAAAAGTATATTAAAACTGTATATTTTTTTTTAATGAATAAATTTGATGGTTGAGGATGAGGGATTTAAACTTTGAAAGTTTTTATTAAAAACATCAGAAAGTGTTGGTTGAACTACAAAACTTTTAGCTAGAATATAATAAAATATTAATAATATATAAACACAAAAAGATAATCAAGGTAGATAAAGCCCGATTATATTGGATTATTCTCTTAGCATTTGAATATTTAGAAGAAACAACCTTAACCAAATTATGCTATTGCTAAATGCTCATATCCAGCTGGTTGATAGCAGGCATTAACATCTTTATCCTAGGTTGACTTTCAAATCATAGTTTTGAAAATTTCATCAACCATATGCATTGTAAAATGAGACACTTCTGCCAAATAGATACTTCTGTCACTCTTCGGTTAAATAAAACTAACATTAAACTCATGTGGCACGAGCATAAAGTAAAAAAAAAAATCCAAAGCATTCAATGAGAGATAGAAACTTGGGATTCAGGTTTGAGAGAGAGAGAGAGAGGGAGAGAGGATCTCTCAATGGAGCCGCATCATCCCTTCCCTCCCATTCTCACAGTTCAAGGTCCCGTCCCCAACAACTCCAACAATCCCGCGCTTCCAATAATTCTGACAATAATCCTCCACCAAACTACACAATATTTCTCATATATAGATGTGAAAATAACCACAAAAGGGTAGGGAAAATAAATCCCAAAGAGAACCATTCAGATTTTTAGTGTAAAGTTCCCAACAACCATTTCCAAATTACATTTTTTTAGATCAGTGGCTCGACTCTCTCTCTCTCTCAGATGCTTTGGTGTTTGTTTTCTTTCATGTGCGTGCCACGTGAGTTTACTCTTAGTATATTTATCGGCATGGTGACAGAATTATTTATTTGGCACATGTATAGAGTTTAGGGGGTAAACTAGCCAAAATAAAAGTTTAGGGAGTGTAATGACCACTATCTTATAGTTTAGGGGGTGTCAAGGCACTTTACCCTAAAATAGTGATGTGTAATTAAAGTGCAGGGAAAAAAAAGATTAAAAAAAAAAAAAAAAAAAGGTGTTGAAGTGAATTTGATTGAGAGCACGTTCACCGCTAGACCACAGGATTTGGATCCTCTCCATGAGGGTGTACATGTCCATTTAAAGACCATAATTCAAGATAGAGTAAATTTAGAGTCTAGATTTTGCCAACTTATTGATTCTAGATTAGTTTATCATGCATAGGTAAATTTTTAGCACATTGAATGATGACTATTAAATGGACATTTCCCATTTTACTTTGAAAGGCAGAGGATTTGGATCTCGACGACGTCGTAGCTCAACAAATTATAAGTTGGTTTTCATTTAGGTATTGGGTCGATCTATTTTTCTCATTATGACCTATAGTCCACACAGGCTATCGTTATCAAGTGGGGAAAGGGTCATAATTAAAACCCATGTTTGAAGGTAAAGGTATATCTCTATTGATATTTATATGAAATTATGAAGACCTTACACTTATAGCTTTCTAACCAAAAAGAAATAGAAAAGAAATAAATAAAATTAGGAAGTTGCATACATGCAATATTTCAACTTAATTGTTTCTTTCTAAAAATTAAAAAAAAAAAAAAAAAAAAAACTTAATTGTTTTGTCCTATTAATTAAAATTTATAGTAACGTGTCCTTTGTGGGATACAATTAAATGCTGGACCAAATTTTAGAGGTATAGGAGAAGAAGGAAGAACGTGTTAGTTTAACCAATATAAAAGATGATTAGGCATTGTCAGCTATAGTTATATGCTTTTAAACTTTCTAGAAGTTTGTTTAAGAATAATGATTATGATTATTAATAATAATGTCGATGATAAGGTTAATATGGCTCGAAGTACAACTTAATTTTGCTCACCCTGGGTCACCTCTATGACAATTATTATTATTTTTTAATGCTATGATAACTTTTTCTTCTTCTTTTTTTTTTTTTTTTGTGTTGTGTGTGGAGAAGAATGATATAATGATAATGATAAGATTTTTAGAGAGAGATCATGATAATGATATTTTTTTTTGTAAACATTAATACTTATTAGAACATACAAGAAAATAGTAATATTAATGTTTTAAACCGGATTTATAATACATTAATTAATTATGATAAGTTGATAAAAATATTTTGATGGTAAAGTTATTAATTGATTAATTATTTTGCATAAAGACATATATAAGGAATGGATCCTCACATTTCTCTTCAATTAAGGGGTTCTTCAATTATGGAGTTAAAATTATACCACGCACGTCATCCATTTACTAACATTACCACTTTTTGAAACTACTCAAGTCTCAAACATATTCACAGTAAATTCCTTCCATTTAACAAAATAAATGACGAAGGGAAAGATGCCCAAAAGAATGGTCCTTTCTCCCTAGTCCCACGAGTCCATGACCAATCTCTACCGTCATAATTTCACTTCGGGTTGAAGATACAATTTTCAATGTCTAAAAACAAAGTTAATAAAATATGGTATTGTACAAAAAAAAAAAAATATATATATATATATATATATAGTAAGTATATGGACGGATATAATTTGGTATCTATAAAAATATATATGTTTCTTAGATTTGGCAAAAATTATACAAAAAGGGAAAAATAACGGTACATGATAGTATGTATATGATACATTTATTATTAAAAAAATCGACACTACAAATATGCATTCATTTGAAAATATCATAATATAATAAACATTTTTTTTATTAGAGTATATTAGAATCGTATATAAACTATAAAGAAAATGATATAATATAATATAAATTTTTTTTTTATTTTTTTTTTTTACATTGTATAACAATTTTGTAATTTTTTACTACTCCGGAATCAATCCATGGTACCAGGTGCTAAAAGTCTAAAGCTACAGCCTACAAGCATAACTATTAAATAAAATATTGAATACTATAACATTTCATTATTAGTATTAATAGATAGCTACAATAATAAATGAAGAGTAGGCAAGAATCTTCTAATAAATATCGATTCCTACTTTTTAAGGAATAATAGAATATATAGAGTACAATTTTTGTCCGTTTACATGTATGTTTAGACTGTTTAAAAACATTTCTCTATATTGTTTTATCTCTTTTAACATTTATCTGTACCATCTTTTTTTTTTTTTTTTATCAATTGAACCTTATTGTGTATTGTCGAATTAACAATAAATGAGTTTATATAGTCTTAACTTTTTTTATTTTTTTTATTTTTTTTATCAAGCTCTATTTTTCACAAGCTTGTTTATGATTTTTTTTTTGTTTGGTTTGATTTGTTTATTAGACGAACTTAAAACCTAGGCTTAAACTAGACTTATTTATAAATAAACAAATATTAACTAGCTTTTTAACAAATTAAGCCATAATTGTTTATAAAGGACTTGATTTATTTATAACCCTAATCATAACTGTGAATATTATGCATTTAAATCAATAGCCAATCTCAGACATTCCTGTTTTTTTGGACCAGAGGAGGACGCCAAAGAAACGTAAGTGCAAAGTTTGCAAGAGTGGAGCTCTACCAGAGACATACACACACGTATATTCCATTAACCCAAGACACTCAATCCAACCAAAACCCATAAACACGTAGCCAAAAATTACTCTAAACCATATATCTCACTTGATAGCCCAAATTGCCACTAATGAAGAATCCACCTAAAATGGATTCATTGTCGATTGCCAAGCCTTAAGCACTGCCATCAAACCTATATTCGATTCAACCCAAGAACCACCATCAAACACGGATGCTTGACTACGTCATCACCTCGTTCTATATTGGCTGACTCTGTCAGTGTAATGCCCCCACCACCTCATGGTGGCACTCTTTAAAAGTAACGTCGTGATGGACAAGTCGAGAGGTGAGCTTGAGAGAAGAGAGAGAAGTGACAATGGGAAAGTGAGAGATTGAGAAAAATAATAATAAAAATAATAATAATAATAATAATAATAATAATAATAATAAGGAAAGGAATATTATTGTTGAGAGCTAGGTTTGTAATATTCTTAAAATTTTTAAATAACTATTAGGGTTTTTTTTATTTATTTTTCTCCAATAGAAATTGCTTTTTGACATTTAAGAACAATGGATATTGGCCGTGGGAGGGAGTGAGAGAGGTTGTTTTTTGGATTTTAGGGTGTTTAATTAGCTAGGAACCAGTGTAAGATAGATTATGTTTGGTTCTAAGATGAATTAATATGGATTAGCCTTGAATTATTTTGGATGTTTTTTTTTTAATTTATATATATTTTTTTTTTTACATCTTGGTGATGAAGATTATGGGTGGGGTTTTTTGAGTCTGGGTATGAGTATGCAGTGATTACTGATTAGATCAAGGCCAATTTTCCAAGTGGTGGAACTCTACACTTCGATATGGCATTGTCTTTTTATTTTTTATTTTTATGTCTTCCCTCAAAAATAAAATGTTAATTAGTTGGATGATTGGCAATTTAGGCCAACTAGGCGATAAATAGGTGACATGTCCAGATGTCTAGGAGCTTATTTGGTACTTAACAGCAAGCTCACTAATGTAGATGAACAGAAAGATCCTTTTGAAAACGAAATTAAATTTGATGTACCAAAAAAATATATATATATTAAACCTCAAAGACCATATAATAAAATCAACCTCAAACTTTTAAGGGGAAAAATTGTAATTTATTAATAAAAATTTTGTTTCCCTAACGTGTGGCATCTAAATCTAATGGGTGGGCATGAAAAGGTGAGATCTACAACCTATATGCTCTTTGCCATGTTTTCTTCATGCTCTTCTAAGCTATCCATTGTCAAAAAAGCAACAATGATATCAGTAGTTTGGATCAAATTCTTTCTATATAATCGAGGGAAAATATAAAGAGTTTTAAGAAAAGTCCGTACTACAAATTAATGGGTCATGTTTCCATCTTTGGATTTTTTTTTTTTAATGTCTTACTTTCTATTTTAGTCAATGCAAGCAATCTGAATAATCCTGGCTAAGTCAGTTACTACTGTGAGGGTAAAAGAAGAAGAAGAAGAAGAAGAAGAAGAAGAATTTACTCTCCATTTTTCTAGAGTCTATATATAATATATATAATTAATCTTTATGCCATCCAATATTAAGTGCTACAAGCCTTATCATCTCAAGTTAATTAAGAAAACATTGCGTGAAGACTTAAAAGTCTTTATCAATTCATTTTATCAAAACATTTCTTTTCAAGATCTAAAATTATCTTGGTGTACCATTCACACAGAAAGTCACCCACTATATATCGAAGTTTGAGCATTTTAAAACTCTCATTTTAGATTTTTGTGTTCTTTTTCTCAAAAAAAATAATCGTGTCACTTGTAAATCCTCCTATTTTTGGTAACAAAAATCCGTAAGTTCCAAGTTAATTACTTGAATTTGGGCTTCTACGGATTTCTCATATTAATCAAGAAGCGAAGTCTCGAAGGCATAGAAGTAGCTAGCTAGGATGCATCCCTGTGAGGATAAATCTCACATATCCATGATATACCTAAAAATGCTATATATATATATATATATATATAGCCACAACTAGAGGTTTTTTTATTATTATTTTATTTTACCTCCCTGCTTCTATGAACTAGATTAACTATATTCGTCTAATTGGAGACTCAACATATGCCTGGGCAATGCCCTCACAATTATAAGATTTTCTTGAATGTTAATCCTTGGCTTTAGCTAACAGTAGTGAATTTCCAATATGCATTTATAATGTATTTGAATATGGCCAACTTAACCTCTTTAATTATAAAAACCTCATATACAACAGATACAATACATATAACACCCTTCTAGTAACACCTTTAAACTACCATATATAGTGGATTAGCATGATTTCAAAGTTCACCAGCGAATAGCTACTTATTTGATGAAGGTCTTTGAACTGTTAGCCAATCAGTCAATGTAGTGCAAACTCATACTTTGAATCATGAAATAACTTCTTGTACTCATCCAGAATAAAAAGTAATTTTGACTAATGGGAGCACATCAACTAAAAAATGAAATCTGTATCTGATCAGGGTAACTAGGGCTTTTTTGCATGAAAACTTCTCTTGTATCAATCATATTATATGCATCAATGCATGGTTTCATTATTTTCAGTTAACCTTCATGAAAATTAAAATCTTTGTAGCTATTTCAACCTTAATGTCATTATAGATATATAGGCGAACTAGAGAAAACTTGAGCACTCAAGACAGTCTTGAGACTATCAGCAATCAATTTCCTACGCTGCTGCTCGCTTCAATTCTCCATAGGTGTACCATCTGCAAGACTAGGTCTGCTCAATCTAGCATAAAAGGTTGTATGCGGCACACAAGAGCTTTGCAACCTTAAACTGCGTAATCTTGCATAAAGAAAGAAATTTTTTTTAAGGTTCAGCAGCATGTGAGCCTCTAGGGTTTTCACTTTTAAGACTTTTAGGATTATCTTTCACTAGACCAAAACAATCATTTCGATCTGCAATAATTTTTATTGCAATCCCCCTTTCCTATATCCATCTCATACACACATGCCAAACGCATGTGCACATTCATTATTGCCGACCTATTTGTATATGACACACACACACACAGAGTAACAAATATATTCATATTTGTATACTTTTCGGGACAACAAAAATTAAGATTCAATTCCAAAATTTTAAGACAATTATAAATTAACAAGAGACTAATCAAGATTATATGCTTAAAAATACACTTAAAATACATACATATATTGTGTGTCCATCTTCATAAACTTTTCAAAACAACAACAATTAAACCTTAATCTAAAAATTTGAAGACAATTATAAATCATCAATATGATAAACACAAACTTAAAACACACACACACACACACACACACACACACACACACACATATATATATATAGAGAGAGAGAGAGAGAGAGAGAGAGATAGAGAGAGAAAGAGGGGTAGAATCACATTCAATTGTATCTAACGTCACTGTTTTATTCCCGGAAGAGAGTCGGCCAAACAAACTTTCCGGCCAACTTTCACACTCCATAGGCCTTATTCTATATTATATAAATTGTTGTACGTAAGTCTAGCTAACTGTTATGATTATTCCACAGCCTTTAATCAACAATATCCTAACAACTTTTGTTCTCCACGTTACCCAAAAATTATATATCACTTTCGTTTTTACACAAAATTCATCACCATATGCACACTTCCTTATTACAATTAGAACACAATCATTAGCCACTAATCACTAGCTAATTACCTCTTAATGCCAAGCTAGTTATCTAGCTAGCAGCTAGGTTTCTCCTAGCTGGTTGCTCCCATTGTTTATATAGGTGAATCCTGTAGTTCCAGCTTGATGGTCCATGGAAGTGGAGCCATGAGGTTTATTGGGTGTAAATGGCCAAACTCCATGGACTAAGTTTCCCATAGGAGCTTCCATGCATTGTGGATTCTGAGTTGATTGTAACAAACGGATTTGTTTCTTCAAGAACTTGACATAGCGAATTGCTTCATCTAACATAGAAGCTGTGTCCATTTTAGTACCACCTGGGACAAGTCTTTGAAGGATTCGAATTTTCTCGCTTATCCTTTCCCTTCTGTGACGCGCGGCCACGCTCTGAGGGTCATCACTAATCCGAACGTTTCGCCTTTTTGGCTTTCGGATTGTGGCTGGATCAATGTCCACTGGCTGCATAGCTGCAATCTTGTACATCATTTCCTTCATGGCTCCGAGCTCTTCTTCTGGCTCTTCTTCTTCTTCTAGTTCTACTTCCATTTGGCTCCCAATGGGGTCAGAAAATACATTATTTGTAGTGGGAATAATATGGTTGGATGATGATGAGGATGGGAGTTGATGGGTTTGAAGAGAGTGGTTTGGCCAAAAGGAATCAAAGGAAATTTGGTGATGGTGGAGGATGGGTTCTTCTATAGCGAGGTCAAGATTCCAACTGTTGTCTATGAGCTTATTATGGTGGTTTATGTTGTCCATGGCGTAAGAGGGTTTTCTTTTCAGTAGAGAGAGAGAGAGAGAGAGAGAGAGAGGGTTCTTGGTTCTGACTAATTATATAAGTTATGACACATAAGAGAAACCATGCGTCTGTAAAATAACCATAAGATGAAGGGTTTGGTGTGTGGTGAAGGAAAAACCTCATAGGTATCTTTGTACTTTTAAACAAGCTTCATGAGAGAGAGAGTGATTTGGGTCAGATTGTTAATGAAAGGGTTGAATGTATGATGCCGAAAGGTTTAAGGGGTAAAAAGAAAAAAAAGAAGATTGAAAAGAAGTCAGATATTGGGTGGACCCCACCAGCTCGCAGTATCAAATTAAGGGCTAAGATTTTCTTTGTTTGCTGGCAAAGAACTCTAAAAAAGTCTAGGGTCAAGAATTGTACCTAGCTAAGCTTTGTAGATGTTTCACATTCATAGAGTTTACCCATTAATTATTATCTTTTATATGGTTTGAAAACTTCGTATATCTTCTCAGTCCTTGATATGATTGCTTTGCTGCTTTTTCATTCAATGTTGGATTCCATGGTGTTTCTTGGGAGAGAGTGAAAGTTTGTTGGCTTCTTTAAAATTACCACTTTTCATTGGAGACAATTAGCTTATTTATCTCCATAAATGTGTAAAGATTTTTTTTTTTCAATAATCTATATGCAAGAAAGGCTTTGCAACAGGATTATCCAATTCTTCACGAAATCCATTTTTCCCTAAATACAACCTAAGATATCTCCTTTAATTAGAAGGAACTACTTAATTAAAGCTCCTTAAAGCTCTGTTTGGATTGACGTATACATTCCGAGAGTCTGTATTTTTGTCTTTTTTTTTTTTTTTTTTTACCAGCGTCTCTTGCATTGTTCATGAGATATGAATAGTGCATTAAGACAAATGAACAATGTTTTAGCCTTGAACAGTAACCCATAAATTATTTTTTATTGTTTTCAATTTTCAACGAAATAAACGGTATCCAAACACACAATTAATATTAATTAAACTCCTTGTTGTTATTGCTTTTAAATTTTAAATCATCTAAGCACCCCCCACTTTCCAATCACCCTTTAAAGAGGAGAAATAAAATGTTGAATTCCCTACTCTCCTCCCCCACGTTGGAGTAAACCAAAAGATGATCTTCATAAGCCTACATAGCTTCTCTTGCGGGAAATAAAAGCCTTTGATGCCTAGGTTTGAGATGATGAAAATCACTATGAGAAATGTTTTTAGACGTGAAGATTTCAACAATAACAAATTTTGGTACCAAAATTTTGTGGTCCGTTATAAATCCTTATCAATCTAATCAAAGTCAAATATATATATATATATATATATATTTTTTTTTTTTCATTATTCTATTCTATCTACAATCATACTTTATGTTGCCTTCTTAATTAACATGTCTTCTTTTTAACTACTACTAATTTTATCTTGGGTCTTCTTCTATCTTTTTTTGTTCCCTCAACTTACACACTCTTTCTCCCTAGGGCATTAATCGCTCTCCTATGTATATATCCATATATCATATCAAGTATTGACTCTCCAGCATCTTCATCAATATATAGAGGGCCATGCCTATCTCTTAGAAAATTTTCTCATTTCAAATCATATTTCTTCTTACAATTTTGCTTATCAATTTTAACATTCTCATTTTTATTATAGTCATTTATTATGAACATGTTTCTTCTTAATTACTCAGCATTCAAGATAGAGCATAGTTGGTCTCAGAACAATATTGTAAAAATTTCTTTAACTTAATAGGTATCTACAATTATACAATACTACTCCTAAATTGATCTAGTGAACTCATCTATCACCAGTGCAAACATATATGATTTAATACTTATTCTTAATGCAAACCTATAATGATAGGAAACTCACTTATAATGCCTATAACTTTTATTGAAGGATAAAAATAGGGGTTTGATATACTAGGAAGATTTTTCGAATTTGAATCCATCAATTACTGGAAACAAATTAATACACTTTTTTTTTTGGTGGCATGTAATTTAAACCAGCATGTTATCATGATGTTGAACTTAATGATCCGTGTTATTGTAGAACAAGGCATAGAAAAGCAAGGTCAAGTCAATTAGAAACCATTAATTATACGAGGTGGATTTGGATAAATCATGCATAATAAAATAAATATCAATATGCAAGTTGCTTGATAAGTCACTCTCGACCTTCTGTAATTAGAAACTAGTGCACCATCATATAATTAATCGAGGGAGTATCGTGTACTTTAATCTACAGATCTTTGAAAAAAGAAGAAGCTGAATTCACATAATTACCAAAGGCACTTGATTTAAATTCTGGATTAAAGTGCATTAAACTGGCATAGATTAAACAAAAAAGCTAAACTTGAGCTACTTGATAAAAAATACAAGACTAGCTTGATACGAAGAATTCTTCACGATCATTGTTAATTAGTATTAGTACTAACTTTTAATTAGTGCATATCTAAGATATAAAAGTTGGTGTCGTTTGGATTAACACCTAGACTGAATTAAGCAGTTCAATAACTGAAGCTGAAGAGAATAAGGTTAAGGGGTCGTTTGGTTTTAGTTTTTAAACAACAATTTTCAGTTTTTAAACAGCATTTCACGTATTTCCACACACTTTTTCACCCACACGTATTTCAAAAAACAATAAACAACAATTTTCAAACTACTTCACCAAACACCCCCTAAATAACTGAGGATATGAAAGGAGTAATAAGTACAACTGGAACGGAATATAGTTTCTCTTTTGTCTGCAAGTGTGAATAATTGGTTGGGTCTTTTCATATTGGTTGAATGATTTGAAAGTCATTTTCCAAAGTAATATAAATGCACTACCCCCACTTTATTATTGATTGGTTTAGTTTTGCGTTTTTGGATGGATTGGTTTAATTAGTCAATTGTTTGTTAATGCATGACTTACCCAAGAGGAGGAAAAAATGGAATGGAGTGGATTGAAAAAAGTTTTTTATTTTTGTAATAGTATTTCATCTATTCTTTTGTTTGAAAGTTTGATAGAAAGGAGTAGAATAGGTTTTAGGGAATGCTCATTCCATTCCATTATTTTCTAAGAATTTCTCTCAAAAGTGAATGGAACACTCATTCAGTCATTCCTATAATGAAGTAGAGGTGAAATCTCATTTTTATCTTTATTTTAAGGGTGTAAAAGTGAATGGTATAACAGTAAAAACTATATATTTATTTTATTTCCATTTGCTCTTTTATAAACTTCCAAGCATAATAGAGAAAATACACTATGCTTTTTTACATTCGATCCATATTTTTTTTAATGAATTATCCATTTCATTTCATTCTTAAAAAAAAAAAAACTTATTTCTATTTAGCTTTTCTTGATGTGGAAGGAAAGTTGACTCAATTACTTTTCTTTTTTCTAAAAAAACAAAAATTTTTTTTGTGTGTTTTCTTTATGAAAGGTGTAAGGGTGTTTTGGGCTGATTTTGTTGGTAATGGGCTGGATTATCTCATCTTGCCATAATAAGCCCGATATGTTTTGGATTGGAAAGTCGGGACCGACCCAGTTGCATCTCACCCTAGCCCGGCTTGTGCACAAGCTATGCCTTAGCCTGACTCAACTTGTGTGGTGTAGTTGTGGCAGGCGAATCCTTTCTAAACAATTGCTACAGGCAAGTACATTACAAATATAAGGAAAGAAACACGTTTGCCACACTTTGAATGAATGGATATCGGGATGAACACATAAAGGTAGCAATAAAGATAAACTTAAAAGGAATGCATACGAAGAAGAAAAAAGAGTAAGAAATATCGGCAAGCTGGTGAGACTCTTAGTCTGCTGTAATGTGTTGGAGGAATCTAAGCCAAAAAGGAGACAACACTTCCTCAATGCGACTAATTTCTCAAAGGGGAAATTAATGGCTTTGAAGAAATGGTCCTAGATGACCTTTGTTCTGAATGTGAGTAAATAGAGAATGTGATTTCTCGAGAGGGAGAGAGGAGTTAACAACCCACTTTGATGCATGCTCGTTTTTCTTATTCCTTTCTCTCTGTTTTCTTTCTTTCTTACTCTATTTTTTTTCTTTTCCTCGATTCTTTCCTTACTTCGCCTCCTCCCCCTTTTTGTGCACAGGGAGCTTTCTTATATAGTGTTTTTCGGTACATTGTTTTTACTTTTTTACCCCCGTAACTGTCTTTGTCTGATACGTGTACTCGCCTGACCATTACTGGTTAGTCAGGCACCCAGCTAGCGCCACATCCCTGCGCTGGCCGCGGCGCACTACATCTCCGAACAAAGACAAGGGTGTTTTGTTTGTTAGCTTGCCGTGGCATTCTCACCTATCACGGCAGAGTACTCTCTCCCCTCATGGCATGCACCAAAAGGCTCCAACTCAGCTTTGCCATTTTCGGGTGCTATGTCATCCCAGCAAGACACTCACCCGAAAGTGGCCTGAGTGGAAGCCTCGAAATGAGTTCTTCTCTCTTCTCTCCGCCAAACCACACCCTCTTTACCTCTGACCCATGGCCCACCTTCACTTGCATTGGCTGGGTACAGGCTGGTGAAACCTGAGTCTTGCGCGTGCTCTCTTTTCCCACGTCCGTCCAAAGTTCGTCTGCCAGTCATGCATTTGCCGCGGCTTGGGCATCTGCCTTTTAACTTCTTCGTGGCATGGGTTATCTCTTTACTGGTCCTTTATCTATGGTTTGGGCTCGCCCTTGGTTGTGGGCCTTCGCATATTTCCCCTTTTATGGTCTTTCCATTTGTTTCCTGCCGTGTCATTTTGATGAGATGGCTATACAACAGAATTGGGCCTTTTTGGGTTCACTGCTTTCTCCCTTTTTCTCAATGATTTAGTAAGCCCACTGGGCTTTCATTGCCATGTACGTCCGCGGGTTCTTGCGTCCCACTCATCCTTCTTTGGGGCGTCCTTGGCCCCTTACAACTTCGTGCTTTCTATGGGCCTTTATTACCTCGTTGGACTTCCGCGGCCCAACTATTTTTCATTTCCTTGAGAGCCCATAGACTTTCTATGGCTCTACATACTCGCTTTACTTTGGGCCTGCCACAATGGGTGTGGCCCATACTCAATTTTCTACATCCGCGGCCCATGGTTTGCTATTTCTATCTTTCGGGGCCTTTTCAGGCCTATTTACCTCTTCAAGACCCGTTTGTTTGCTCTACGGATCTATTCCTGCAGCACAGGTTTAGTTATTCCCATTTATTCTTTGATTATTTCTTTCTGATGTTATGGGCTTACTCCCCTTGCTGGGCTTTAAAAATGAGCCTTAACAAAAGGAAAGTCTATTCATTATTAAAGAAGTAATGTATTCATTATTAAACAAGAGATTAATATTCCTTGTCTCCCAAGGAATAAAATTTGAAGGCTTATATCAGTATATAAAGAGTTTGGTGGCTTTGGTAAAAATATCCTTCATGTAAGAATAGGAGAAGACTCTTAGAAGAAGAGTAATTTGATATTTCTTTTAGTGTTGAAAATCCATGATGAGTGCTATGTAAGAGAGGTTGAGAATTGTAATCCTTATTAAGTAGTGGACACACACACACACACACACACACACACACACACACACACACACACACACACACACACTCTCTCTCTCTCTCTCTCTCTCTCTCTCTCTCTCTCTCCACATAGACTATTTGTAAATCGTGTGTATATGTGTGCTTTTGATTTCTTTATACCTTTACTATTATTTGTTCAAATTAATCCTTGAGTGCTATTGCACAACAAATGGTATCAGGGCTTCTAATATTGCACAACAAATGGTTTTAGGTTTTATACAAGTTTGTAATTGATCAATATCAGCACACATGAGGTTGGCTATGCAAACGATGATTATCTTGCTTGAGAAAAGCATGCTTGGATTAAGGTGGATTTGTCACAACTAAGAAGGAAGATTGATGGAATCTGTAAAGGTGGAGATTTATTGAAATAGTCTATTTGGCTCTTCTTGGAGTGAAAGAAAAGTTGACTCAGTTTCTATTTTTGAGTTTTCTCCATGTGAAAAGAAAATCTATTCCTTGTTAAAAAAAAAGTAACTATATATATATATATATATATATATATTGGGTTGGGTTTAAGCTACACCTCGTGTAACTTTAAGCAATATTATACCACCAAATAACTTATTATTGAATTTATATTTTAAAAATCCAATCATTGAATTGTCTACATATTCTTAACATGCATGTCAATTAGACTTAATTTACCTTTCGATCCATAATTCATCTTTTATGCATTATTTTAAATTACAAAAACTTGAATTTAAACAATTAATAGATGACATGACTATTAATCTTTGATCATCTTAAAATTTTGTAAGTATTGAGAATATACGAAGATAATGTAATTTAATGATGGATTTGTCTAAATTCACAACTAATTAAAAAATTTTGAGTGGTATAATATTGCTTAAAGTTATATTAAGTATAACGAACTCAACCTCTATATATATATATATATATATATATATATATATATATATATATATATTGCAAGCATAGTAAAGGGCTAGTGGCCTTGACCCAATGATACTCCCATGTAAGAATAAGTGAAGAGTTCTCCTAGGAGAAGAGATGACTCTTAGAAGAAGAAATTATTTTGATAGAGGACAAAAGTCTTAAAAAAAAAAAAAAGAATAATTTGATAGTTCCTTCAAGGTTGAAAGAATACAAATTATGAGAGCTATGTAAGAGAGATTAAGCATTGTAATCCTTATAAAGTATAGTGGACTTCAACTCTATATATCTCTTCATGGAGCTATGTTGTTTGTTGCACCACATAAGTCTTATGTTCTCTGTATGTATGATTATTAACTTATTTGCCTTTGTTATTGTTTGTTCAAATCCTTGGGTGCTATTGCACAATAGTGGTATAAGAACTTTTGCTATCACACAATGAGCCTCTTCTTCCCTCTTTAATTCTTCTTTTCCTTGTCAAAAAACTTATAACTCAACTGCCATTTTTTACGAAAACCTCCAAGATTTAAATGCTCTCTTCCTTATTGTTGTAATTATCAAATTATTAAACCAAAAAAAAAAAAAAAAAAAAAAACCTCTTTTGAGAGAGAGAGAGAGAGAGGATGAACTCCATGGTATATAACAGTATATAATTCATAACCCAAATTAAATGAAAGCCAACAAGTTTTAAGTTCTGTTTTTATCTTTCTGATTCAGAATGTAGCTTTGTTCATCATGATACTTTTTTTCCTTCTTTCTTTGAGGAAACGGTTCATCATGATACATTTACACCTACCGTTCAGAAAGTAAAAACTTGGAAACATCAAATTGCATCACACCATCCAATCTGCATCAGAAGGTGGGCCAAGTCTCTTAGGTCATCTTTTGTTTTCATGTGCAATACACCTAGTCTCTTTGTATCCATGTCATAATTCTTCTTGTTCTCCACTTGCGCATGCACAAAGCAATCATTTTAGGGTTTCACTACTTGTGTGTTCCCAAAAACCCATGATGTAACATTACAGTCATGCATGGATATATTAATTGTATGGAACCATATGCCCATGCATGAGTGTGCCAAGTCTGGGGCGCGTGTTTTTATTATGCACGTTTTATGTCAAATTTGGATCACAAGCAAGCATAATTACCATGGTGGTACTTCTAATGGATATTATTGGCTAGTCTCTGCAACAAAACTTTCCAATTGAGGCTTGAAAACCACAGGCTTTCGAGGAATGCCCTACAGTCATAAATGATATATGCTTACATACATATATTCTTGGAACGAAACCTTTTAAAAATGTGGGTTTAAAAAATTGATTCAATTGTGTGAGTTCATGAATAATACACTTCCCTTAAATTAATTGATGGTCAGGAAAGTATCACAGGGAAATGCAAGAAGTCATTTATTGTACCGCATGTGAATGTACATGTACTGTTTGCATATTTCAGCAAGGGCTTATAGTTATGGACTAGCTAGGACCATCCATCATATAATCAATGTAATTATATAGGGGGTATGAAAATCTAATCTACAAGTGTACACTTTGCAGCAATGGTTGTTGAATTGAAACCCAAAAAAGTGGCTTACTAAGGAATCTACTTAGTTAAGAAATTCGGTTGATTCATTCAGGGATGGCCATAGCCATTGGGTAATGAATATCCAACTTTACCTAATTCAAATATTTTAAGCAATACCTAGTTCTTAATGAGTAGAAAGTAATTGGGTAGGGTTTGGATATTACCCAAAAAATTTTGGTAGGGTTTGGATATTACTCATTATAACCCATTTAACTAATTAAATCTAACCCAAACCCAACTCAACCAAACTATTATAGGTAAACTCCAACCCACCCAATAATCAAAATTGCCAAATTGTCCGTAAAACTTGAAAATGACCAAAGTACTCCTAAAATCCTCTAAAATTACTAAAATGCACCCTAAACCTAAAAAATAACTGAAATACCCCCGAAATCTAAAAATTACCAAAATGCCCCCCTAAATCTAAAAAATGACCGAAATACCCCAAAACATAAAAATTACCAAAATACCCCTAAAACCTTAAAAATAACCAAAATACCCCCCAAAACTAAAAATTGCCAAAATACCCCTTAAACCCAAAAAATGACCAAAATACCCCTCAAAGCCTATAAAATGGCAATAACGCCCCTAAAACCTATAAGATGATAAAAATACACCTTAAACTTGAAAAATGATCGAAATAGCCTCGAAACCTAAAAAATGCGTAACCTAAAAAATGACTGAAATACCCTTAGAATCTAAAAAATGATCAAAATAACCCCGAAACCTAAATAATTACCGAAATTCCCTCAAAACCTACAAAATGACTAAAATATTCTTAGAATCTCTAATTTGATGAAAATACCCTTAAAACATCCAAAATATCCCAAACCTCTATTTTGGTAATTTAAAAGGTTTCAAATGTATTTTGGTCATCTTACAGTTTAGGGGTATTTTGGTCACTTTCAAGGTTTCAAAAGTATTTTGGTCATTTTAGATATTGTGAGGAGGTATTTTCATTGTTTTAGAAGCTTAGGGCTATTGTGGTCGTTTTATAGGTTTCGGGGTATTTTTAGTAATTTTAGAGGTTTCGGGTTATTTTTGTTCATTTTGACGGTTTTGGGTATATTTTGGTCATTTTGAAGGTTTAGGGGTATTTTGGTCATTTTATGGGTTTAAGGGTATTTCAATCATTTTTAAGGTTTAGGGTGTATTTTTATCATCATATAAGTTTTAGGGGCATATTTTTTATTTTATAAGTTTCAGGGGTATTTTAATCATTTTATAGGTTTCGGGAGTATTTCAATCATTTTTAAGGTTTCAGGGGTATTTAAGTCAAGGGGGGTATTTTGGTAATTTTTAAGTTTCGAGGGTATTTTAGTCAGCTTTTAGGTTTCAGAGGTATTTCTGTCATCTTTTAGGTTTAGGGGGTATTTTGGTAATTTTTATGTTTCGGGGTTTATTTTGGTCAAATTTTATGTTTCAGAGATATTTCGTTAATTTTTAGTGGTTTTTGAGAATATTTGGTGATTTCAGGGTCATTTTGGTCATTTTTAGGTTTCATGGGTATTTTGCTTAATTTTAGAGATTTTGGAATATTTTGGTCATTTTAATGGTTCTTGAGCATAATTGGTGATTTTAGAGATATTAGGGGTATTTTGGTCATTTTAGAGATTTCACGTGTATTTTGCTCATTTTAGAGATTTTGAGGATATTTGGTCATTTTAGTAGTTTTTGAGCATATTTTGTGATTTTAGAAAATTGGGTTTGGGTATAGGATATGGATATCCATGGGTAAATAAATCGGGTAACAATTGGGTATGAATACTAATTTGGGTAAGGTAATCAGGTATACATAGATAAATTAATTAGGTCAGGTATGAGTATACCCTACCCATGGCCATCCCTAGATTCATTAACGAGCCATTGTAAACTAGATCTTACAACATTCTTAAAAATATATAAATAAATATATGCTTAGACATTAATTGTAATCATAGAAAAAAAAAAGATTGTAAGAACAAATGCATGATAGTACCGGATAAAGACCAAATAAAATATGGACCCAAAAGGTGTGATTTATTTTGAATAGTTTTCCAACCCATCTTATCTCATTTGAGCAATTTGTCTTCTTCCAAAAGAAAATAACTCACCAAGGCATCTAGGCAGAAAAGTTAGAACTTTTAACTGAAAAGATCAAGTGGTGCATTATTTCCTAACACTTTGGTTCAATTCCCACGACCAGAATTTGAGAGAAAACAAGACAAACGTACCAAAATGGTCCTAATAATTGTAAGTACATTGAAAAGGGTGGGGTTATGCCCTTATCACAAAGAGAGTCAGTTTTGTCAATAGTTAGTAAATGAGGAAGAACATTTTCACATGAAGAAATTGGATCAGATCTGACATTCAAGCATTAATTCATCTTCACACCCCCCATACAAAAGATAATTAGAAGGGTACCCCGAATTCAACCCCACCCCTGCGTAGAGTTTGAACAATGGTGGCTTGCTTAGAGTCAGGAATTTCAAGTTTCCGATTTTAGAAAAAGAGAAACAAAAGTGAATGTCAATCTTGCTGGGTCTTAAAATGGCACCCAAGAAAGCGTATTTATTGAAACCGGACGTCGTTTCTTTAGGCATAGGAAAGAGCACATGGTTGATGTGTTTTCTTCTTTGTTTTTGTGAAAGCATTGAGATTCTAATTCAATCAAAGGATGTACATAAGCTTTTTGGCGTAGAACCATTGGACAAATTTGATTTGATTTTTTTGGGATTTTGTAGCATGGTAAATTCTTTTCAAGTTTTTCCACTCAATTTGGAGTACTTAATTATACCGTAGTATTTCAATTATATTCAATTTAGGAGTGTTTAGTTGGAAATTAATTAGTTTTGTGAATCAAAATATAATGATATTATTTTATGAGTTTACCCAATTTTGTTAGTTGATTGTAAACTTTTCAGTCTAATGCTAATAAAGTAATCATAATCTTAGTTGTAATGGAAGTAAGTAACCTTAGGATTATTATTCTAATGTTAATCTATATATACATCCTTCACTAGGTCATTGGAGTACCCCCCCCAAAAAAAAAAAAAAAAGTGATAGCTGCTATTAAAATTAGGGTCGCATATTTTGCTTCTTCCAAAATAGTTGTGCAAGTTCTAATGCTTAGGGGCTTTTTTTTTTTTTTTTTTTTTTTTCCATCATTTATCACTTCTCACTCAATTTTCGTCACTCATCACTTAAAATACCCTAATTTTGTATACTCACCCATTTGGCACACTTCACTTAGCTTCTTATCACTCAATTTTTCTACTTTTTTGTGAGACCACTGATTGTCTTGGTGTAGCTTTTATTTCTTCTTTTTTACCTTCCACCCTTCAATACCTAAACTCACCGAACCCAGTGAAAAAAAAAAAAAAAAAAAAAAAAAAACTAAACCTAGAAACACAATGTGAAAAGGAAAGAAAGGAAGAAGAAGAAAAAAAAAAAAGATGAAGAAGACCAGACCAGACCCAGCGTGTAAGGGAAAAGAAAAAAAAGAAGAAGAACAAGACCAATGTGAAAGGAAAAAGAAAAAAAGACGAAGAAGAAGACCACCCAAACTCACCGAACCCAATGAAAAAAAAAAAAAAAAAAAAAAAAAAAACCAAACCCAGAAACACAATGTGAAAAGGAAAGAAAAGAAAAGGAAAAAAGATGAAGAAGACTAGACCAGACCAGACCCAACATGAAAGGAAAAAGAAGAAGAAGAAGAAGAAGAAGACCACCCAAACTCACCGAACCCAGTGAAAAAAAAAAAAAAAAAAAAAAAGTCAAAAGTTGCGACTGGACTTCTGATCGTGAGTCCCTCAATATGTGTGTATTTACAAAAATGTCATCATAATTCTGTTTCAAAACTTGAAAACACCTAAAATGTGTTTTCAGTTTCCATAACTCATCACTCAAAAATCAGAAAATTGAGTGATGAAAACAAAAACTGGAAACAATGTCAAACACACTTCTTAGCCATGGGACCCACATATTTTGAGTTATGGGTGATGAAAACAGAGTTATGGGTGATGGAAACTGAAAATCCAAACACCCCCTTACTTTACTTTGCATTGTACAATTTGGAAAATGGAAAGTAAAAAAAAAAAAAAAAAAAACAAAAAACCAAACACCCCCTTACTTTACTTTGCATTGTACAATTTGGAAAATGGAAAGTAAAAAAAAAAAAAAAAAACAAAAAAATTTTTATAAGAAAAAAAATTATTATTATTATTATTGGACATCTGCAAAGAAGGAAGTTTGTGTCAATGAGTAGCATAAACTTCCTTCTTGACAAAGAACGAAAAGATGTTGGTTGATTTTTTATTTTTATTTTGCGTGGTTACTACAAAATATTGCATTTTATAGTATAGCTTATAGACGTGTACCTACTGACAATTTCATCATCCACCTAGCTACCAAACTAATTAAGATTATAGTCCGAAAATTTCATACATCTTGTTCATCAATTCCGGGATAAAGTACCGAAAGAAGAGACAGATTTGTGGTTTAAAAGTCTAAAGCAAAATTTGTAAGAAAATATTAAAGAGGTTGATCGACAGCATGTCTTCCTACGCAAGTTGAAGAAGCACTCCATTGATGGGTATGCAACTTTAATCAAGGAATTCTATAAAAGCTACATTATATTGATGATTACTATAGTTATAGTAATTTCCTTTAGGTGTGTGTGTGTTTTTGTTTCTCAAAAAAAAAAAAAAAAGTACTGCTTACTAACATCAGGTGTGCTAAATGCTAAGTTTTTAGCATTTAACACACTAAACACACAAAAAAAATCACTTTTATGAGATGTGTCAAATTTGGCATTTGTTACGGTAAGATTCTAATAATAGCATTGTATGGAAAGATGTTTGTATAATTTTTTTTTTTTTTCAAAATTTTCTCTCTTCTTGACTGCGCCATTTGGAAATATGGGATTAATTAATTATTATTCAAACATTTTTTTTTTCTCTTTTATCTCTTTACTCAGTTTACTGAACTCTGGGAAAAATAAACAGAAAGCATAAAAAAATAATTAAAAAAATAAATAAAGTGGTAAAAGAATAGAATATATGATGTAAAACGTATTGTAAAATAGTGTGTTAAAATAGATAATATCATATAAATAACTTTTTGATATGTCAAAACAGCATTTATTTTAGAACTCCTGATGAATGCTTATATGCTCTTTGAAGGTTTAAGAAAGTAGAAACAAGAAAATAACTACTTTGGGAGCGGAAATTGAACTCCAGTGCCCATTAACCGAAAGTTGCATAGAATACATATTTTTATCATTCTTGGGTTTAAAGCTCCATATATATTCTGCGATTCTTCAGGAATATACCACGTCTCTTTTTTTATTTAGCAAAAAATTAAACAAAAAATTTAATTTTTTGGGTTTTTTTGTTCTCTCCAAATATTTTATACCAAATAAATCATCATCCATGATGAACTAAATCCTAGTATCATTTAAATGAGGAACATTAATTACTAATATCTTAGTGATCAATTTTTTTAAAAATATAATTTGATAATTAGGGGTGAGGGATTTGAACCCTAAATCTCTTTATTGAAAAAACTAAAATGTGCCAACTAATTGAAGTACAAGGCAACGATAAGTTAATCATATCATATTTTAGATTTTTTGACCATTTTCTATCCAAATATTTTAAGAAACCTAATTCGCATTGAGCTGCAACTAGTCTAGTGTAAATTTTAAAAAACCCAAAATTATTTAAAGAATTTAAATTTTCCTAAAAATTTCTAAGCCAAGGTCAAAATTCAACCACAAAGCAAATAGAATACACACAATATATATATATATATATATATATATATATATTCTAAGACTTATGTGGAAAACCTTTCAAGTTGATGAGAAAAGTCATGTGACTAGCTTAAAAAAAATCCATTATAAAATCAATTGTCTCTTAAGTTTATGTCCAAAACTACATATCACAAAAATTTGGGAAAAATACAAAAATATCACCTATCTGTGAATATATATGAGCATGAATAAATTTCAACGGGTAGGTCTAATGATTCTAAGAGCCATATGAGATCAATGAAGCCTTGAGTTCGAAATTCTTAGCCAACATTTGGGGACCATCGTTATTTCTCATTGTAATTATCTCATGTGTGGTATGTTGTAAAATAGCGGAAGCTCAAATTACCAAGATTGATTGTGAAAATATTTTAGACTTGAGAAAAATCTCCAAACTAATCAATAAGAACGAAGAAAATTTATCCAATAAAAATAGACACAAAACACCAAGAATTATGTGGTTCGGCAATAGCCTACATTCATAGGCGACGAAGAACAAATTTCACTATAACAAATTTGGAATAATACAAATTGATGTAGAGGCACTCTCATAAACCCAAATTCCAAATACAACCAAATAACTCTCTTTCACAAATACAAAACCAAAGAATCAAAGGTTCACGAATACTAAATACCAAATATCAATTGCGCACAAACCAAAGAGAGAGCCACAAATCAAATCCAAAAGTTGCAACACACCAAGAGAGAGCAAATTGTCAAACCACAGAATCAAAACCAAGCAGTAACAAACCTTTCTCACTATTCTAAATTGCAACCCACAAATATCAAAGAACCAAACCAAGAGAGAGCCTCTTTTTCTCACACACACTCTCTAAATTTGTCACCGCAGCACTCTGTTTATATAGGAGAGTTAAGTCAGCTAGCATATCCAGAACCAAGAAGAACTAGACTTCTTTTCCACACAAAAAAGGAGAATCACTCCTATTTCAAATAGAACTGAAAATCAAGTGGTAGACAAGACTTCTAATAGAGTTTGATAACTTCAAACAATAGTAACTCAAAAGGAATAAAATTCCTTTCTTATCCAAATCCAACAAGGAGTCAAACTCCTAATTCAAGCCATATTCTACAAATCTCCACCTTGGCTTGAATTCCATCAAGCCTCATAAATGACATTTGTAGACCACCAAATACAAATCCTTAACAAGTCTCCACCTTGACAAAACATCTCTCAAACCACAAATGCAAAGTACTTAATCAAATCAGAGCCTAACCAGAAAAGAGTGCAAATTATCCAAAATCACTTCCAAATGCGCCAATGGATGCCAAATGCACCCAAAGATTGTGCCAAATCCAAATAAGAGTCCAAAACAAAATGAATATCACCACAAACGAAACTTCTCTATCACCACCACCAAAGCCCCTACGGGCTAATTCAAATTGCAAATACCAAATAAGTCCAAGCAACACTTGAATTTGTGCAAAGGCTTAATCACCATGTCACCACCAAAATTAACATCGTGATTCCTACCTCCAAAAGAAGCAACCTTAATAGGCTCCCATACATCAGTGTGTACATAATCAAGCAAACCCATAGTATGATGAACTATTGTACCAAACTTGACCTAAGTTTGTTTCTTCAAAGTACAAGGCTCACAAACTTCAAATTTGCAGTTTTTGGCACTCTCAGACAAAGTATTATCATTGGCATGCTCCAAATGTCTAATAGTGTTTGAAGTAACCTCCCCAATCGCTACTCCACCTACAATAGTACTCTCTTTAAGGAAATACATGTTCCTACAACATGTGGCCATCATCACTACCAAAGCATCATATTGTACCTTCAAAGTTTTATTCTCCATAGCAATCTTGAAACCCTTGGATTCTAATAAACCAACTGAGATGAGATTCCTTTTCAATTCAGGTACATATCGAACCTCATTTAGAAAACGAATTGTTCCATCATGCAATTTCAGCTTGATTTTACCTTTCCCCAAAATCTCACAGGTTTGATCATTACCCATGATGACTGAACCAAGTTCCGACTCTTCAAGGTTGTAAAACCATTCCTTTTTCGGATACATATGAAAGGTGCAAGCTGAATCCAAAACCCACTTATTTGAATGGAAAACAAATGATGAACTAGTCAATGCAAAATCAGAATCCTCATCACAATCATGTGCTACATTTGCATTAGAATCCTTCTTGTCTTTGTTTTGCAACAAAGGACAATCTTTCTTCCAATGCCCCTTTTTGTGACAATAGGCACACTTATCTTTCTCAAGTTTCTTATCATTAGACATGCCCTTAACAATCAAAGTCTCAGCCATCGTATCCCTTTGAGTTTGCTTATCTTTCATACGATACTCATTATTAGTCAAAGCATTCGACACATCATCAAACTTAATTTCTTCTTTTCCATACAAGAGTGTAGTAATTAGATGATCATAAGTATCAGGCAATGAATTCAATAACAAGAGAGCTTTATCCTCACTGCTAATATCAACTTCCAAATTTTGCCAATCAGCAAGTATTTTATTGTAGTCATTCAAGTGCTCAGACATAGAAATACCTGCACGATATTGGAAACAGAAGAGCTTCTTCTTCAAGTGGAGATGATTCTCCACACTCTTGGTCATATACTTGTCCTCCAATTTCTTCCAAAGCTCTTTAGCATTCGTCTCCCTCATAACAAAATACCTTTGATTCTTGGCCAAACACAAACGAATGATGCCACAAGCTTGTCTATTAATCTTTTCTCAATCCTTGTCTAACATCCCTTCAGGGTTTGTCTTCCAAAGTAATATCCAACACTAGTTGGACCAAGACATCCACAACTTCGCATTACCACATGCCAAAGTTTTTCATTCCATCAAATTTCTCTACTTCAAATTTGGCATTAGAAACCATCATCCTAATCACCAAAGGTTTTGCAAAAGACTCTAACAAAGCTTTTTCCAAAGGCATCCGTAGAAGATTTTGTAGAGGAATCACCCGACATCTTTCTCCCTAAAAATCAGATCCACGAACCAATCACCAAAATCTCTAAAGAGTACAAATCCAAACACCTAGGTAACGAACCTTGGCTTTGATACCAGTTTGTTGTAAAATAGCGAAAGCTCAAATTATCAAGATTGATTGTGAAAATATTTTAGGCTTGAGAAAGATCTCCAAACTAATCAATAGGAATGAAGAAAATTAATCTAAAAGAAAATGGACACAAAACACCAAGAATTACGTGGTTTGGCAATAGCTTACATTCACGGGCAACAACGAACAAATTTCACTATAACAAATTTGGAATAATACAAATTGGTGTAGAGGCACTCTCACAAACCCAAATCCCAAATACAACAAAATAACTCTCTCTCATAAATACAAAACCAAAGAACCAAAGGTTCACAAATACCAAATACCAAATACTAACTACGCACAAACAAAAAAATAGAGCCACAAATCAAATCCAAAAGTTGCAACATGCTAAGAGAAAGCAAATCGCCAAACTGCAGAACCAAAACCAAGCGGTAACAAACCTCTCTCACTATTCCAAATTGCAACCCACAAATATCAAAGGACCAAACTAAGAGAGAGCCTCTTTTTCTCACACACATTCTCTAAATTTGCCACAGCAGCACTCTATTTATATAGGAAACTTGAGTCAACTAGCATATCCAAAACCAAGAAGAACTAGACTTCTTTTCTACACAAAAAAGATGTAGTGTGGGACAGGTGGACTACATACAACAACAACAAAAAATCTCAAATTCTTATTGCGTGTCTCTTGGCCAATAGAAAAATATTGGCAACACCAATATAAACTCAAAACCTTTTTACACTTTATAATACTCTTTAATTCAAACAATTAAGCAAAAAATACAATTTTAATCCCTATATTTTGGTAACAGTCAATTTGATCCAATTTTCAACTTACAATTGATTTTGCCCCTACAATTTGGTAAAAGTCAAATTGATCTATGCTATTTTCAACTTGTAGTCAATTTAGTCTATTTTATTTTCAATTTGCTACAATTTTGGGTCTAAATCTAGCTTCTTCTTCTTCTTCTTTTTTTTTTTTTTTCTTTTTTCTTGAGTTGATATATATGCTTACAGGAGTTGGAGATAAGTAAATTTAATTTGTGTTTTCGTGTTTGGTTACCTAGCTAGATAATGTAAGAAAAAATGTGATTTAATAATAGACATCAAATTAACTGCTATAAAAAATATGGACCAAATAATATTTTTTCCTCCAAATAATAAACAAACTCTCAACTCACACACTTGATGGTGTCATCAAAACTTTTACAGAATTGTCTAAATATAAGACTAAAATTATATTTCGTAGTGAATAAGAAATACCATCTTATCCAAATATATATATATATATATATATTACTTATTTAATAATCAGTAACAATTATTATCACAGGTGGAAACTGTAAATAAATAACCAAGTCGAATACAAATTTGACGTAATTTCTTCACTTTCACCAATTTAGGATTTTGTCAAGTCTATATGTGACAATGGTCCAAATGTTTCCGATCCAACTAATGCTCACTCCAAAAAACACATCAATCAATCAAAATCCAAGTATATCTGAATTCAGAAATTTATAGTACCATAAATATTGATGCCACTTTATATCATGAAATTGACAAGCGATGAGACCATTTGTAGATCAACTAATAAACCCATAACCTTTGCCATGGACTAGGGTGACAGCAAAAGATACAAATTAATAAACATCCAACAATTAAAGTACCCATAATCGTTGTTGCTATGGTGATAGCAAAAGATGAAGCATTCAACAAATTGAAATGTACGTACATGGGATGGTGTGTGCAAAACTCATTAATGAAGTATATTATATGAGATAAAAGTTTCTATCCAAACTTTATCTTGCAAAATTTTAAAAAGATAAAAAAATCAATAATTATTTCGATCAATTAAATGTTTAAATTTTAAATTTTTACTGTCTTAAATTATGCATAAAAATACGTTTATAGATCGAATAGTAATTAATATTCTATTTGAACGAAAATTGACATACATATTAAGAACACAAAAAATTTCTCTTCAAAAATATAGTCATATTAATTTTTTAACGAGAGTTTGAAAAGTTTTTCTTCAAACTAGACTTTGTCTTATTGCATGTGTCAGCAATGATGGCATTCTCAAAATATCTCTCTCTTGAGAGCATTTCAAAATCCAGCATTTCGTAATAGAAGTGTGAAACCTCCAATGAGATTCACTAATTAAATGGCCTTGAAAAGTAATATAAAAAGTATGGTCATAATATTTTACTTAATATAGGAGCATATTATTAGAAATGCAAATGAAGAAAAGTAAGTTCTTTATAAAAATTTCTTATAGTAGAATGAAACAGAAAGATATGGGTCTTCACAAGAAACTCCCCATAAATTCGGTATGAAAAAGAGAACAAAGCTTATTTTCATTACTATAATGCATGTACGTTTGGCAGCCTAAATCTTCTGTATCTGACCTTTCGGTGTCTTCTTTTCTTTTCTCTCTCGGAACGAGTAGTAAGCTCTACGCAACTGTTTTATCAGTTTTCTGAAGTTAAAGGCATTAAATAGTTGTTACTTCCATTTTAGGGTAGATGACATAATGGCTGATGAAGGATTGGACTCAAAAGTTTGGCAATAGGTCTAACTGAAGTTGTGGGTTGAACAATTAAATAATCCGATCGATTTCAGGCATTAAAAGACCATGTTCACGAATCACAAAAAAAAGAACTGACTTTGCATTCCTTGATTTTGCTTCTGTTTCTTAAGGTTCCATTTTTTTTTCCCGACCTAAAATGTTTTGACAGTGCTGAAATCATTTTTAGGAAAAATATTTTAGTTTTTAAAGTTTGGTTGTGTTCTTAAAATGGTCTGAAAAATATTTTCCAAACGTAAAATAAATTTTTTTTTTCATTTTTTATAGGAAAATAATTCATGACCAAACTACCTTAAGAATCTCTAAAATGATCAAAATACATTCAGAACTTCCAAAAAAATCAAAATAATTTGAAACCTTTAAAATGACAAAAAAAAAAAAAACTAATATTTTTTAATTGACCAAACTACTCTTGGATCTCCAAAATAAGCAAAATGATTTCAACGGTAATTTTGGTGGTTTCAAGTATTTTAGCTATTTTAGAAGTTTAAGCCATTTTAGATTTTTTAGTGATATTTTGTTCATTTTAGTGTTTTCGATAGTACTTTGGTCATTATGAAAGTTTCAAAGGTATTTTGGTCATTTTTAGGGTTCTAGGGGTATTGATCGTTTCACGAGTATTTGGGTCATTTTGATGATTTAGGAATATATTGATTATTTAAGGCGTATATGCATTTTTCATCCTTACATTTTCATTCTATTTTCATTTTGGTTTTTACTTTTTCATTTTTTTTGCTTTTAGTCCCCAAAATCAAAAAAGTGTTATCATTTCCCTATCGTTAGCTCACTAACGAAAATAACTTACGTGGCGCACGAAGTACATAGCTAGCACATTAGACAGTGATGTGGCTAATAAAAAAAAGTCCACATTAGATTTAAATTTTTTTTTAATTAAATTTATCAATTTTAACAAAAAAAAAATGAAAAAAAAAAAACATAATTAAAAACCAAAGCACACTTGAATTGAGATCTAGATACATCTTGAACATGAACACACAAGAACAAATTCAAACACAAGAACAAACAAACCAGATCAATTAGTTTTTTGGATTATCAATATTCAAACCAATACACAGTTATCCTTTTGTTTTAGTCAAACCATACAATAAAACATCAGAAGCCAAGAACTAATAAGTGCTTGAGTTCTTAAAATCCAATAACTCCTCATTCTAACTCTTACTATTTCTCCCATCTCACCTTCTCTCAATTTGAACCCTCCATGAATGAGCTCAAAGAGCTTCCTCCCTCAAACTTGAGGAAAAAAAATGAAGAGATAGGGTTAAGGCTTTTGCTGGAGATTGGATCAAGGTTGCAAGGTCTAGCTTCTAACCCCTTTGATTGCTTGGATTTTTGGGTTTGTGGTTTATTTTCTTTCCTTTATTTTTTTTTATAGCCGAAGTTCCCTGCATATTTTGTTTGGGTTTATTGTATTTTGGTTTGATTTGGTACTTTTGGGTTTTGGGATTTGATGATTTTTCTTGGATTTGAGAAAATTGGGGTTTTTGGTTTGTTTTTCCTGTAGGTATTCTGATTTGGGTTTTGGGGTTTGGATATGTGTTCACAAAGAGAGAGAGGGAGAAAGAGGTTGAGGTAGCCACTCTGGTGGCTGGGCGACTCTAAATAGGTTCGGTTATGGGAACTTAGAAGATGTGGGTAAGATAAAAGAGAGAACCACAGTGATTTTAAGTGTTTGGCAGCCAAGAAACTGAAAGAAAAAAAAATGCAATTTCGTTTTTTATTCAATTTTTCGCAAATTCCAATTTCAAATACGGGTTTCTTTTAGAATTGTACAAGCCCACAAAAGGCTAAGCCCACTTAGAATAGTGGAGTTAGGTTTAGAGGGCCCAATGCAATTAATTTGTTAGAGTATGGGCTTTTGAGGTCAATTTTAATGCACTCTTATGGTCCAGTTGCTAGGTAAATGGAGAAAAAGCTGAATGAATCATAAACAGAGAAACTAAATCTGGGATTAACACTACCTCGGATCTGGCCGAGAAGCAAATGTTCATAAAAAGTTTCAAGTCTCAAATACGGGATTGTTTTACACAGTTTTTATGTTTTCTTCTAATTCTTCACCCCCCATTTGGAAGGGTTTCCTTTCCTTATATAGTTAATCAAATTGCATCTTAGCCCTTCACTTGTATAGCCAAAGGCCTTAATTTGGGTGCTTGTCCCATTAAGGCTTTGTTGGAGGTGGTACAATGTGCTGTGAGCTATGAGATTACTGTTCAGGGGTCATTCCTTCATTAATGCGGCCAGCTGAGTTGGTACAGTGCATTGAATGCAGAGGTGATGGCTACTTTACTTGGATATTCCATTTCTTCTTTACTTGCACGTCTGTACTGCCTTCCTCGATATCCTGTCATTCGGTGCAAATGGCCTAGTCAATGCCTTCTAAGGTAGGCTTGCTCATCGGGTTTCTTGGGGAGTTGGCCTCCTCATCTTTTCTTCTTAGATTCTCATCAATGGGTTGGGTTAGAACTTAAGTGTAGATGGGTCCTTCCATCCCACGGGCCCTATTACGTACTCAGATCTTATCCCTCCTAAAAGTATAGTAGGTTGATTGTTATGTTTAACTGTGAAGAAAATGGTGTTAGAGGTTTTGCGTTTGAATCTGGGTTTGCTATTTGGAGGTTCTTATATTTGTGTTCTTATGTGTTCATGTTCATGAAGTATTCAAATCTTAATTCAAGTGTATTTTGGTTTTTAATTATGTTTTTTTTTCTTTTTTTTTAATTTGTTAAAATTGATAAATTATTATTTTTAAATCAAAAGCTGATGTGGATGTTGGCGTGCAATTTTTTATTTTTATTTTAGTAGCCACATCGGCATTTAACGTGCTAGATGTATACTCCATGTGCCACATAAGCTATGTTCGTTAGTGAGATGATAGTAAGGACCAAAACGAGTACAATTTTTTCAATCTTAGGGACTAAAAGCGGAAAAATGAAAAAGTATGGACCAAAATGGAAATAGGGTGAAAATGTACGTTTTTAGACCCCAGTAAACTAAATTGTTTAACCTAATTAATTAATCAAGTGAATACTTAGGTTTATTATTCAGATCTAGGTTAAATCAATAACAATCATATCATGTAAAGCAGTGGAAAAATAAAGAACACAACGATATGATAACCCAGGAAAACCAAACGGGTAAAAAAACCTGAGGAGGATTTAACCTAGCTATCCTCAAGGTAAAAAGCAAAACCACTATGAAAGAATTGAAGTTTGTACAATAATACTTAGACCACTAACATCCTATTGCTAACTCAAGTAGAAAACTTACTACCACAATCCCATGATAGCTCTGAGTCCACGGACTACTTCTTTCCTTGGCCTTTGCAAAATACAAACACCTACGCTTGTGACTTTGAGATCCCACTCAAAGGTTTAGCAACACAAACTCTCCTGTTTGTGACTCCAAAACCACTCTTGAAGGTTTAGATCATCAGCACCTTTGATGACTAGAGAAGGCAACAACTTCAACAATATTGGATCTTGAGATTTTTCAAGCAATAACACCGGTGGAAGACATAAGAGAGTTTTTTGGTTACAAAATCTTAAATACCAAAGAGGCACACTCTTCTTTCTCTGAAAAGCCTTATAAAAACGTGCTTAGGGTTTCTTTTATATAGTGGGAGAAGAAGATCTGAAACTCTAATCCTTAATGGACTTGAACTGCTGTTTGGGCTTAATTAAAACTCTGCAGATACAACTTTCGATTGGTCGAGCCTGTTTCTCGATCGGTTGAGCCAGACAGATTATGAAATCTTCTTCTTGCAGCTTGTATGTTCTTGTGTGTTCATGATTTGCCAATTGTTCTAAACTTTTAGAACCTAACAGGAAATGTAGGGACGAAAAAATGCATTTACACCATTATTTAAAGGTTTCAAGTGTATTTTGGTTATTTCAGGAGTTTTAAGGTGTTTTGGCCATTTGAGAGGCTTTAGGAGTATTTTGGTCATTTTGGAGTTTTCAATTGGTATTTGGTCATTCTAGATATTTCAAGAGTATTTTAGTCTTTTTGGAGAATCTAGGTGGGTATTTTGGCGATTTTGGAGTTTTTGGTGCTATTTTGGGCATTCATGGGTATTTTGGTAATTTTGTAAGTTCTAATAGTATTTTGGTGGGTAAATTGTAAAGTACATCACTAAAGTTTGGAATTGTTTAGATTTTACATTCAGAAGTTTGAGAAATTAGATTTTTATCCTAAAATTTGGTTCCATTAGCAAAACCCGACTCTTTGTTAGTTTTGACTATTAAGTAACACGCTAGCATGTTGATGATTTTTTTTTTTCTTTTTGGGAGCAAGTCAGCCTCCCAAAATGAATCAATTTCACTAAAAACAAATGGCAATGAGGTGTTTCCAAAACGACATTGTTTTGGGAGGCTAATATGGCCAAAATAAATTACACATCAACGCTTCAGCGTATCAATTAATAATCAAAACTGAAGAGGATAAAAACAAGAATGACGGATCCGTTTAAGTAAACCTGACAGTATTGAAATAATGATCCATTGAGAGCAAAGTAGCAACGAATAGATAAGCCACATGACGAATTAACCCCTGTATAGTGGATGGGTAGTCCCTTTACATGATGGATTCATTGTTCATGGACCTAAAGGCAACGGACGCCGAAGCCACGTGGCTTAGGTAAGCTCTAAGAAACCCTAAATGGAAATACCTTGTGCCCCACGGTTGCCCTTAGTCAATGAGGATTTTATATGGGGGAGAATCCCGTAAAATAAGGACATTTATTTAAGATCTTCTCTACAAGGAAATATCCATTTGCCCAAGAAACAGAGTCAGTTTTACACTGCTATAAAAATCCAAAGCCCTAAGTAAACAAAGTACGCATAATTCACCCCAGCTCTAGCATTCTAGAGTTGTGAAAAAGTTCTCTAACTTAACCATCGGATGGTCTTTGGCCGGTACCGCACCGATATCCTCCTAAAGTCTTCTTGTTTTGTGTTGTGCAGGTGTTGTTTTAAGCGTGTGAGAACTGTGTGACTAACTAACGATTTTCGGCATCATCAGTTGGCGCTGTCTGTGGGAAGGTAGGAGATAGGCCATATTGCTTCCCAAACAAAAAGCTGCATGGTACTTACTCATTCGATGGCAACAACCACTAACAATTAGGGTGACGAACCGCGCACCACTGCCCTAGAGAGACAAGTTCAAACCCTCATAGCAGCACTAGAACGCCTCACTAAGCAAAATCATGACCTAGAGGAATAGCTGCGCTAGAAGAACACAACGCTTAACACCCAAGAGGAAGACCAGGAAGGAACTAGTGTTGAAAGAAGGAATCAAGAGGGGCTGGAAGGCAGCAACGCCCCAAGTAGACAAGAGCGACAGGATACCAGCCGTCCATCCGCCACAGATACGGCTCCCCCTCACATAGTTGCAGAGATGTAGATGATGAAGGAATGGTTTCATTATGAACGCTCTCAGAGGGTAGGTGTCTAGCGACCTTGATGACTTGGTCCATCAAACTGATTCACCATTTACTCCGTCACGTCGTTCCCCCTACCACCAAAGTTCTGTATGTCTCAGGTGGAAAGCTACCACCCCCTGGATCACTTAGAGTCCTTTAAGACTTTGATGCACCTGCAAGGAGTGGCGAATGAGATTATGTGTAGGGTCTTCCTTACTACGCTGAAGGGCCTCACAAGGATTTGGTTCAGCAGGTTGACACCCAATTCTATTGGTACCTTTAAGGAGTTAAGCGCCCAATTTGCCTCGCACTTTATCGGGGGACACAGGTATAAGAAATCCACTACATGCCTATTGAGCATTAAGTAACAGGAGGCTGAGACGCTAAGGTCTTACATAGCCTAATTTAACAAGGAGGCACTCTCAATCGATGAAGTTGACGATAAGATACTCGTTGCTGCGTTCACGAATGGGCTGCGGAATGGTAAGTTTCTATTTTCCTTGTACAAGAACGACCTAAAGACTATGTCGGATGTACTCTACAGGGCTACTAAATACATGAACGTGAAAGATGCTCTAAGCCTCCTGCTGGAAGGTTCACAAGCTTCACCCCGCTGAACACTCCGATTGATCAAGTCTTGATGCAGATCAAGGACAAAGAAGCCTGATGTTCCTTGGCAAGATGAAGGGAAATCCCAACAAGAGGTCCAGAGACAAGTACTGTCTTATCCACCGTGGCCATGGTCATGACATATCTGACTACTATGACTTAAAGCAGCAGATATAAGCACTTATCAAGCAAGGGAAGTTGCAAAGGTTCATCAGTAAGGAGAGGACAGACCAGCCCTAAGAACCTCCTGCTCGGAGAGAAAATGAGCATCCCAGACCCCCACTAGGAGACATAAGGATGATAGTAGGGGGAACTGCGATATCTGGCTCATCCAAGAAGGCACGTGAAACCTACCTATGGATGGTCTAAAACGTCTAGTTGACAGGATTCGTCCCAAAGATGGCAATAATCGACAACCTTATCATTGGGTTTACAGAGGAAGATGCTAAGCGTCTTCACCACCCACACGACGACACGTTTATGGTTAGCATTCGGGTAGGGGATTACAACACTCACTAGGTCCTTGTGGATAATGGGAGCTTTGCCGACATCCTCTACTACCCAGCGTTCCAGCAGATGTGAATTAAAAGGGAATGGCTAATTCCAGATAACGCGCCGCTTGTCGGATTCGGAGGAACAAGGGTACACCCTGTAAGAGCGATCACTTTGCCCATAACAGTTGGGGATTATCCGCAGAAATCACAAGGGACCTCACGTTCCTGGTTGTAGACTGTTCATCTACCTACAATGCCATCTTAGGCCGTCCTACCCTTAACTCCTAGAAAGCCGTAACCTCAACTTACCACTTGATGATCAAATTTCCAACCAAATACGGAGTAAGTGAAGTACGGGGAGATCAGGTGGCAACACGTGAATGCTACATTGCCATGCTTGAAATGGACGATCATTTGTAGACTATGTGCATAGAAGAACAACTGACGATGGCAGAACTAGTGGAAGGATTGCAGGAGATAAACCTAGACGAGGTTAGGCCCAGACGAACGACCAGGATCGGAACACTAGCTAGCCCGTCGGTCTGTCAGGCGCTCACGACTTTTCTAAGGGAGAACCATGACGTGTTCGCATGGAGCCATGAGGACATGCCAAGAATTGACCGTTCTGTCATGGTCCACAGACTGAACGTGTCACCTTCCTTCACTCCTATCCATCAGAAGAAACGGGTATTCACGTAAGAACAGGACAAGGCCATAGCCGAAGAGGTTCGTAAGTTACAAGAAGCAGGATTCATACGAGAAGTATACTACCCCGACTGGTTGGCCAACATGGTAATGGTTAAGAAGGCTAATGGGAAGTGGTGAATATGTGTAGACTTCACAAACTTAAACAATGCATGCCCTAAAGACAGCTATCCCCGTCCATGAATTGACATCTTGGTAGATTCGACTACACGACACCAGTTGCTGAGCTTCATGGATGCCTTTTCTAGCTACAACCAGATCAAGATGGACGAGGCTGACTAGGAGAAAACTTCATTTGTTACCTGCCAGGGCCTTTTCTGCTACAAAGTAATGTCGTTTGGACTCAAGAAAGCAGGCACCACTTACCAAAGGCTAATGAACAAGATGTTTACACATCAAATCAGGAGGAACGTGCAAGTTTACATGGACGACATGCTGGTGAAGAGTATATGGGAGGATGACCATTTGAACAACCTCCAAGAGACCTTCGGCACCCTTCGGGCTTATAACATGAAGCTGAATCCAAGAAAATGTGCATTTAGGGTGACGGCAGGGAAATTCCTAGAATTCATGGTGTTCTAAAGAGGCATTGAGGTCAACTCAGACAAGATATGGGTAATAATGGAGATGACTCCGTCGACAAGCGTCAAAGAGGTACAGAGTCTGAACGGTAAGGTTACTGCATTGAACAGGTTCATCTCAAGAGTTATGGATAAGTGCCTACCTTTCTTCCGCACTTTGAAGAAGTCTTTTGAATGGACGGTTGAATGTCAGCGAGCGTTCGAAGACCTGAAAGCATACCTTTCCTCCCCACCATTATTGAGTCCCTCTAAACCAGGAGAAGCATTATTCCTATATCAGGCATCTCCTTGGCAACTGTCAGCGCGATCTTGGTCAGAGAAAAAGATAGGTTATAGAAGCCTGTGTACTACACCAGCAGGGTGCTCCGGGGCGCAGAAGAAAGATACCCCCTGATGGAGAAGCTTACCTTTGCATTAGTAACCGCAGCTCGAAAACTCAAGCCATATTTCTAAGCCCACACTGTGGTTGTCTTGACCGATAAACCTTTACGGAGGGCAATGAGTAACCCTGAAGCAGCTGGACGGATGGCGCTATGGGCAATCAAGTTGAGTGAGTTCGACATACAATATTGCCCGCGGTGACGGCTATAAAAGGGCAGGTTGTCGCTAATTTCATCACAGAGTTCACTAACACAAAATGCCAGGGGGCGGACGCACAGTCACTGTGGAGCACCCACACAGATGGATCCTCCAACAGATGATCAGGTGGAGCAGGTGTGATACTCCATAGCCCGGAAGGGGACAAGGCCGAATGCATGGTCTGACTTGATTTTCCTACTACCAATAACGAAGTAAAGTACGAAGCCTTGGTAGCAAGGCTGAATCTAGCAAAAGCAGCAAGAGCCACAAATGTGAAAGTATATTGCAACTCTCAAGTAGTCACCAGTCAGGTCAACGACGAATATGAATGCGAAGGCGAACATATGAAGAAGTACCTGGAGTAAGTGAAAAGTTGGGTGAACAACCTTCGAGCGAAGTTCGTTCAAATCCCAACAGAAGAAAACAAGACAGCCTACCGTCTCACTAAGGTTGCATTAGCAAAGCTTATAATCAACCCCAGCCAGGTATTGTCCTTTGTTCAAACCTCACCACTAATAGATAGCATCAGTGTGCAGAAGATAGGTCTTGGGAACTACTGGAAAACACCGATAATCTCTTACTTGAAGGACGGCGAGTTAACGGGAAGCAGATTATGTAATGCAAGAAGTCCATGAAGTAATCTGCGGGAACCATTCTGGCTCACGATCATTAGTACACAAACTCATCTGAGCGGGATACTATTGGCCTACCATGCTGAAAGATGCCACTGCTTATGTTAAAGCATTTGACAAGTGCCAGAGGTTGGCCAACCTCATCCAACAGCCTTTAAAAGAACTCACTCCAATGATGGCCCCATGGCCTTTTGCACAATGGGGATTAGACATCATAGGTCCATTCCTAACCACAATTCGACAACTAAAGTTCCTGGTGGTCTGCATAGACTACTTCACCAAGTGGGTGGAAGCAAAAGCACTAGCCATAATCATAGAAAAAATGTGCGAAGCTTCGTATGGATTAATATCATTTGCAGGTACGGTATACCCAGAGTGTTTGTCTTAGACAACAGGAAGCAGTTCGACAACAACACATTCAAGGACTTTTGCTCACAACTGAGGATCAAGAATCACTACTCATCTCCCACCCACCCTCAAGCCAATGGACAGGTTGAGGTCGCGAACCGGTCCTTACTTAAGATCATCAAGACCCAGCTCGAGGGGGCAAAGGGTATATGGCCGAAGGAACTGCCAAGCGTCCTATGGGCGTACAGGACGACTATAAGAACACCAACGGGAGAAACCCCATTTCGATTAGCATGTGGAAGCAACTCAATCATTCCAACTAAGGTAGGGCCCACAAGCTACAGAGTGAGAAACCATGACAAGGAAAGGAACAATGAAGCACTACGCCTGCAGCTTGATCTGGTGGACGAGGTCAGAGCAACGGCTGAGCAAAGGTTAGCACGATACAAAGACCTCATGACTAAACACTACAACTTCAGGGTCAAACATAGGGACTTCCAGGTTGGAGATCTTGTCTTGTGAAAGGTAATAGGCGCCACAAAAGACACCTCCCAGGGGAAGCTAGGACCTAACTGGGAAGGACCATTCAGAGTTGCAGCATGGCATAGGAAGGGAACATACCACCTAGAGACGCTGGACGGGTAAAAATTGCACCACCCCTAGAACACGGAGCACCTAAAGAAGTACTACTCGTAAACAACAGCATGGGCAAACAACGACACTCCTCATTTCCAATTTATTGCTTTTTAGTTAAGTTTTTTATTATCTACAATTCCTTTTAAGCCCCAAGGGCAGGCTTTTATCCTTTAAGAAAAATTTTTATAGATGCATGTTTATCACTAATAAGAGGAGTTATTCAAAAAATGCTGTATCTATATTTTACAATTATTAAGTCTACAAGATGAACGAGTCCATCAAGGATGGTTTATACTAATCAAGTCCGAAAAGTGGACGGAATCCATAAGGTGGATAGACTCACCCATAAAGGTCGATTTGAAATAGACGAGTCCATCCCAGAGAAAGGGATCCAGTAAACACAAGTCCATAAGAGGACGGATTCATCCTAAAAGGGTGATTTGAAAATTTATGAAGTCCATAAAGTGGACGAACTCAGCCACGCATTAAAATGAAAACACAAGTCCATAAGAGGACGGATTCATCTTAAAAGGGTGATTTGAAAATTTATGAAATCCATAAAGTGGACGGACTCAACCATGCATTGAAATAAAAACACGAGTCCATCTTGAAAAAGACTATATTTAACAGGTCCATAAAGTGGACGGAATCATCCTAAAAATAATAGCTCAAATTTACCAAGTCCACTTAGTGAACAGATTTACCTTTTTAACTAGTCCATAAAGTGAACGGGATCACATTATAGAGATGTCTTAAGCCCGTCAGGCTCACAAGGTGAACAGATTCAGAAACATTTGCTTAAACCCATAACGAATTTCATCCCAGCCAATGATTTGCATTCATATAATCACAATCTGAACGGATATTTTAAAGCAAATGATCAGTACATTACGAAAGCCTAGGAAGATGTCTAGATACAAAAAACAACAGATAAATTAAACATAAATACTGTTCTTAAAAAACTTTACATTTTAGCCAAAAAAAAATTGAGTAAATTGAAAAAATTACTGCTAGACGGAGGGGGTTTCTTCATCTTTCTCTTCCACAATCTGCACATCTTTAGGTTGACGGGTACCACCCTCGACGGATTGGATTTGGCCTTCAATAGGAGCAATCTCTCCATCACCACAAGGATCATCCGTAAGGGCGTCATCAGCGAATAATTCATCTATGCTCTCAGAATGGACAGGCTGAGCTAGAGTCTGGGCCTGGGCATCAATATTGACATGGGACAGATCCAGGTCCAAGAAGGAAGCTTTGACTTGACGGAAGCAGTTGTCAAAGCCGTTCGCGAAGGAGCCACCGAGCTCCGCTAGGAGGGTGTTAGAGTCACTATACTCCTATACCGTGTCCTCTTTGGTCCAACAGAGTTGATCCTTGACAGTTGCAATCTCTTTTTATTTATCCTCAAGGACCTGTTTCAACACCTCTGTCTGCTTCTCCGGACCCCCTCGAACTTGCTCTGACAAAGCAAGCTTCTTTTCCTAGACCGTATTCTAGGTTTTCAACTCAGCCAGCTCCGCCTCCGTCGCCTCTGCCTTTGCCCTTACTTGATCCAGACCCGTCTCATGGTTTAGGCAGCGGCCCAACAACCCTTTCATCCTTGGCATTGCCTAAAAACAAGAGGGATTAGTGGCCAAACAAGTTAAAAGAAAGAAAGAGAAAGGGGACGGACACAGTTACCTACGCAATGCTAAAAAGCCCCGTCTCCCCCATGGCTTCAGTTGTGTGGTTGCTTAAGTCCTTATAGTCGTCAGCTATGATGATGGACGAGAGCTGCTCCAGCGCATACTTAGAATCCTCATAGAGGAGGACCGATAATTTTTTAGTGATGGGGACAGGGCCCGTCACAGGTCCCTTGCCCTTTCCTTGACTAATCGAACTGACCGTCTTCTTGGTCTCAGCCTTTAACCCCATGACAGACTCAAGGACAACTTTGGGCTTTTTTGGAAGATGGTCAATCTTCTCCAACGGCTTCCTCTTGGTAGACGGGTTGGCCGAACCTGTCCCCTTAGGGGGTTGACTCCCCTCTTGTTTTTTCTTCACAGCAGCTTGTTGCTTGATGTAGGCCCTTCTCTTGCTGTCTTCCATTTCTGCACAAAGGTAGACAGATATCAGGAGTTAGATAATGTGAAAACAAAGAAAAGAAAACCAAAGTGTTGGGGTGGCGGACTTATGTTGACAAACTTGACGGTCATATCGACGAGTAGCTGCTGTAGGTTCTGGTCCGTCACAATACCAGTAGAGAGTGTCTAAGTTGACTAACTTAGTCCACGTCCTCTCTGACAGCTAGGTTTTGTTGAAAATATTTTCCAAAAAACTCCACTACTCGAGTGTGACTTAAGGAAAGTCCAGAGCTGCAATAGTAGACTGTTAAAGCAACAGGTAAAGATAACACAATTAAACACTAAATACAGATGGATGCATACCAGACAGGAGCATTATACCCATGTCTTGTCAACGGGCATGCACTCTTGATCACCAGGGTGACACATCCACTCGTCGTCTTCAATAAAAAAATAACGACTCTTCTAGTTCCTACTAGAGTCGGGTGTGTCACTCACGAGCCTTAGCAACGGGCTCCTTGGCACGAAGTTGTACATGCCGTCGGACATGGCGCCATATAAGACCTCCACACCTAGGAAGACCCTACAAGCATTTGAGGAGATTTGGGTGACGGCCAGTCCTAAATATTGAAGGAGGCGACGGTGGAGAGCACTCAGTGGGAATCTGAGCCCTGGTTTCAGCATTTGCTTATAGACTCTGACGCCTTCAACTCCCTCATAATAACACTTCTCTGACTTGTAGGGTAGACGGATAAGAATGTGAGCAGGTATCTGGTACTTCTCCCTAAATGTGTTGAAGTGTGCTTGTTTGATGGAAGAAGTGAAGTCGTTGACCATCCATAATGGAAGCGTAATAAACTCCCTAAGTCCATCAGGACCTATGACGAATTGGATTGGGGGTTCAGCACCATCTAGGCCATCAATGGAATCACCCTCTGACCTAACCATGTGCAAATCCTCATCCTTTGTTGAAGATAAGGAGGTTGACGGGTTCCTTTCATCACTTGAGGTGCCGAGGTTGTTTTGACCTGACGAAAGCTCCTCATCGTAGCCCGCTCCTTCGCAGACACATGATTGCTCACTCGACACACTAGACATGTCACCTACACGTGACAAATAAACCCTAAGACTCTAACAGTTTCACATAGACGACAGGCATGCCAAAAAAAAAAAACTTAAATTTGTATAGTTATTCAACATAAAAATACTTACCAGTTGAAAGAACAACAAATTTTGTGGATGACAGTTGCACCAGGTAGACAGGGAGCAGAGTTAGCAAGCAGACAAAAATGCTCTAAATTGAGATTTGATGCGGAAAGTGAAAATGAGGAGGATGCAAGCATGTATGTATAAAGGCAACGGCACGGAAGACGAAGGGACGCTTTGGTTAAGGCGACTAACCACCGAAAACGTGCCACGTAACCCTACGACATTTATTGCCCTAGGCTAGCCTGGCAAGCAAAACGTGCTTTCCAAGAGATGGGCTAGATTGTCACTCCACGAGTCCGTCCGTAAATAAAGGTAACAGACTCATAGAGTGAGGGGGTAACTGAAAAGGATAAAAACGAGAATGACGGATCCTTTTAAGTAAACCTGACGGTACTGAAATAATGATCCATTGAGAGCAAAGTAGCTACGGACGGATAAGCCACATGACGAATTGACCCCTGTATAGTGGATGGGTAGTCCCTCTACATGACGGATTCATTGTTCATGAACCTAAAGGCGATGGATGCCGAAGCCACATGGCTTAGGTAAGCTCCAAGAAACCCTAAATGGAAATACCTTGTACCCCACGGTTTCTCTTAGTCAATAAGGATCCCGTAAAATAAGAACATTTATTTAGGATCTTCTCTACAAGAAAATATCTCTTCGCCCAAGAAACAAAGTTGGTTTTACACTACTATAAAAACCCAAAGCCCTAAGTAAACAAGGTACGCATAATTCACCCTAACTTTGGCATTTTAGAGTTGTGAAAAAAATTTTTTAACTTAACCATCAGAGGGTCTTTGGCCGGTACCGCACCAGTACCCTCCGAAGGTCTTCTTGTATTGTGTTGTGCATGTGTTGTTTTAAGCGCGTGAGGACTGTGTGACTAACTGAAAATTTTCGACATCATCAAAAACTAACGAAGGGTAAGGTTTTGCAAACAGAATAAAACTTCAGGTTGTAAAATCAAATTCCTCAAACATTAGGACGTGAAATTCATACAATCCCAAACTTTAGGGATGTACTTTGGAATTTACCTTATTTTAGTCATTTTGAAGGTTTTAGGAATATTAGTCATTTGGGGTTTCCAACTTATATTTTGGTCATTTTCCGAAGCTTCAAGTGTATTTTCATATTTTAATCATGTTAAAGGCATTTGGTTTGGATAATGTATAAGGGGTTGGAGGCGGAAAATGTTTTACATTTTTTTTGGGACAAAATGGGCAAATACCTTTTTCGTGCAAAAAAAGTGGCATTTTGCCATTTTTCCCAAACTAATTAGAGAAATGCCCCTTTTTTGTAACTTGATTTTCTAAAAATCGAGTTAAAAAAAATTTTCTAGAGCCCTATAGCAGCGTTTTAAGGAGCATATAGTGACATTTTCAAGACCTAGTATACATTTGGATACCGCTTATTTTGCTAAAAACTGAAAAATTTTTTTTTTTTTTTTTTACTGTTTGCTATAGTATTTGTCACTGTTCATTAGCTTAAAATCACTGTTCATGGCCAATGAACAATGACAAACACGCTGAATTAAAAAAAAAAAAAAAAAAAGGCCCAAACGCAGTAAACGTGGACACCCAAAACGCTATCCAAACAAAGCTCTATAGTGGCGTTTTGGAACTCAATCTCCATGAACTCGAGTTATATGCAAATTTTTTTATTTTTTTTTACCTATAATTCTAGTTCATGGAGCTCAAGTTCCAAAATGCCACTATAGATCCTGAAAACGTTACTATAGGCTCCTTAAAAACGTCACTATAGGACTTAATTCAATTTTGAGAAAATTGAGTTTCAAAAGAGGGATATTTCCCTAATCTAGTTTGGAAAAAGGGACAAAATGCTGGATTATTTTTTAAAAAAGAGCATAGACCAATTTTATCCTAGTTTTGGGCATAAAACATTTTACAGCCATCATAACTGTATTTTTTTTTGTTCAACAAAAGACATTTCCATTTTGACTAGGATTTTACACCGTACCAAACACTTGAAAGCACTAAAAATGTTTTTAAAAAAACTTGTTACTCTGAAACAAACGCAATATCGATTTGGTAAAAATAGTTTTAAATTATATTTTTTTACAGATTTTTAAATAACCTTATTTTCTCTTTTGAAAAAAGAAGTACAAAAAAAAAAAAATAATACTGAATCAAGCACCTAACACATGACCTCACTTTTCTATAACGAATTAAATATTAAGTTTTTCACATATATTGCGTAATCATTCCATGAAAAATACAACTTTTCTACTCCAACATGGGAACTGTAACAAACACTAATGTAATGGACTTTACCATGGGTTGCAGATATGGATGTTAACCAAACAATTCAAATCATGCTACCGCAATTAAACCGACCAAAACTTTCTATAAAATGGAGTAATCGCACTGCACCGTGCAATGCTGTGTGTGGATTTATGATAAGAAAACCCCATAAAATTGCACCACACTACATCCCCCCTCTCTCTCTCTCTCTCTTTATATATATATATATATATATACACATATATATATAAAAAGATTTAGAAAGTTAGTTATGCCTTCAGAAAATGTAAAAAATACTCTTAAACTAATTAGATAATCATTATTCTTAAAAAATAAAAAATAGGGTTAAAATTGTAATTCAACAAAATTAAAAAAAAAAAACTATTAGAGAAACTTTTTTTCTAAAAATTAGCACACTCTCTATTTAAATATATCTAACGTATGTTTGATACTTTTTTTTTTTTCATAAAAACTAGCACACACTAAACCCTTACTCTATTTCAAATTCTAAATTTTTATTTTCTTAAAAATCCCTTCATGTATAATTTCACTAACATTAGATAAATTCAAATTGAAAAATTACATTAAATTCAAAATAAATAAATAAAAAACCTTATTGCACATGTGGAGTGTGTGTGATGAAGTTAGTATATGTGTGTGTATATATATAGAGAGAGAGAGAGAGAGAGAGAGAGAGAGAGAGAGAGAGAGTTATTAGTTCTCACTTCACTCTTCCTTCAATCCGTCTCATTCTTACTCTTCTCTTCTCCCCTAATACCCTCTCACTCTTAGCCTCACTCTTGTTTTGTCTTAAAGCTTTTATTTTTTATTTTTTAAGCTATTGAGTTACTGAAAGTATAGTCTGTAACTTTGTGTCATGTTGTCATGTCATTCTTAAGCACCATTTTTTTTTACAAGAAAAAATAAAAATAAAAACAGAAACAAAACTTTAGGCTGGCCCAAACCAACCCAACGTTAACAAGTGTTAATTAGGATATGGCAATCCAAAATAACAAAAACTAGACCAACAGTTTAAAATTTGGCTCAAAACAAAGGAAAAATCAGTTTTGGGCTGGGCCAATTCAGCCCAGAATTTTCAAAAAATTTTCAGCTCAAAACTGACCAACTCGTATCTTGTACACTACACTGCATTGCATATGTGACCGCAAAAATGAAATATGATGTGGTGATGATTTTAGCCAAACTGCATCGTAAAATGCAATGCTAAAAGTGACTCAAAACCGCACTTAACTGCACTACAAACACCCTTAGTTACAGTTAACTTAACTGATAAAGTTTTTTTATCGCATTAAAAATTTATGTTTCAAACCTCACTTATTTCATAAATTAAGTGATATCTTATCCTGATGATAAGAGTAACAAATATGGAGCGAACAATATAAATTAAAATGATGCAGTATCTTAAAAAAAGTTGTGATGTATTTTACTAATAAAAAGAAAAGGTGACTCTTATCAAATAAAATAATAATAAAAAAAAAAGAAAAAGAAAAGAAAAGGTGACGATGACATATAAATTGGGCCCACACCATACATACATTGCCATAGTATAATATTTTCTATTATTATTTGTTTCAAAATTGATTGTAAGTAGTATTTTGTAAAATATATCTTTTAAAATAACTTCATTGTTTTATTTTCTTCGTCTTTTCAAGCTCTCAATACTGAAAAGACATCGACAAATCAGTCCCAAAAAAATAAGTAAACAGCGGTCCTCAAATTTTTTTTTTAATGGAATAGCCCTTCCTCATTTCGGCATATTACACATCATGACAAATAGGAGAAAAATGCAAACAAATCATAAAAATAATAATAATAAAAAACTAAATTGTACTTTTGACTTTAGGCTCATTTGGCTAAAAGAATGGAAAAGTGGGAATTTTTTTTTTTTTTAATTTTTCTTCACGTGTGCGTGTTTTGTTTAGTTGAGAAGATAAAAAAAAAGTCAGAAATAAAAAACTCATTTTATTTGATTGAAAAGAAAAATAAAAAGATATAAAATGTAATTTATAAAAATAAACTCTCAACCAAATAAAATCGCATTTCTTTTTCCCCTCTCAACCAGAAAACTAAAAATATCATTTTCTCCCGCTTTTTACCCACCCCCCCCCCCCCCCCACCCCCCCTCAACTTCCATCCCTTAATAATCACCGCACCCAAAATAAGTGTTAGGTTTGGAACTATTTTTAATCTAGTCAATTATGTTTTCAAAACAAGCCCATCTCTATAACTAATCTAGTCCTTAAGTTAGTTCTCTGTCTCTGTCTCTCTCTCTCTCTCTCTCTCTCATATACATATATATAGCCAACAAGCTCAAGTTCGGCTGGCTTGCAAGCCCAACAAGATGGTCCTGATGATTATAACAAATAGGACGGCTACAAAAGTCCTAGAGATTGACATATTGTGATAGAACAAATTAAGCACAAATAAGCTATTCATCAACAATAAACATGTTAAAGAGTTTAATATACATATATATATATATATATATATTAATTAAAAGAAGAAGAAGAAGAAGAAGAAAACAACAACCAAGAAGCAAGAACAGACCCTACGATTTCGATGAATGCGACGCTGCGGAAGATGGAGAGAAATCAACCAATTTTTCTTTTTGGACATCATTTTTACCAAACACCACCGCTCGAAATCAAAACCACCACCAACTACTAGTTTAGAAATCAACAGCGACACTGGAAGCAAATCTTGACCAGAAATCACAACTACTCCCAAGAAATTACAACATATAATCTCAAACCCCATCAAAGCAAGATGCAAATCTTTGATCAGAAATCACATGCACGGCACAAAGTCCAGATTAGAAATTTTTAGATCCACATGCACAAATTTTAAAAAATAAATAAAATGATGATATTTTCGATTGTTTTGGGTTTGGTGGAGGGGATGAGTCTGGCTATGTTTGGAAGCAGAGTAACTACACCTGGTTTCATCCATGGTATTAGTTGGGTAAAATGGAAGTAGGAGAGAGCACCAATATCGTTGACTGGTGGTCACCGGCCTCTATCCATCTCCAGCAACATCACCTTCATCAACATCACTCAATCAATTGCTGGGTTCTTTTGTTTTAAAGGGATTTTTGTTGAGTGTGGTAGTTCCCATTATTCTATTTGAAATAATCTGAGGAAACATTGTTTCATTGGAGGACCTAAACAATAGGTTTCATTGTTCCTCTCTTCTTGCCCCAAAAGTAAGCCCTTGCTGGAGATGCTCCAGACTTAAGGGGCAGTAAAGACTAGAAAAACATTGATGTTATATACTTTGTCAAATATTCTTGTGACAGAACCTTCCTGCAAATACGGTAAGAAATTATCCAAAATACTCCCATGCTTAAGGCCCCAACAATTAGTGTGCACCTAGGACGTTTCCAAAGCAGTACCATGCCCATTGCTCATTTAAAATCAACTTATCAAAGTGAGTTGACAAGACCAGAACATACATACATATATATATATATGGGGGTTGGGGGGGGGGGGGGGGGGGGGGTGTTCTTTTTAGAAGATGGTGATCACAAAGACAATGATAAAAGATCCAATGCCAAATTCACAAAACTCTTCAAACACATCATGCACGTCATAAGAATCAAACGGCTTTTCTTTGTAGAAGATGATGGTGATGACAAAGACAATAATAACAGATCCAACGCCAAATACACAAAGCAACTCTTCAAACACATAAAAAGAATCAGACACCACAGAATTGTGCCAATGAATTGATGGTTACCGGCAATTAATCCCAAAAATCACACTAAAACAGTTATTCAGAAGATTACAGACAAACGCCCAGGAATATTTACAAGCATGGTTTAAAAGTTAGCCAACTAGGTTACTGAACTAAACCACATCCAGGGAATAAAAAATATTGCTGGAGGCTGCAGAAGCATAAAGACAAATGGAATACCAACTGCTGTATAACAGACGAGTAAATAAACAAATGAATTACTGGAGTTCCATGCTTCCTTTAGCCCTTCTGAATTTTTTCCACGTATGCCTGAAACAAAAGGAAACAATTTGACTATATTTAAGTTGGATTAAAAAACCTCTACTTTAAAACATAGTTAAGGAAAATATATTTATTTGGCAGTCTAACTGGTAGGAGGAAGGTGAGAATTTATTCCAACAGCAAGTCATGGAGGTATAAGATAACGAAGTTTTTAATTACTTAACTTGGTTGCCTAGAAAATGGCTCAAAGGAATAATATAAAGAAGCTCTCACTCTCTTTCTTACCTGTCATTATTTGGCCGTTAGCTATTTGGTGCCACGGAAACAATGGGAACTGAGAGGGAAAATTTGTGATTTGAAGATCTTAGTCCAATTTGAAACATTTTTAAGATCTTGACTTTCTCATTCACTTTGCAATTAGTTTGACTAAACATATAGAGAGGAAAACAACGACTAAGCCTTATGAGGTTGGCTATGATCCTCCACAAATTAGTTAGGATTGGCCATATGTATTCTTTTATATAAAGGGGACAAAACAAACATTTTGAATAACTACCTTGAGTAGTATGCCCATATCATCTTTCTAGACTTTTTAGATATTTTGAGTCCTAGATTGTAATTCTTAGGAATGGTTAAATGCAAACTTCGTGTATTTGAACTCACTCCTCTTTCAATTAAAATTATTTTACTTACCAATAAAACAAACAAGAAAAGCATATTTCAAGTATAATATGTTTCAGCCATTTTGGTTTTAAAGAGGAAAAAAAAATTTCTGATAGGTAGTTTTTTAAGAGGAAAGAAATATTGAACCAAGCTTAGAAAGAAAACCTAGACTCACACTTTTCTTTTCTTTAATTTTAATTTATTTATATATTTTTTTAATTCAATGGTATAATGGGGAGGGGAAAACCTAGATTCACCTTAAGCTAATCCAACACAATTATGTATGCCTGGTTCCATTTGGCAATTCAGTTCTAGCTGAGTGCTCTGGTCCAAAAATATTACAACCAATCCAACTTGAACCAGGTTGTACCCTAATTATAACTAGGGATGAAATCACTTGCTTTCAGTTGGGGTGTAAGGCAAATCATCCAGCATACTAATCCTTTCAGTTTAAGGAGTAGCAGCATTGACACCAACCAACCAACAGCAGCAACCACACTGTACTGGAAGCCACCACGGTGGTTCGATTTGGTAGGTAGAGGACAACTGGAAAGACAGAGACAGAGTACAGCTGGTAACGGAAATTTGAGAGAGAGCAAGGGAGAAGGTTGCATCACTTTCAGCGATTTGCGAAAGAGAGCTATGTGTCCAGAGAGTGAAAAATCATGGTACCAAGACCAACCAAAACACTGAATTTTTCTTAAAAAGAATCAATGGCAGGCTGGAACCAGCTGACACCTTCGTCATATCAGTTGATCAGTGATTTTTACATTTCTATTATAATAGAAATAGGGATGTAATGTTTTTACAAGAGAATGAAACCCTTGTCCATTAAGTAAAGAGAATGAAACCCTTGTAACATATACATTATGGAGTTAACAAAATTATAAATATAATGTAAAATAGAGTATCAAAAGAACTTATTAATATATCTAAAACCAACATGAGTGAACCAGAACTCACCTGTACTAATTTGGTAAGCTTTGGTTTTGAAGATGACAGATAATAGTCAATTTTCTCTTGTGTCTGAGGAATATTAGCCCCTGAAAAGTACTGGTCACTTTGTCGACCACCTTCTTCACTATAGTCTTGTAAGCATCTTTGCCAATTTGACCTTCCTTCCATGCGGGTTTTAGAATTTCCTTAACAAACTCCACAAGAGCAAATTTAAATGCACGAATACCCTTCACATCTTTACTTTTCTTTCCATCATCTGCTTCAGCATCTCCATCAACATTCCCCAAAGGACCATCCTCTTGGGCATTTTGGTTCCCCTCTTGTGCTTTCTTGCTTTCCTCAGCCCCACTCCATTGTTTTCCATGGCAACCTCATTATTTGCACCAGTCTCCTGCTGATTTGAAGGTTGGCTCTTGTGATTAGGTTCTTCTGAACTGCCAATCCTGTGAAAATCACTTCCATTTGGTTTGTGAGGAAGAGGTGATGGGGACATGTCTTTCAATGGTATTTCTGGTTTTACATCTACAGAGCTTTGATGCCCAGATGGATTTGGCGAAATGCCTAAGGGTTGTCACTAATGTCGGACTTCTTAGGCTCTATGCTATCACATATAGGATCATACTGCTGGGATCCAATGGCTGGGTTTTGCTGAACTTGTGCTCCTGAAACTGGCTGAAGAGGAGGCCCTTCAGATTTGGAAATGGAAGGAACATCCACCGAATTATGGGAATTTAGAGCAGCATAAAAATGCGGAAGTTGCGGTCCATTTCCAAAAAACTGAGCTAAAGAGGCTGAAAGGTTTGTAAGGTGTGTCAGCTGTTCACTGCTTACCATGTTTTGCCTTGGAGAAATTCCAGGATTTACTTGTGATGAACTAGCACCCCCAATTTCTGGTTTGGTGAGAGATTTTGGAGAAAATACCAGATTTTGTTGGTATTTTGTAGTTCTTCCTCTTGAAGAGGCAGTGGGAGTCACCACTTGATTTATATTTGGAAGAGGTAAGGAGCTTGAACTCTGTCCATTTTGGTCGAAGCATTGTCCAGGCAAGACATTGGCAGAAAAGTTTAGATCAACACTTGAACTAACAGTTTTTTCAATAGCACTTTTGTCATCGCATGACAATGCAATAGCACCATCATCCCTCAAATTGTGGTTCTGTTGGAAATAAGATTTTTCATTTATAATTGGTTGCACAACTGCAGCAGCAGCATCATGCATTGGAACTGAAGCCTCCTTAGTTATTTCCTGTCCTCGAGTGACTACAAATGTATCGTAAGAACCGAAAGATTGTGAAGCCTGAGTAAGGTGACCATGCTCTTCTTTCACAACATGGTTGGTAGACGGCAATACATAATTCCAATCAGGAGACATGTCCATATCACCAGACCATTTCTCAGCACCACTTGATTCAGGAACACTGATGCTGGCAACAGCATTTTCTTCCTTCCAGGGGTTGCCTTCCTTCTCATTGCTCTCAGATGCTTTATAACCAACTTTTGGATCGCCACCAGTTCTCTTCCCCTCATCCATACTATGACTCCATCTAGTATCAACCTGGACCATGCAGTAGACCTTGTGCTGGAGCACTCAATTGTCCATCGTTGTCTTCACTCTTTGTAGCATCTGAGACAGTAACCGTATCACTCCATTCACTCCTTTTCGGACCATCCCGCAGCCGGTCTATATCAACTGAATGGCGGCGCAGCCCCCACCTATCATCTCCATCTCCTGATCTTCCATCAGGACTTACACCTGCCCGAGTATGATGAGAAAACCGGCAAAATTTCCCATTACGACAATTTCCTGCAGCAAAAAATTTACAAGGAACTTCACCAACCCTACGATGTTCAGGCTCACCACCTCGCTCAAAGATAAGTCTCTATTCCTATAATTTTCCCTTTCTCTAATGACATCATTTGCAGACCCTTTACTGAAACTATCAGAAGCACCATCATGGGCATATCTGCAAGAAGCTCCCCTCCGACACTTTCCTCTAATAAAATCAGTACAATATGCAGTAGATCTTCCATTCTTGATGTATAGTCCCTAGTATCATGGGGAGTGGAATATTTTGAATCCCCACCTTTCCTGTGCCTACTTTCCCAGTTATCCTCATAATGTTGATTACCCTGATGAAGAAACTGACAATGATTGCCCCTCCGGCATCTCCCAGCTGCGAAATCTTTACACAATTGAGTAGATGCTCCTCTGCTTCTACTTCTGTCATGGAATCCTGATTCCCGTCTAATGCCACGAACAGGGGTTCTACTCCTGCTCCGGCTCCTGCTCCTACTTCTACTCCTACCCCTGTACATTATACGCACAAAAAAGGCAAGAAAAATTAATAAACCAATCATGTTGTGCTCCTCACTAGGAGAAGGACATATTGCTGTATGTTAGACACCATCATTAATGATATGTAATGTAGGTGAGGCTCCATTAGCAAAATTAAGGAAAAGGTATTGAGTTTTCAAAACTACCACTTAAATTTAAACTCAAAAAATCTAATGAAAAGTAGGCATTAATTTTTCAAATAAAGGGAAGTTGGGAAAGTTATTAGTATTGTGTCCATTGACATTTTAAAGAGAACCACATTTTTATTTTTATTTTTTGATATGGGACAAAGTTTCTCTCCAAGCTAGTTTGGAGAGAAACCCTTCAAACTCCACTAAAAAATTAACATGGATATATATTTTGAAAATCTAACCGCTGGATTGTAGTTCTTTATGTTCTTAACATGCATGTCAAATTTTGTTCAAATTGAGTGTTAATTACTATTTGATTCATAAATATATTTTTATGCATAATTTAATTCTATAAAAACTTGAAATTTAAATATTTGATTGATAACATAACTATTGATCTTTGATCTTCTTGAAATTTTGCAAGCATGGAGGATATACTAAGAAAATGCAATCTAATGGTGAATTTGTCAAATTCACATTCAATAAAAGATATAAAGAGAGTTTAAAAGGTTTCTCTTCAAAGTAGTTTGAAGAGAAAATTTGTCCATAGACTTAAGAGACTGAAATAGAAACTTCCAAAAATTTTCCAGTTTTCTAAAATGAGCATGAAAAGTGAAGAATCAAACCTGAGTGACCTGCTCCAACCATGTTTGGGGGAGCGACTACAACTTTGTCCTCTCCATTCATCAAGACCAGGAGACATATTCATGCTATAACTTCCATCCCCATCCCATGCGACAGTGGCTTCCAAATTCCTGTTTCTGCCTTTACTGAAGCTACCATCCCTGAGTGAAACACTGCTTCTGGGTAAAGGTTCCAAATCAGGCTTTGCCTCTAGCAAATCATTCTCCAGATCAGACCACTTTGAATGATTACTACCAGCAACCTCCGTAGAGAGCCATCTACGTTCTGAGTCTTCCTCATGAAAAGACATACCTGCTTTTCCAGGCCAACAATCAACTGGTACATTTTCATCTTCAAATTGATCCTCTTCTCTCAAATCCCACTTAGAACCACGTTTTCTGCTGCTTCCACTCATTGCCCAAGACAAAAGCCTTACCACGTTTTTTCAGTTGAATTATAAATAATCTGGATCAAGAGAAAAATAAATAAATCTATCTCAATAGCATAAAATCTATCTTAAATTCTCCACTTTATTTTCCTTGCAAGGTCTACTGTAGTGTCTTAATAATTTGAAATGTTCCACAGATATTATTTTCTCCCCATTCATATTCATCATGCAACAATTTGATTCAATCAGAATAAAAACCTTAGATAATTAATAGAAAAACTTAATGTTTATTTAATCCAGATTCTTTTAAAATCTTATTAACTTAGAAGACTGTCCTAGGATCATTAAAGAGAAATTTGACACAATCTAAGTAAATAACCATTTTCCATAGATCAGATGTCACGAACATACTTTTGGTCAGCATCATGGAACCTACTAGACCAAATATGACGCAAGACAACCAGAACAAAACTGAAACAATAATAAAATAAAGGGATATGACCTAGGAGTCAGCACCTAGGCCTGGCTTGGAGTCAGCACCTAGGGTAGACTTGGAGTCAGCACCAAACCAAACGGCTATTTTTTTCATTCATCAAAATATCAACTATCCCTCACAGAGTACAATAGATTGTTTATAAAGAATTGCTAAACTCTAGTTCTAATTGACTAGGAAACCCTAATTGCCTTGGAAACCCTAATTGCCTTATTACAAAAATAACCTTGCTTCCAAATTAAAATACTAATAGCCTAATAAAGTCCTAGGACTTAAAACATAAAAATACAATTGACTTGCAAACATAAATAATACTAAATAATAATTTTTTTTGCGTCTCCCGCATCTGGTTGGAGAAAACTCGAACTCGAGTTTTAAGCATTGAGGATTAGGATGCTGACAAGTAACACTTGCTTCAAGTCTGGAATCACCTTAGGTAGTACAAGGAAAAGAAAAACCCTGAATTCCACCACATCAGACTCATTTGGAGGAATTACAAAATCAATGTGTGGAATTAGCATAATCTCATCTTGAACCTTATGAACCATAGGAAGCACTGTGGGTTTAACCTCTTCGACTTCACCAAGATTTAGATCTTCAAGGACTGTGGAGGGTTGATCAGAAGCACATTCAACAACTTCAACTTTCACATCATGTGCACCCTCAAGCCTGCTAGGTAGTTTTTGAGTGGGTGCCATTATCTTTTCTAGCTGGGCATTAATCCTAGTGATTATTTGCTCCCTCAATGTCCACGAAATAGGTGAAACATTCTGATTTGCCTTTCTTACAATAGCAAAAAGTGAACTAAAAAGATCCAAGAAAATGTCTTCACTTTCATTTACAACCAAACTCATAATTGTTTCCATGGCTGAAAGTATAGCAGGTGGATGGTTGGACCTAATCATCTTCAAGAAACTTTGAAACATCTCAACAACCAATGCATCACACTCAAGATCCAACATCACCAAGCATAACTTGACCTTTGCAATGGTATCAAGAATTGAAGTCACCTTCTTATAGGAGCAAGTAGACACATGAGATATATTTTCGAATGCTGCCACAATCAACTGAAATATTTCCTTCATTTGCTCATCCTTATATGGGGCATCTGGTGCTGTTATTCTTGTAATCTCAATAATGCAAGATACAACTGAAACCTTCACATCCATTTCAACATGTCTCAAAAGTTTATTATTGAGCAGAGCCTTCACTAAGGGAAAAAGTGCACCTCGCACTGATTTGGATGGTACTTGCTCCACGTATGCTAACAAATTTTCAACTTCATCTAGAAGAGTAAGGAGGTCATCAATGGAGGAAAGAGGGTTAAGGAGTCTATTCCCAGCCTCCGTAAGCTGCTTCTCAAGTTCACCATGAAAGGAAGTCATTTTTTTTTTAGCTAAGACTTAGGGGCACAAAACACAGAGATTGAAAGTTGAAACTGTGTTTTGATTTTTGTGTGTGTGTGTGTGTGTGTGTGTGTGTGTGTGTGTTGGGGGGGGGGGGGGGGGGGGTGTTATTCTACTTTTAAACTTTTAAAAGAAAACTGGTGTTGTATAAGCTGGGCTTGGGGCTTGTTAAAAGAATCGGGCTGTGGGTTTTGCAATAGGATGACTTTTTTTATTTATTTATTGGGGTGTTGGTCTATTGGATTGAGCTAAATTTATAATGGGCTGTGTTATGTTCTTTATTTGGGCCAGGTAAAATTGTGTTTGAGTGGCTAAAGGGTCAGGTAGAATTTTTTGAGAGACAAATGCGCTACGTGTTTTTTAAACAAAAAGCTTGGTTACGATTACCTTATGAGGCGGTTGTTGGGATTGTGTCGGCAACTGTAGCACTGGGCAAGTGAGGGCGATGTCGGGGCAACATCTAGAAAGGGATGGTGGTGGCATGCGAAGCAAACTTCATGAAAGAATTTGACCAGATCTGACTGTGGGCGTTTTTTGGCGGTGGTGTGGTGCAATGGCAGTGATGGGCTCTTATCTCTCTTCTTTCTTTGCCTTTGTAGTTGCAGGAATTTGGGGACTTGATTGTGGGTTTAGGATGGAGGTTTCTGGTTAGCTTGAATAATTGGTTTTCTGTTCGGTTACACAGCTATAGGACAGCTTTTTGGTACTAAGTAGAAAAATGACGAGGACAACTTTCTAGTGGTGGAATGGAAAACACGGCCGTAATGGGATTTTTTTTTTTTTTTTTGGTTGATAATTTCTGGCTCTTTCCTGCGGTGACGCTTCAACAGATCGGTGTTTGCTCTAATACCAAAATTGATGCAGGACAACCATAACAAAATTGAAACAACAATAAAATAAAGAGATATGACCTAGGAGTTAACACCTAGGCCTAACTTGGAGTCAGCACCAAGCAGGAAACCACTAGGAGTCAGCACCTAAGATAGACCTGGAGTCAGCACTAGACCAAAGAAAAACCAAACAGCCATTTTTTTCATTCATCAAAATATCAACTATCCCTCAAGGAGTACAATAAGTAGGTTATAAAGGATTGCTAAACCCTAGTTTTAATTGGCTAGGAAACCCTAATTGCCTTATTACAAAAATAACCTTACTTCCAAATTAAAATACTAATAGCCTAATAAACTATTAGGACCTAAAACATAAAAATACAATTGACTTACAAACATAAATAATACTAAATAATAATTTTTTTTTTGCATCTCCCACATCAAAATGTCTTACAGCAATTTCTTTTATCACTATATAAGGCAAAGTATGATTATAGTGTAGACAATGAAATTTTACGAAAAGAAAAGAAAAAGGAGAAAGGAGCATGAGTTTTGGCTACCTGGAATCACAAAGCTGCATTCACATTGCCAAACCCAAATTTGGGATGGAATAAGAAGACAGAAATGAATCTATAGGAATGGTAGACATATTCTACTTATCAAAAAAAAAGGAATGGTAGACATATTCTAATACAGGATAACAATGCACAATATCAACTAAAAGCGCCCCCCTCTCTTTCTCTCTCTCTCTCCCCACCTAGAACTTATAAGGGGAGGAGATTTTTAGATGAGCTTAAGCTCATTGGCACAAGCGTGAGCTTGGAAATCAACAACGAAAAGAGACCCATCAATTAATACATCTTACTAGAAAAGAGAAGGTGATCAAAGAAACAAATTATGAAAAGTAAAATAATATCACAGTACATCTAAGGCACCCAGCAGTATTCCCATAAACATCTAAAATATCTTTCTTGCTTGCTTCTTTTTTTCATAAGTAATGATATTTTATTAAGCAATAGAATACTCATGCACACAATAGTGAACACAGTAGAGTAAAAGAGTTAAAAAAATTATGCACACAAATACAGTGATTCTTTGATGTCTAAAACGGAAATTGCTAATTTTAAGACCCCAAGCACAATACCAATTAAACAATGATTCCAACTGAGTCATTGAGCTTTCTGCATCTTCAAAAGTGCCACTATTTTGTTCCCTCCACAATGTCCACATCAAACTTAAAGGGACAAGGTTCCAAATTTTTAGTGAAACAACATATAAAATATCTTCAGAAGCTTAGCCAAATTATTACCAATCAGCATTGCAGTTTGATCATGTAAATATTAGTGGACTACCAAGATGAAGTGGTGAACACTACAACAAATTGCATTTAATTCAGGGATATTAGAGACCAAAGGAATATAATTATTTGTGACACACACACAAAAAAGCAGCAGAGAAAAAAAATACACCCATTAGTCTCGTACTATTACATTAAACAACATACAAAATTTCTTTCAGAAGTCTAGTCAAATTATTTCTTGACCAGCTTTGCAGTTTGATCATATAGAAATTGGACCACCACCAAGATGAAATGGTGAACACTATAACAAATTACATTTTAATTCAAGGAAAGTAAAGACAAAACGGATATGATTATAGTGATATGAAAATAGAAAAACAGCAGTTGAGGCTGCAGAACAGGATACACCCACTAGCAGTCTCCCATGTCCCACAACAATGATGTGGTTGATATCTTTGGTAGCTCAATAAGAATACTTCAATCAGTTAAGTTCATCCAGGGTACTAATGAGGAGATCTGAGCCAAGCAGACAATTATTCCACTAAGCTCAAGATTATTGATGCTCATTATTAAATATTTTCATATTTGATAGTTCTCGTTCTTTGAAATGATGAAATGGGAGGAGAAATTCCAATCAACTACCAATACTATAAATCAGACAACCCAGAAAACTGTGTAAAATATAAATCACAATCCCCACCCCCACCCCTCCCAAAAAAAAAAAAAAAAAAAAAAAAAAAACAAAAACAAAAAGAAATGTTCCAGGTTTTTAAAATTAAAATTCAAGCTAAGTTTCCAAAATGCAAATGATCAAAAAACAAAATGAAGCACAGAAGAGGTAACAAGCAAGCTGGCGACTGATAGTCAGATGTTCTTCTACCTTATCAGTCAATAAGTCAACGGTTTCCCCGACATAATTCATTAAATTATTTTATTTTTTGTTTACAAATTACTGGCTTCCAACCAATAATATTGTAAATCACAAATTTCAGTAGGTTATATTATACATCTTTGCTTAAAAAAGTTTAAATAAGCTTATACAATATGGTTCTCCATTTCTTTGTCTTTTGCCTTCAGTTGCCTTGCAATACCAAAAAGGAAATTCTTTCAATGGCTAGGCTTATTCAATCTAACCGACCATAGATCAAGCCAGGATGGCTAAGGCCCAGCCTTAAATTATCCATAAACATCCAACCCGAGCCCAAACATCGAATTATTTGAGGATCCTTTGCAGCCTTAATGAAAGACAAGGGAATAAGCTGGGGTATCCTGATACCTCAAAAAGATGTCCAAAGTAATTTTCCCCACAACTACAAGCTTAGCTTCCTATCTAGGAGAAGGATTTATATGTGAAAATTTGATATCCGATGCAAATTCATTACACAAATTCCTCCACTACTTGCACAAACTCCACATTCAAACATTACATATAAATTAGGATCTCTAGAAATTTGACACATCAATAACTTCCTTAGCAATCAGATTTTCAATTGGGCACAATATTATTACTTATTAGGGACTTTATCATCAGGACTACATACAAATATCCATGTATGCTCTGTGAATCTGTGAATGATATTCATGTTAAATCTCCTAATGGCCTCACCAACACTTGCATCCCTCCACCAGGTTTCAAATGTGCGGATTATCTTTAGAAAATGTCCACCATCAACCAACTAGCAGTCATCAAAATCTTTTACTTACAAAAGGGAATTATAGCTTTTTTTGGCCAGAAGCTGCGAATTTCAAAATTTGATTTGATTGACTCAGATTAGGTCAAACATCTTATTTTGAGAACTCAATTAAAAAGCCATAATTTTTGTTAAACAAGTGAACAATTTAAGGTTTCCAAACTAAAGGGTTCTCCTAAAGGACCATCTTTATACAAGGACTTCTCAAAGTGCATGAAATATTCTTGGTTTACTCTTCAGGGGGGGGTCCAACGGGCCCTGCCTTGGTGAGGTTCCACGTCATCAAAAAAAAAAAAAAAAAAAACCATAAATACACTATGCCTGCCATCAATCCCACTAGCTACCTGACAGTTAATTAGTACTCTTAAATGCAACAATTTGCATTCAGACCAAAACAGAATTTTTGTAAACACCATGGAATGGAAGTGGTGAAAATTTTTGAAAACATACTAAGACTATTTAGACCTATAAACTTTGTTTATAAGTAAAGAGAAATGTTTTCACAAGATTAATTCAATATGCTTGAAGCCTATCAACAAATATTTTAGCAACCGCAGGAAAATACGCACAAAGCTTGAATAAAATGATATTCACATATCTAATTCCTGCAACAAAAACAAAAAAGACTCCACTTTACAAAGTAGATTTTTTTCTGATAAATTTAACATTACAAAGTACTGTCATTATAATCTGTTTAAAAACCCAGCAAATTACATTCAAAGGCAAAGAAAAACCTATATGTTACAATATCAACAACTGTTGGTCTATGGTCTATGGTCTATGCTTCATAATCAAAGAAGATAAAGGAACTTATTTTCCACATATTTGGTGTCAAACATCACTCTTTCCTGTCTAAAACTCATATGAAGGTTTGGCCATGTATCCAAATCTTCTTTCCCAAAGACTCCTAATTTCTCAGCAATGCCACCAAGCACCAAAAGCTGACTTTTAGATACAGCATTTGACTTTAGACCTACTACTCCTTCAAGTTTACATAGCAACCAAAAGTTTCTCATCTCTCATATGAGATAACTTCTACAGAAAAGCAAAGAGAATATTCTCAATTAACATCTCCAAACCAGTACAATCTGAAATACATGACTTTTACAGGAACTTGGTAGACTCTCAACCATGGATATATTTTTTATCTGTGGAGAACTGCATCATGTCCTACAGAACTATTCTTAAATGTCCAAACATTTTCATATAAATTCTGAACTCTTGATAGTTAATGTGGAAAAATGAATCAAATCCTTCTTTCAGTTAACATATAATCACTCTTAAAGGATAAAGTCTGCAATGCTTTAGTATGTATTTTTGTTCCAAGCTTTTTCCACTCCATCACAGTGTTGATGTACTTTCGAGCATCAACAACTTCAATAAGAACTACTTTGAAGGTTGATGTATTCTTTTCCCAGTTTTATAACCATAGAACAGGTTTTATGAAGCTATCTCAAAAGCTTTTGGAACACTCCACTAAAACAACATGAAAAACATCCATTAATATGTGGATTTGTGCAAATATCCAACGTTGCACTTGTGGAAGGATAAATATCACTGCAAATATCAATGCATCAATTCTTTCAAATGCACTTGGTAATCCCTCCACGCACTTGAAAATACTGCAGAAAAATTGTATATGATATTAGCACTCAGCTTGATGGACTCGTATTGAGAGGCATAGAACTAAAGTACAAATGAGACTACCTATCCTAGTACTTAGTCTTTTGGTGTCTAAGAAAACCACCCGATCACATAGACAAGAGATTAAAGATTCAAGCAAAGTGTTGACAAGTATACTTATTCCTATTAGAATGTTCCATATTCCAATAACGGCCAACAACCTATAAAATATTAGAAAACCATCTATAAATTTTTGTATGACAGGTAAAACCAACTCACACCCATACGGGATTGAACCCATGACCTCACCATCTACTCCTTGTTCAAGAGGGAGGAGATGCCATCTGATTCATGAACCATGGCGAAACTATCATAATTTTATAAATTAACTACACACAAAGCGAACAGAAGTGTAAAGAACCACTTCCAAACTACAAGCTAGTAATCAGACATGTTCCATGCAATCTTGAATGACTATTTAACACACATTATTCCCCAACAAAAGAAACCCAAATTTATAACCCCTAACCACCCCATGATTCAAAAATTTAATTAAAAGCGTAAATTAAACAAACATATCTCAGTATAAAAATAAAAAAATAAAAAGCATTTTGTAACACACATTATTCTCAATTCACCATTACACATCCTAATATTTGAGACAGTTCCAAGTAAAACCCAGAACCCAGAAAAGGGTTTCTCACATATTGTATCATTTCATTCAAAAAAAAAAAAATTATAAAGGCGAAGTTCAAATTTTGAATTTCAAAATCACACATAAATCCCAAAAAAGTGGGGGGCCGGCCAAAATAGCAGACCACAGATACAAATACGGAACCAAAAAAGAAAAAGAAAATTGAAACCCTAAAAAGACAAAATTTTGAATCTTTAACAGGTCAGATCAAGTTAAGAAAGAGAAAGAGAGAAGCAATAAACAAAACCCTAGAAGTGAAATAGAAGAATATTATAGAGAGAGTTGAAGAAGAAGAAGAAGAAGAGAGGACTCACGTGAAATCAGAGAGAGAGAAGCGCCGGAGCTCAAAGAAAAACCCTAAATTGCAAACGAGAGAGCACGCAAGCGAACCAAGGCAGTGTAAGGGTTTGCCATGGTTTTTTTCCTGTTTTGTTTAAACCCTTGTGTTTGTGAGCGAGCAAGATAGAGAAGTAAACCAAGGATTTTCCTAAAGTCAATACAGAAAAACAATCTTGGCCGAATGTTGATTTTTTTCTTTTACTTGGCCCCACCCACACTTAGCAATTTCTTTTCTCTTTCTCTCTCTCTCTCTTTTTTTTTTTAAAGATGAAATTTCAACATCTGGCGTCCACTCCTAATGATAATTTTTTATTATCAGACGAATACACCAATCAGTTTTTGGTGTAGACGAGAATTAAATCTCAGATCTCTTATACAACCATAAAAAATTTTACCAGTTAAGTTAACTAGAACCCACTTTTTTTTTTTTTACTTAGAATTTTAAATTTGTTTTTATTTAAACCTTATATTATAATTTTTCTATTAACCACATTAAATGTCATGTGATAATCTGGTTTAAATGAAATTTATTTAAAATTTTGAAGTTTATATGAAACTTACCCAAACTCTGAGGTTTTAATAAATTATATGAAATTAATATAAGATTTAAATGAAATGTTTTTAGAAACTTTGGATGAGAAAGAACCAATTTAAGTATATTTTAAATAAAAAAAGACTATTGAATTTTTATTATAAATTATTGTGGTCCCCTGCGCCACAATGATAAAGCTTGTGATGAATGGCTAATATGTAATGAGAAGAAGGCCAACTTCATGGTGCATGGTTGAGGGCTTTGCCTATGGTATCTGTAAGAACACGAGTTTGGGACGGCCCAAGCCCACCAAAAAGAGTGAGGTTGGAGTTCCTAAATTCGGCCCAAAACAATAGAAATTTGTGTGGAGAGTAGGATGAACAAGTGTGGACTTCACCCGAGGACACAGATAGGGAAAGAAAGACTAAAAACCTCAAGTTTCAATAGACGAGGGGTTCTTTACACTATTGCCCGAGGACAATGTTCTTGGTGGTTACAAGTGCTGTTCACTCTTTCTCTTAGTTACAATTCTCTCTGTGATTTCTTCTCTCTAATTCTTGCTTTTTTCCTATTTGAAAGCCTCTTTCCTTTATATATTCAATAGCCTTTTGCATCCCAACCCTCCATTCGTTATTTTCCCAAATCTCCTTTAAGACACTTGTCCCTTTAAACTCCTTGTGAAGGTGGTGGAAGGAGCTGCTGAGCTGTGGATCCATTGTTCAGGTCACTTCTTCATTAATGTAGCTGATAAAATTGTTGCCCACCATTTAATGGGGAGGATCAGGTGAGACTTTTGCAAGGAACTTCCTATAAAGATTCCATTCATATCCTGAGACACCCTTCTGCACCCTTTATATCTCCTAAGGACGTTCCATCCCTTTCCATTCCATCCTCGAACCACCTCACTCCTCGGACCATGGAAGCTCCTTCTGGAGGAACAACTGAAGGTTACAACGATGCTTCCCATCTTCGGTCCTTGGATCCCCACAATAGCCCCTTAAAACCTTGCTATTTCCATTAAGGTAAAAAGTAAGGTTTTAGTGATACTTCCACACTCTGTACGTGCCAAGCACATTCCCACGTGGTAACGTCTCTTCACCTGTCATCAGCACGCTCTTGACGCTTCGGTATCCACGATCTCACATTTATGACATCAAGCGGCTACTTGTCCCCCCATGTTCTACAGTACGATAACCATCCTACGGTCCTGATTTACCTTCATTTATGAGCGGGAATTTTACCGCTCAATTTTCGCCTTTATATAAGGAGAGACTAGATGGGACTTTCCCCCATTTGCTCACTTCGTGATCTCTTGTTGAAACAAAAATCCGAGGAGAGATTCTTCCATTGCAAGTAGGTGTGTCCAGATTCCTTTACACATATATTTTCTCTGCTTAGGTTACTCATTACCTTCACCATAAATTACCATGGGTAGATTCGCTAAGCTAGTTGATACTCCCAAAGGCGTGGCTACCTTTAGGGCCCAATATAGGATCCCTGGTGGTGTTGAACTTCAACACTGTGAGTTAGGAGAGTGGTTAGTAAAAAATAGATACCTAAAGTCAGTAGTAATTCTGATGATCACCTTCATAGAAGGTGGGATGGAAATCCCTATGGGTAGGGTTACAAAGGATTTCTCATGAACTATAGGTTAACCCCTACTAAGTGTACCCCAAACGTCTTTAAAGTCCTCGGAAGTATAGATATGATAAACCAAAAAATGGGGACCAACCTCACATGGCATGATGTAAATTGGGTATACAACTGTCAGAGAGGGGAAAAAGGGAAAGGGATCAGCTATTACATTAAGTGTAGGGTTCCTTTCGTTAGGTTAATCTCATGCATGCCATAATCAAATAAAGGTATGGAAGAGGATTTCCTCATCGTCTCGGGAGACTAGCATGATGGATTGCACTGTCCCACCAAGGAGGGGGAACCAGGTAAGGTTCCCACAAACACTAGAGGCACATAGGTTTTTTTTTTTTTTTATGACCTAGGAAAGAATTTTTATAATAAACTTTCTATAACTAACATCGCATGTTTTCAAACAGACGAACATCACACAACCTCCAACAAGCACTTCATGAACTTCCCCGACTTAAACTGCATCCTTAGATCCGAGATCTTCCACCACAAGGATGGTTAACTCCGAGCAGTGCATATAATCCTCAGATTCAATCCAATCTCCAAACACTTTCAAAGTCCGAAGAACGTAATAAAAGCTAAGGATCCCAGACTAGCTTTGATTGACATTGCAGTTCCAAGCTTTCTAACAACAGGACCTCCTCCTGCTGGAACTCAAGACGCTCAACTTCCAACCTCGCTTGTGACCAAAATACTATACTCCCAAGAACAACCCCTACCCATGGACAAGGAGGCAAAAGAGCCCACCCCTGAACCTGTCCAAGAAGTGACAGACAGAGATTTCGAGGTTTTTTATCACCAAGACGTTCTTAGCACATCACACCGTCCTCCACGTCTCGCCTAAACTAGCTCTAACCAAGAAGAAGCTCGTATTTCAGAAGGGATAGGTTACGAAGAAAAAACTCAAAACTTCATGGCCCTACTCTAGGCCCACGCTGGGAGTGCATCCTTAACAATCCTAATGATGCCTGTGGTGCCCCGACCACCTACCCCTACTCTTGGGCACGCATCCTCTGGTGATGCAACAAACAAGAAAAGGAAAAGGGGCCAAGGAGGCAAAGGCCCTAAGGATGCTGAGGAAGGAGAAGTCACCCGCTTCTCTCAGCAACCCTTAACCAAAGAGGCCCGTACCACTAGGGCCCAGCAGAAGAAGGGTACCTCCACCGGTACCTCAAAAGAGCCTGAATGGGAATAGCCACATAAACCTTCCCCCTAGAGACCCTCCTTCACGATGAGCTCGGGGGGCCCAGTTATGGATGACGCTAACCTAAGAGACCACCTGAAGGGTAGGTTGGGTCTAGTGGCTGAATGTCTGGAGAAAGCCCTCCTCCTGCCCGAGGATATGTAGGAGCTTAGGTCCTTCAAGAAACACAAGGTCTTCCTCTCTTTGAAGAGAGACCTTGCCAAGGTACATGATCACTTCCTTCTTTACCTAAAAATAGATAACACATATATAAACACTAACATGCCTTAACCTTGCAGTCTGTACAAGCAGCTTTCGTGGCTGAAGAATGGGTGGACCAGGCTCGTAAACCCGAAGGCAGGGCGAACATAAATGAGAAGGCCTACGCTGAGACTAGCCAGAAGCTTAAAAAGACTCTCACCCAGTTGACCGAGGTAAAGAAGTCTTGGAAAAAACGCTGAAGCTGCCCTGTCTAGCTTTGAACAACAAGCTGTAAAGTCTCTATAAGCTCAGAAGAAGGCCGAGAACAAGCTGGCCTTGACTGTAATGGAATTTAAACGACCCAGAAACAGCTAGCGGTCAAGGATGCCGAAATGGCCAAGGCCGAGTAGGTGACCTACATTGCGGGCATAACTAAGACTACCCAGAGTCTAACTGCCTAACTCAAGGACGTTGCTCGGGCCTTTTGCCTCGAGGTATGAGGTCAGGCCCTCAATGTAGCTGGGGTTGACACAGAATCAGAGCTTAGCGCTCTGATAAAGTGTACTACCCTTCAGCCCTGCGCCTGGCCCTTAACTCCCCTCAGCCCCTAGTGAACCTTAGCTCTACCGCTAACTCCTCCTCGGCCTAGCCTATCAACACTCCAACTAACACATCAGCCATAGAAAAAGAGCAGAGCAGCCAACCCTAGTGACTGTGGTGGATGTGGAATCAGAGGAGGTGGCTGAAGTGGCCCAGTTGAAGAGGAAGAAGAAGGAGAAGGATCCAGAAAAGAAGGGAGGAAAAGAGAAGGAAACCTTGTCCTAATTTAGCTCTAGGCTTGGAGGCAACCATCCACATGTGTAAATGGGCTAAAGTATAGTTAATGCCCTTCTCCCCCCCCCCCCCTCCCCTTTTTCCTATGTAATTCAACGTTCTAATTTTAATGAAAATGATTAATCTTTAGTTTACTGTCTCACCTTTGTCTATGCTTTATTTTTTTAATCGAATCTTCGGCCATTTTCTTTTCCTTATAACATTTACAATATTTTTAACCTCTGATTAACTAAATCAACTTCCCTTATCTTACTATTTACTTTGGCACAAATGTAAACAAAGTTACTAAACAGACCCTTAAGATAACATTTTGGCAAACTTTACCTTAAATTGGACTCGGAATCTCAAAAAGGTCCATTTGTACCATGGCTATAACTCGAAGAAGCAAGCAGGCTCCATACCTTCACCCTATACTTGGACAACTTTATACATAGGTTAATTTACCCAAACTGGTCTCATGGGCATATTCGCAAATGCTTTAAGTGATGCTCGTGGGCATCTCCACAATTAGGTTAGCATAAAAAGGGTCTTAGTCATCTTCTGCAAACAAACCAAGCACTAATTTACCCAAGGTACATGGTTCGAGAAATCATACATAACCAAGGTTTTGTTCAGTGCTGAGAGAAAAAAGAAAAGCATTAATTTACCCAAGATAAGTGGTCCGAGGAGCCAAGCATAACCAAGGTTCTGTTTAACACTTAGAAAAATATGAAAGCATAAATTTACCTAAGGTACGTGGTCCGAGGAGTCAAGCGTAACCAAGGTTCTGTTTAACACTTAGAAAAATATAAAAGCATCAATTTACCCAAGGTACGTGGTTTGAGGAGCCAGGCGTAACCAAAGTTCTATTTAACACTTAGAAAAATATGAAAGCGTTAATTTACCTAAGGTACGTGGTCTAAGGAGCTAGGCATAACCAAGATTCTATTTAACACTTAGAAAAATATGAAAGCGTTAATTTACCAAAGGTACATGGTCCAAGGAGCCAGGCGTAACCAAGGTTCTACTTAACACTTAGAAATATATGAAAGCGTACCAAGGTTCTGTTTAACACTTGGAAATATATGAAAGCGTTAATTTACTCAAGGTACGTGATCCGAGGAGCTAGACGTAACCAATGTTCTATTTAACACTTAGAAATATATGAAAGCGTTAATTTACCCAAGATACGTGGCCCGAGAGCCAAGCGTAACCAAAGTTCTGTTTAACAATTAGAAATATATGAAAGCGTTAATTTACCCAAGGTACGTGGTCTGAGGAGCCAGACGTAACTAAGATTCTGTTTAACACATAGAAAAATATGAAAGCATTAATTGACTAACAATTGAGCCACAGATACAATAATGCAAAAACAAACCAGTACTAAGTGAGGAGAACATCATATCAATAATAGTAATAACGACGTAAGTTATTTACATTCCGAGGACGTGGAACCACATTCTCGTCTAAATCTTCCAAGTAATAAGCCCCAATCCCTGCTACTGACGTTATTTAGTACGGGCCTTCCCAATTGGGGCCCAACTTCTCCCAAGATGGGCTCTTTGTAGTTCCCTTCACCTTTCTCAAAACCAAGTCCCCTGGAGCTAGTGGCCTCAACTTCATTCCCTTGTCATATCCTTGCCTAAGCCTTTGCTGATAATGTGTCGTCTTTATAGCAGCCATTTCTCTTCTTTCCTCAATTACGTCCAAGCTGTCTGAAAGCAAACGGTTATTTTCATCAATGCTAAACTGATCAGTTCTTAGGGTTGGGAACCCTGACTCTAGAGGTATTAGTGCTTTTGCCCCATAGGTCATTGAAAAGGTGTCTCTCTAGTTAATCTCCGGGGCGTGGTATGATAAGTCCACAGCACATGAAGTAACTCATCCACCCACTTTCCCTTTGCATCATCCAATCTTTTCTTCAATCCAGATAATATAACCTTATTAGTAACCTCGGTCTGGCCATTCCCCTAAGGATAAGCAGGAGTAGAGTACTTGTTTCTGACCCCCACCTCCTTGCAATATCTTCGGAAAGCTTTGCTGTCAAATTGAAGACCATTGTCCGAAATCAATGTGTGTGGGACTCCAAATCTGGTGATGATATTCCTCCATATAAACCTCATAACATCCACATCCCTGATGTTAGCTAATGGTTTAGCCTCTACCCACTTGGTAAAATAATCTGTCCCGATGATGAGCCATCTTCGGTTTCTTTAGCTCAGGGAAATGGTCCCACTATGTCCAAGTCTCATTGAGCAAATGGCCATGGGCTAGAAAGTGGATTCAGGACTCCCCCAGGTTGATGAATATTTGGGGCAAATCTTTGACGTTGGTCACATTTTCTCACATAATCTTGAGAAGCCTTTTGCAGGCTTAGCCACCAATACCCTTGAGTGAAGGCCCTATGAGCCAAGGACCTCCCTCTTGTATGACTCCTACATATCCCCTCATGCAATTCTTCCAACAAGGGCTTCACTGCCTCAGGATGCACACACAGTAAGTATGGTCCTATATAAGAACGTTTATACAACTTTTGTTCTTCAGATAACCAACAACAAGGAGCCCTCCTCCGTACCTTCTTCGCCACACCCTTATCCTCGGGTAACACACCTTGCTTCAGAAAAGTCACCAAGGGGTCCATCTAGCTCATCCCAACTTGGATGCTATGTACGTCGGTTAAGGTTTTGTTTGTAGGACTTGAACTAGCCATATCCTCAACCATAATGACCTGGGGCAAATTTGACCCTAGAGAAGTCGCCAGCATAGCCAAAGAATCTGCATGAGAGTTCTGCCCCCTCAGGATCTGCCTTAGGATGAAGCTTTTGAAATGGACCTGAGCTATTCTAATTTTAGAGAGGTACCCTTGCATTCACCCATCTTGAGCCCCATTAACCTGACCAACCACCAAAACGAGAATCTGAGTAAAGCTCCACGACCTCACCTCCTAGCTACGTAACCATTGCCATCCCAGCCAACAAAGCCTTATATTCAGCCTCGTTATTGGTAGTTGAGAAACCCAATCGCATTGATTTCTCCATAATCAGCCTCTCAGGGGTTGTTAGCACAATCCCTACCCCTGAACCTTTTCGGTTAGCTGCTCTATTAGTGTATACTTCCTAGGGGGGAGTAATAGATGCCGAGGTGGTTATAACACCAATTGCTCCTTCTCCTTTGCCTTCCACCCCGTTAGTGAACTTTGCCACAAAATCTGCTAGTACCTACCCCTTTACAGCAGTACGAGGCATGTTGTTAGGTTCTAAAAGTTTAGAACAATTGGCAAATCGTGAACACAAACTTGTCTAGATATACATCTTAGAGTCTATAGGTTTTATTAGACAATGCTCAAGGTGATTCAAGTCAAGGTTCAAGAACAAGTAAGCTGCAGAAAGAAGAATTTAGAAATTGCCTGGTTCGACCGATCGAAAAACAGGCTCAACTGATCGAAAGCCGTATCTGCAGAATTTAAATTAAGCCCAAACAGCAGTTCTAACCCATTAAGGATTAGGGTTTCAGATCTACTTCTCCCACTATATAAAGGAAACCCTAAGCACGTTTTTTATAAGGCTTTTTAGAGAGAGAAGAGTGTGCCTCTTTTGTATTTAGGGTTTTGTTCCTTAAAACTCTCTTATAACTTCTACTGGTGTTGTTCCTTGAAGAATTTCAAGATCCGGTATTGCTGAAGTTGCTGCCTTCTCTAGTCATCAAAGGTGCTGATGATCTAAACCTTCAAGGGTGGTCTTGGAGTCACAAACAGGAGAGTTTGTGTTGGTAAACCTTTGAGTGGGATCTCAAAGTCACAAGCGTGGGTGTTTGTATTTTGCAAAGATTAAAGAAAGAAGGAGTCCATGGTCTCGGAGCTGTCACGTGGTCGTGGAAGTAAGTTTCCTACAGGCAGGTAGCAATAGGATGTTAGTGGTCTAAGTCGCTATTGTGTAAACTTCAATTCTTTCTAGTGATTTGCTATTTTACCTTGAGGATAGCTAGGTTAAATCCTCCCCGGGTTTTTCACCGGTTTGATTTTCCTGGGTCATCAGATCTTTGTGTTCTTTATTTTCCACTACTTTATTGTTTATAATTATTTGGGTTTAACCTAGATCTGAATAATAAACCTAAGTATTCACTTGGTTAATTAATTAGGTTAAACAATCTAGTTTACAGGGGTCTAAACGAACTAACAAGTGGTATCAGAGCAGGTAACTCTTTTGTTTTAGATCTTTTGATCTAAGAGTTGATCCTTGATCCCTGTTATCATGGATAATTTGAAGTGTCTTTCTGCTCATGTTTGTGATGATTTGAATAAAAAGGACACTGTTGTTTCAGTTGATCTTTTTGATGCCTGTGAAACTCTTCGTAAGGAATTATCTAAGTCTATAAAAATTGCTAAGAAATTCAAGGAAGAGTTAAAATTGGCTAATCTTGAAAAAGAGGAATTGATAATGAGATTAGATGAATCTAATAAAAAGAATGAATTTTTGAGAATCAAATTTCCTCTCAAGATGAGAAGATGAAAAGCTTGGAACAAGAGTTAGCTGAATCTAAAGCTAAAATTGAAAATTTGACTAGTACCAAGCCTGCTGTTGATAACAGAAGTTTTTCTGTTTCTCTTAAGCCTAAAAACTGAAAAAGTTTATATCCCTCCTCTCAAGAGGAATAATAAAGAAAAGACTTATTTTGCTAGGTTAGACAAAGGTAAAAATTTTGATGTAGACGCTGAAGTTTCTAAACCTAAGTCTAAACCTACTGTTAGAGAGCATAATAAATCTTTTTTTTTTTGCTTACTTGTCACCTTTGTGGTGTTGTTGGTCATATTAGACCAAACTGTTCTTTGTTGAGGCAAAAACCAAAATTTGAGACTAGATTTGCTGTTAGGAATACTGATGTTCCTAAGTTTGTTCCTGTTTGTCACTTTTGTGGTGTCTCCGGTCACATTCGTCCTAATTGTCATAAATTGAAATTTAAAAATTCTGTGTTTCAGTTTAGGATATGTGATGATATTTCTCCTGCCATAAGTCCAAATAAATTGTTTCACATACTTTTGAAAAATTTAAGCTTGTTGGCTTGTGAAAGGAATTTGCAGGATTTCAGTCTTTCTCAGAAGATTGGTGTAATCCTCAAACACACTCTACTTCACATGGATTTTCACCTACAAAGCCGAAGACTCGTGCTATATGGGTGAGAAAAAATTCTCTAAGGTGAGTGTTGCTGACTTGTCCCTAATTTAATTCTTTCAATTATTTGTGGACATGTTTTGTTTTTGTTTTTGGTTGTTTTGTTTTTTAGGTTGTTTTTTTTATTTAAAAAAAAATCCATAAACATTGACAAATTTCAAAAAGACAAAAATATTTTATTTTGTGTCTAATTTTTATTTTTCTTGAGGATTACATGAATTATGATATCTCTCTCTTGATTTAGAACATGCTTGACATTGTGAAGAAACTTAAAAAGTATGTGTTATATAAGTGCTAAGCTATTTTTGATTTTGTGTGAGTATGTACTAGTTTGTACGTTTACTCAAGGGTTAATTAAGAAATTAATATTTCTTGTTTGTGTACCCTCTATAGCTTGGTTAAGTACTGTCATGCATTGCATTTGCATTTTTAATCATTTAGCATAATGTGTGCTTTTAGTTTTGGTCATAAAATTTTTTTTAAAACCAAAAAGATTTTTTTTATGTGTTTTATATTATATATCTTGGATTTATAATCAAGGTTGGCCATATTATCTTTACATAACATATTTATGTATCTTGTTTAGCTTGGATGAGCTTATTTTATTGCACTTTACTGGTTTAAGTTTTGTAATGCATGTTGTGTGGGAAGATGTTTATAGTTTTTGATCACATGATCTTGAACTTGAAGTCACATGCCTTTGATTGTCGGACTTGGTCTTATTGAGAAAGGCATAAATAACCATTTCACCACTATTTACTAGCCAATCATGAACACTTTAGTGCATATCATAAGATTTTGTGCTCGAGAAAGTGTAGCACATGCACAAAAAGAACATAAGGTGTAGCCTCGGATTAAATTGTTAAAATTGGTGTGTACATTATTAGGCTATAATAATTTCACAATTCAAATAAAATTGGTGTGTATATTATCCCGGCTATTATTAAGTTTCTAATCAATTAAATTGAAAATTAATTTTGAAGAAAATCAAGAAACTTACATGATTGCAAGCTTTTATTCTAGGAGATGTGAGAGTTATATGATGTAACTCTTTAGGTGATAGTCTCTTTCAAATTCTATGTGATGAATTTTGTAGACTTTGTGATTGATTACTATTCACTTATCACCTCACATGTCTCTCAAGCTTTTGCTAGTTGCACACACTACACAAGTTACTCTTTGCTAAACTTTGTACATGTTATTGTGTGTGATTTTGTTGTGGTCATCCAAGATTAAAAGTTCCTTGATTTTTGATACAAAATGTGTTTTATGTTTGAGTTTTTGAGGATAAATTGGTTGAAAAACTTGTTTTTGAGAGATTTGGGTTGTATTCATATGTTTTTGAAAAACTTTCAGTCTCATACTCACGCATTTCATTCATGAATCACTATACTTTGAGGAGTTACTGCATTAAATTGCTTTGTTTTTTAAAAATTTGAATTTTCCAGAATTTCGACCGATCGAAGCTGTTTCTCGACAGATCGAAATTGCGATAAAAATTTTTGGTTTGATTCTGTCTGACTCGATTGGTATTCGATCGATACTCGATCGATCGAAACTGAAAAATTTTCAGTTTTTAGAGTTTTTGACCAAATTTTTTAATGCATCATTTATAGTTAGGATTCACATGAGTTGCATTGTTTCTGTATCCATCTTGCAGTTTTGCAGTCATATCTCTCATTGTTTTCACACATAACATGCATACACTTTGCTAAATTGGGTACTCAACTTGAATTAAAAATTGACTGATTAATTTTTGAGTCCTTTGTACATTTTAGTATATGCTATTTTTCTTGATGTGTGAACTATAGGAAATATTTTTCTTAAGAGATATGGTGGATAATCAATGTGCAAATATTTTTTTCTACTCATGCAACTATTTATGGGTCACATAGTGTCAAGTTTATATTTATTGAAAGAGAGAATATTTTCTTCGTGTGTATCCTCAACTCATTTTTTTAGGTTTGTGTGTTTTTTTATTTATCCCCACCTCCTAAATTTTCCCCAACACTGTTTTTCCCAAAACTTGTTTTGTTTTTCCTATTTTTATAGGGGGAGAAAAGTTTTTTTTTGCCTTTGTTGTTCATAGGGGGAGTTGTTGTTTTTCCTATTTTTATAGGGGGAGAAAAGTTTTTTTTTGCCTTTGTTGTTCATAGGAGGAGTTGTTGCTCTTTATAGGGGGAGTTCTCTCTATTTTCTATAGAGCTAACATATTTTATGTTCCCTTGATTCTCTTTTTTCTCTCATGTTTACTGTCACTCTACTCTTTGTTATGAGTTGTCTTTGTCAATACGTGACAAAAAATGGGAGAAATAGATGAAATGCGGGAATCCTGTTTGTGTTGTTTAGGGGGAGATAAATTTGTTTTTAAAATGGGGAGAATATAAAAACGGAGAATATAAAAACTTTTTATTGTATCTAACTTAGGGGGAGAGTTAGAATTTATTTTTGTTTTTATATTTCTGTTTCATATTATTGTTTATATGTCTTTCTTTCCACACATACGGTGATGTGTTTATTGAGTGTTTCAGGAAACACAGGTGCATTCTGATCAAGACCTTCTACCTATTCTTGGCAACTTCTAGGTTAAGAGTCTTAGATTGGGATTTATGATGTAATTGGGCATTTTATTGTATTAGGTTATTCTTCTATTTTAACATTTCATTTTGTATGAAAGTTTTGTCACGAATTGCCAAAAGGGGAGATTGTTATGTTCTAAAAGTTTAGAACAATTGGCAAATTGTGAACACAAACTTGTCTAGATATAGATCTTAGAGTCTATAGGTTTTATTAGACAATGCTCAAGGTAATTCAAGTCAAGGTTCAAGAACAAGTAAGCTGCAGAAAGAAGAATTTAGAAATTGCCTGGTTCAACCGATCGAAAAATAGGCTCGACCGATCGAAAGTCGTATCTGCAGAATTTAAATTAAGCCCAAACAGCAGTTCTAGCCCATTAAGGATTAGGGTTTCAGATCTACTTCTCCCACTATATAAAGGAAACCCTAAGCACGTTTTTTATAAGGCTTTTTAGAGAGAGAAGAGTGTGCCTCTTTTGTATTTAGGGTTTTGTTCCTAAAACCTCTCTTATAACTTCTACCGGTGTTGTTCCTTGAAGAATCTCAAGATTCGGTATTGCTGAAGTTGCTGCCTTCTCTAGTCATAAAAGGTGCTGATGATCTAAACCTTTAAGGGTGGTCTTGGAGTCACAAACAGGAGAGTTTGTGTTGCTAAATCTTTGAGTGGGATCTCAAAGTCACAAGCGTGGGTGTTTGTGTTTTGTAAAGATTAAAGAAAGAAGGAGTTCGTGGTCTCGGAGCTGTCACGTGGTCGTGGTAGTAAGTTTCCTACAGGCAGATAGCAATAGGATGTTAGTGGTCTAAGTCGCTATTGTGTAAACTTCAATTCTTTCTAGTGATTTGCTATTTTACCTTGAGGATAGCTAGGTTAAATCCTCCCTAGGTTTTTTACCGGTTTGGTTTTCCTAGGTCATCAGATCTTTGTGTCCTTTATTTTTCGCTACTTTATTGTTTATAACTATTTGGGTTTAACCTAGATCTGAATAATAAACCTAAGTATTCACTTGGTTAATTAATTAGGTTAAACAATCTAGTTTACAGGGGTCTAAACGAACTAACACATGTATTTGACATCATAAGCATATAGCATGGTTTCCCATTTAGCAATCCTACCCGTGTAGTCTGACATCTATAACAATGCTTGCAAGGGAAGCTAAGTAAGCACCACTATAGTATGTGCCTGGAAGTAATGAGAGAGCTTCCTGGTGGCGTGCATAATGGCCAATACTGCCTTCTCTAGAAGTAAATAGCGTGTTTCTGCTTCCTACAAGGACTTACTAACATAATATACAGGTTTTTGCACTCCACCCAGTTCCTGACTAAAACCAAACTAACGGCATAATCCGTGATTGCCAAGTAGGCATATAGCACCTCTTCTTTCTCGGGCCTAGAAAGGACTAGGGGGCGTGACAAATATTGCTTGAGTTCCTCAAAAGCCGATACACACTCCTTGGTCCATTTAAATTCCTTCTACTTATGGAAAAGCTGGAAAAAAGGACGACACCTATCTACTGATCGAGAAATGAACCTATTAAGAGCTGTTGCCATTCCTGTTAACTTTTGCACCTCCTTAGGATTCCGAGGAGGATGCAAGCTATTAATGGCCTTAATTTGATCGGGATTGACCTCAATTCTCCGGTATGTTATCATGTAACCCAGGAACTTTCCCGAACTGACCCCAAAAGAACACTCAGATGCATTTAGGCGCAGCCTATGCTCCCTCAACACCGAGAACATTTCCTCCAAATCTGATAAATGCTTTGAAACTTGCTTGCTCTTTATCACCATATCATCAATGTACGCCTCCACGTTTCTTCCCTTTTATGACTCAAACATTTGTGTCACCATTCTCTGATACGTGGATCTAGCATTCTTAAGACCAAAAAGCATCACAAGATAGTGGTAATTTCCAGTAGGGCCACGAAAAGCAGTTTTTTCCTGATCGGGTAATGCTAAAGTTATTTGATGGTACCCTTGGAATGCATCTAAGAAACTCATTTGAGAATGTCTGACGGTGGCATCCACTAGTTGATCAATCTGAGGGATGGGAAAGGGGTCCTTTGGACAAACCTTATTCAGATCCGTAAAGTTCACACATACACGCCATTTTCCATTCTTCTTTTTTACTACCATGGTATTAGCCAACCACTCGGGGTAGAAAATTTCTTTGATCACCGCTGCTTGTTTAAGTTCATTCACCTCTACCCTCACTGTCTCAACGTGCTCATTTGACGACCGCTAAGGAGGTTGCTTTCACAGGGTTGCCTCCGGATTCACATTTAACTAGTAACATATAAACTCGGGATTTATCTCAGGTACATCATAGGTACTCCAGGCAAATACATCAACATTATCTTCTACAAACTTAACCAGCATTGCCTTTTCTAATGACAATAATTAGGACCCCACCTGAAAATATCTTTCAATGTCCTGTCCAATCACCACCCTTTCCAGCTCTTCCTAAGTCCCACCTCGGGATCCTTTAACTGCTACGGGATTTGCTCCTCTTCCACCACGACCAGGTCCACAGGATGCTATGTGATGGCTGAGACCAAACATTGCGTTGCCATTGCCTGGCTACCCACCAGCTCCTCTACTCTTCCCCGTGTAGGGTTCCATGGCTATTCTTCAAATGCAGAGTTGATGACACTGCACCCATAGCATGAAGCCACGGTTTGGCCAAAATAGCGGTGTAAGGGGAATAGGCTTTAACTACAATGAAACTAATCTCCTCGTCCTCTGCCCATATGGGTAACCTTATCATCCTACAAGGGACTACCATCCTCCCATCGAAGCCCACCAAAGGCGAGTCATATTTCTCCAGATCCTCAGGCTTCAGATTTAACCTTCTGTACAAGTTAAGGTACATGATCTCTGCCCCGCTTCCCTAGTCAACCAATACCCGCTTCACATCATACCCACCAATTCTTATAGTGACCACTAATGCATCATTATGCGGCTTGAGCGTTCCCCTTTTATCCTCTTTAGAGAAACCTAAGGTAGGGATAGCCACCATCCTTACTTTCTTGGGAGCCCGATTTTGGTCTTCTAAATCAGGTCCCCCAACCACTGACATAACCCCCGAACAGGCCCCAGGACCATTTCTTGGCCTGACAAAGATCACATTAATAGTGCCCAATGCTAGCCGAGGAGCTCCATCCTTCTGAAACCCAACTCTTGAGTGCCCACACTGACTCGTAAGCTGATACAAGAACTGAACGAGTTTCCCTGCCTTCACAATTGATTTTAGTGATCCCGCAGAGTTCACCCATCTTAGTAGGCCACCAGAAATAGGGTTCGCCCTTTATCTTGTCCGGTATTTGGTAAACTGGTTCCTTAAACAGTAAGTTAACCACTTGGGCCCTCGTAGATGCTGTCTGACTAGGGAAGTCCCTCATTGGACGATTATTATTGTATCCTCCTCCTCAAGGATCCCTCTTCTCCACCGGCTTGGGAGCTCTACTACATGTTATAAACCTAGTGCCAAACGCTCTTGTCAACTCTTCAAAGGACCTTATTAACCCCTCTTCCAACGCATCAAACCAACGCATGGCCATGAGCCCGAGGCTAAAGGGGAAAACCTTGCACATAAGGGCCTCATTTCTAGAATAGATTGCCATCTTCTGAGTGAAGTGGCTCACATGCTCCACAGGGTTGGTCTTCCCATTGCACACAGTGAAAATTTGCTGTAAGAACTGATAAGGGAGCCTGACTTTGTTAATTCTCCTAACAAAAGGTGACTTAGAGATCTGCTGAAGTGCCTTGCTCATCACGTTGCTTCCCATGCCTTGGTGAGATGGCCCCTGCTGGCACCTCTACCTACCCTTTTCCCTCCTATCTTGAAGGGAGGAGTCTAAGAAAGATTCACTGGATGGAGTTCTCAACCTATGGCGATGTGAGCAGTCCCTGCTCTCCCCTAACCCACCACTTGATGAGGGTGATAGGCCTCTTCTGCCACGTTCCCTGCGCCTCAGCTTCTCTCGTAGGTGGTTAATCTCACGTTGCAACTTCTGTGTCTCATGATCATGGGATAGCTGACTCCCCAACCTTGAATAACTCTGCCCAGTGCGTTCTGTACGGTATGACTCTACTACAGGACTATGATGCATATCCTTTCTCTGCTCCAGATTAACAAACGGGTTTCCCCTCTATGAAGCCACATATTCTTCCCTGTTATGCTCCGGGTTGGCCATGACTCACCAGAGCAAAGCCTTAACCAAACCTTGTTCCCACAGATGGCGCCAATTGTAAGAACACGAGTTTGGGATGGAAGCCCTCCAAAAAGAGTGAGGTTAGAATTCCTAAATTCGGCCCAAAACAATATAAATTTGTGTAAAAAGTGGGATGAACAAGTGTAGGCTTCACCCGAGGACACAAATAGGGAAAGAAAGACTAAAAACCTCAAGTTTCAATAGACGAGGGTTCTTTACACGATTGCCTGAGGACAATGTTTTTGGTGGTTACAAGTATTGTTCACTCTTTCTCTTAGTTACAATTCTCTCTGTGATTTCTTCTCTCTAATTCTTGCTTTTTTTTCCTATCTGAGAGCCTCTTTCCTTTATATATTCCATGGCCTCTTGCCTCCCAACCCTGCATCCGTCATTTTCCCAAATCTCCTTTAAGACACCTGTCCCTTTAAACTCCTTGTGAAGGTGGTGGAAGAAGCTGCTGAGCTGTGGATCCACTGTTCAGGTCATTTCCTCATTAATGCAGCTGATAATGTTGTTGCCCACCATTTAATGCGAAGGATCAGGTGAGACTTTTGCAAGGAACTTCCTACAAAGATTCCATTCATACCTTGAGACACCTTTCTGCACCCCTTATATCTCCTAAGGACATTTTGTCCCTTCCCATTCCATCCTCGGACCACCTCACTCCTTGGACCATGGAAGCTCTTTCCAGAGGAACAACTGAAGGTTACAACGATGCTTCCCATCTTTGGTCCTTGTATCCCCACAATATCCAAGTTAAAAACATCTGTGTATGAAACTCACACTTCATTTGGGAGCTCATAAAAAAATGGAATTCATTTAAATAATGGAAATGAAATGAAAATAAATGAATAAAATGAAATTTATTTATTCTATTTTTAGAAGAAATGGAATCGAATTAAGTAAGGATTTGGGTTTTTGGTGTAAGCGGGGATCAAACTCCTGACAAAAAACTTTACCCGTTGAGCTATCTAAAACCCACACCTTATTTGAAAGTTTTAAAATAAAATAACGAAAAGAAATGGAAGGTAAGTAATCTTATTTGAGAGTAACATAGAAAGAAAGGAATTGAATCATTTAATCATAATTTACTACTAAACCTTTGCTTTAAAATAAAGGCTGAATATATAAGGGCATTTTAGTAGTTTTAGTGAAAATTTTATTAAACCTCATTTCATTCCCTTTGATTCCCTTCAATTTTGGGAAGAATGAAATTTTAAAGTTTTAAAGGAGTAGAGATGGATGCATGTTCCCTCTTACCCATACATTTCCTCCCACTTAGTGTGCGTTTGGCTCTAGCGTAAAAGCCAACTTATTTTACTATTCAGCTTATTTTTACTACTATTCATGGGTCTCACTACACTTTATTAAGTTTATTCTAAATAAATAAATAAAAATTAATTGTACCTATAGAGGGGTTTCATTTTTATCTTTTAATGGCTACCTATGAAGTATTGTACTCATTCAGATTAGAATGATTTTTTTAATTGCTTTAATATTAATTTTTAATTTAATTTTATATTCACGGTTGAATGGTGAAATTTTTTTTAAAACCAAGTAATAAATAATTATGATCATGGTGGGTAATATACCCTTAAAAAAATAAAATAAACAAAATATAAGAAAATTTTATTTTATACAAATATCAAAATAATTTTTAAAAATAATATTTATTTTAATATTGATGATATTATAAAAATTTAAAAATAATTAAATTAACTATAAATCAATTAAGATGGTCAAGAATCTTATAACTCGACTAGCATCTTTTAGTGTTTTCATATAAAAAAAAAACGTTAAGAGTTCTAATCCTCCATTCCTAAGTATCAAATTATCAAAAAACAAGTAAATTGATTAAGATTTGACTATTAGTTATCATGAACTGTGTCAAAGTGTCGTTGACATTAACATTAGTGAGAATACTTTAGTAATTGAGATGCATAAGGGTAGCAATTTCCTCATCTTGCCTTATGTGAGTTTTCATTTCTTGAAGAGAGGGATTAGGTGGGGACTGATCTAATGATCTTGCCTCCCTCATCCCATTTTGCCTTACTCACCCAAAATGTATGCGTGCGCGAACACACACACACACACACGTGTGTGTGTATGTGTGTGTGTGTGTGTGTATATATATATATATATATATATATATATATCCAAACACCTGTCTCTCTTAATGCTTCCATTGATATTACTTCTCAATCTCTTTTATACACTATTTGTAGGCAAAACTGTAAATTGTAAGTGGATATCATATTTTGTTCGTCTCGATTTGTGTGCTAAAATATTATTTTTCATTTAAAAAAAAACCTTAAAAAAATTACCATTTTAATAATGGGATTGTGTGAATGTTTAAAATGGTGAAATTTATCCTAATTTGATAGCATATTACCCTGTGTTTCTTTTTTTATTATCAAAATTACCAAAATACCCATGCTGTCCTTTTTTGACCTAGTTGACCGACAGCCAATCTAAGTCAAATTTTTACCCAAATGTTAAAATTGAGCTTATCGTGTTGAAATTAATTTTTTTTAACCAATGTTCAAAAGTTTGACCAAGTTTAACCGCAATCAACCCATTTTTTGACCCCATTTTGACCCCCCAAAAAAAAAAAAAGTTCTAATCGTCTTATTGGGATAATTTCTAGCCTATGTCATGGATAATTTGATTCCCTTCAGTTTGATAGTTCAATGGCCCAAATTAGACTAAAACAAGCAAGATATTGCAAACGAAGGGAAAAAAAAAAAGTGGTTATCGATTAATTTTGGTGACATGTCATTAAAGTTTAATTAAAGTTCAAATTATTGAATTATAAGCAAACGGCCTAAAAGTGGCTTAAATAAGGTATCATTGGGAAGGTCTTGTGATGAATTTCAATTTGGTGAGATTGATTTAATAAAATCTCTTCAAATAAATGAATTTATCAAAAACCCAAAAACTACTTTACTATTATTATTTATTTAAACCTTGTTTTTTACCACCTTTTCCAAAGCATCAAGCTCACTCAACTTGAAAGTTGGAGATAAAAATCAATGATTGTAAGGAACTAGACATCATAAGTTTTCCGATGACACCTCATTTGTTCAAAACCGAGTTTGGGAAGTCCAAAATGATTTAACGGAAAAATAGGTCAAAGTTAAGGAAAACCAATAAAAATGCATTTTTGGTACTAATTTGCATGCATCTTAATTGCTCATAGATCTCGGCCCCAAAAAGCACATGATTTCCTGAAGTAAGAGTACTCCTTAACATCCTAAAACAGATGACTCTATAAGATAACATCCAGATTAAGAGATATCAAGGTGAGAAAATTAACCAAAATCATGGAAATTTATGTGGGCAACCGACTTTGGAGTCTAATAACTTTTAGGATGGAACTCCAAATTAAATGACACGAGGCTGGAATCTATGGAAAGTAAGCTGCGAGATCTTTACATGCACACCAAGATCATCCAATTCAGAGTTCGAAAAGGCCTTCAAATTAGTGTGCAAAGTCAGTACCTGAGCATGATAAAAATTGGAACCAAAGCTAGCTAAAAAATAGAATTTTTATACATGAACAGCTTGAAACTGCGCATGGACCTGGGACCAACTTGTAGCTTCAAACTGTGCATGTGGTCCAAAATGCAGGATTTAAAAGTCCATCTCCCCCCTCTATTCCATAACACACACAAAAAGTCTAAACGCTCCTCCTTTGCTACCAGAACCCTTTGGAATAACCCCAAACCCCTTGGAAAAATTTTCCATTATTGACCCAATCAAAGTTTAGTATACTCACTAAACTTCTATTTAATCGTGTTTTCCTTGTACTTAGTTTGATAGAATAAGGAGGTTTTCCATGTTCAAAAGCTTGAAGCTTCCATCTTCTATGCTTTAGACATGGAGCCTTTATGCTTTGTTTATTTGATATTCAAGTATTTATTATTTATTTTTTGCCAAGTTAATAATGTTTATCATGTGATATTTTATGGATGAAGCTTGAAACTTTATGTAAGAAAAACGTTTTTTGAGCTTAAAGTTTCTATTTTTCTTATCAAAACTCTTTCTTTGAATCAAAAGCTTCTAGCTTTATGTTTTATTTGAAGTCTTGAATATCAAATAGACATTTTCATGATTAGAATCTTTGAACCTCATGAAAGTTTAAGCATTTTCCATTAAAAATGTCCCGTAGATATAAAAGTTTCGATCTTTGTTCTTAAAAACATGGATATGGTGTTATAGCATAGAAAGTTTACTTTTTTTCTTAAAATATTTCTTTTTTTATTGCTTTCCTAGTATGTTTGTTCTTCCACGTCCATGAAAGGTTGCACCTTTACGTTGTTCTTGCCTTATGCATGAAAGGTTGTTGTAACTTTAAGCTAAAGGTTGGGTTTTTAATGGTTTAACGCATTCTTTCCTTGTTAAAGCTTTAATCTTGGCATGAAAGTTTTTTGTTTTCCTTTTTTGATTTATGTTTTACATTTCATATGTTAATCTTTGTGTAGATATGTCTATGTTTAGTTAGGAAAGTTTAATCTTTAGATCAGTCACTATTCTCATGATCAGTCTAGATCATCTTCGTTTTTGTTAGGTTCTAAAAGTTTAGAACAATTGGCAAATCGTGAGCACACAAGAACATATAAGCTGCAGAAAGAAGATTTCAAAATCTGCCTGGTTCGATCGATCGAAAAACAGGCTCGACCGATCGAAAGTCGTATCTGCAGAATTTTAAGTTGGCCCAAACAGCAGTTCTAGCCCATTAAGGATTAGGGTTTCAGATCTACTTCTCCCACTATATAAAGGAAACCCTAAGCACGTTTTTAAAAGGCTTTTTAGAGAGAGAAGAGTGTGCCTCTTTTGTATTTAGGGTTTTGTTCCTAAAACCTCTCTTATAACTTCTACCGGTGTTGTTCCTTGAAGAATCTCAAGATCCGGTATTGCTAAAGTTGCTGCCTTCTCTAGTCATCAAAGGTGCTGATGATCTAAACCTTCAAGGGTGGTCTTGGAGTCACAAACAGGAGAGTTTGTGTTGCTAAACCTTTGAGTGAGATCTCAAAGTCACAAACGGGGATGTTTGTGTTTTGCAAAGATTAAAGAAAGAAGGAGTCCGTGGTCTCGGAGCTGTCACATGGTCGTGGTAGTAAGTTTCCTACATTGGGTAGCAATAGGATGTTAGTAGTCTAAGTCGCTATTGTGTAAACTTCAATTCTTTCTAGTGGATTTGCTGTTTTACCTTGAGGATAGCTAGGTTAAATCCTCCCCAGGTTTTTTACCGGTTTGGTTTTCCTGGGTCATCATATCATTGTGTTCTTTATTTTTCCGCTGCTTTACTTGATATGATTGTTATTGTTTTAACCTAGATCTGAATAATAAACCTAAGTATTCACTTGGTTAATTAATTAGGTTAAACAATCTAGTTTACAGGGGTCTAAACGAACTTACAAGTGGTATCAGAGCGGGTAACTCTTTTGTTTTAGATCTTTTGATCTAAGAGTTGATCCTTGATCCCTGTTATCATGGATAATTTTAAGTGTCTTACTGTTTTTGATTGTGATGATTTGAATAAGGAAACTGTTATTTCTGTTGATCTTTTTGATGCCTGTGAAACTCTTCATAAGGAATTATTGAAAACTATGAGAATTGCTAAGAAATTCAAGGAAGAGTTAAAATTGGCTAATCTTGAAAAAGAGGAATTGATTGTTAGATTAGATGATTCTAATAAAAAGAATGAATTTTTGAGAAATCAGATTTCCTCTCAAGATGAGAAGATGAAAAGCTTGGAACAAGAGTTAGTTGAATCTAAAGCTAAAATTGAAAATTTGACTAGTACCAAGCCTGCTGATGATAACAGAAGTGTTTCTGTTTCTCTTAAGCCTAAAACTGAAAAAGTTTATATCCCTCCTTTCAAGAGGAATAATAAAGAAAATGCTTATTTTGCTAGGTTAGACAAAGGTAAAAGTTCTGATGTTAACGCTGAAGTTTCTAAACCTAAGTTTAAACCTACTGTTAGAGAGCATAATATATCTGTTTTTGTGCCTACTTGTCACCTTTGTGGTGTTGTTGGTCATATTAGACCAAATTGTTCTTTGTTGAGGCAAAAACCAAAATCTGAGACTAGATTTGCTGTTAGGAATACTGATGTTCCTAAATTTGTTCCTGTTTGTCACTATTGTGGTGTCTCTGGTCACATTCGTCCTAATTGTCATAAATTGAAATTTAAGCATTCTGTGTCTCAATCTAGGACATGTGATGATATTTCTCCTGCCATAAGTCTATATAAATTGTTTCATATGCTTTTGAAAAATTTAAGCTTGTTGGCTTGTGAAAGGAAATTGCAGGATTTCAGTCTTTCTCAAAAGATTGGTGTAATCCCCCAAATACACTCAGCTTCTCATGGATTTTCACCTACAAAGCCGAAGACTCGTGCTATATGGGTGAGAAAAGATTCTCTAAGGTGAGTGTTGTTGACTTGTCCCTGATTTAATTCTTTCAATTATTTGTGGACATATTTTGTTTCTGTTTTTGGTTATTTTGTTTTTTTTAGGTTGTTTTTTATTAAAAAAAAAAAACCAAAAACATTGAAAATTTTCAAAAAGACAAAAATATTTTATTTTGTGTCTAGTTTTATTTTTCTTGAGGATTACATGAATTATGATATCTCTCTCTTGATTTAGAACATGCTTGATATTGTGGAGAAACATAAAAAGTATGTGTTATATAAGTGCTAAGCTATTTATGATTTTGTATGAGTATGTACTAGTTTGTACATGTACTCTAGGGTTAATTAAGAAATTGATATTTCTTGTTTGTGTACCCTCTATAGTTTAGTTAAGCACTGTCACGCATTGCATTTGCATTTTTAATCTTTTAGCATAATGTGTGCTTTTTGTTTTTGGTCATAAAATTTTTTTTAAACCAAAAATATTTTTATGTGTTTTTGTATTATATATCTTGGATTTATAATCAAGGTTGGCCATATTATCTTTACATAACATGTTTATGTACTTTGTTTAGCTTAGATGAGCTTATTTATTGCACTTTACTAGCTGAAGTCTTTGTAGTGCATGTTGTGTGGGAAAGATGTTTATAATTTTTGATCACATAATCTTGATCTTGAAGTTACATGCCTTTGATTGTTGGACTTGAATTTATAAAGAAAGGCATAAATAGCCATCTCACTACTGCTTACTAGCCAATCATGAACACCTTAGTGCATATCATAAGATTTTGTACTTGAGAAAGTGTAGCACATGCACAAAAAGAACATAAGGTGTAGCTTCGGTTTAAATGCTAAAATTGGTATGTACATTATCCCAGCTATAAGGTTCTAATCAAATAAAATTGGTGTGTATATTATGAGGCAAATCAAGAAACTTATATGATTGCAAGCTTTTATTCTAGGAGATATGAGAGTTATATGATGTAACTTTTTAGGTGATAGTCACTTTCAAAATTATGTGATGAATTTTGTAGACTTTGTGATTGATCACTATTCACATATCACCTCACATGTCTCTCAAGTTTTTGCTAGTTGTACACACTACACAAAGTTACTCTTTGCTAAACTTTGTACATGTTATTGTGCGTGATTTTATTGTGGCCATCTAAGATTGAAAATTTCTTGATTTTGATGCAAAATTTGAGTTTTAAGGTCATATTGATTGAAAAACTTGTTTTTAAAAGATCTGGGTTGAATTTAAGTGTTTTTGAAAAACTTTCAGTCTCATTCTCATGCATTTCATTCATGAAATATTGTGCTTTGAGGAGTTACTGCATTAAATTGCTCTGTTTTTCAAAAATTTGAGTTTTTTAGAATTTCGACCGATCGAAGCTATTGCTCGACCGATCGAAATTGCGATTAAAATTTTGGTTTGATTCTGTTTGACTCGATCGATCGAAACTAAAAAATTTTCAGTTTCTAAGTTTTTTGTCCAAAATTTTTTTCATGCATCATTTATGTTTAGGATTCACATGAATTGCATTATTTTTCTGTGTCCATCTTGCAGTTTTGCAGTCATATCTCTCATTGTTTTCACACATAACATGCATACACTTTGCTAAATTGGGTACTCAACTTGATTTAAAACTTGATTGATTAATTTTTGAGTTCTTTGTACATTTTAGTATATGCTATTTTTTCTTGATGCGTGAACTACAGAAAATATTTTTTTCTTAAAAGATATTATGGATAATCAATGTGCAAATATTTTCTCTATTCATACAACTGTTTATGGATCACATAGTGTCAAGTTTGCATTTATTGAAAGAGAGAATATTTTTCTTCATGTGCATCCTCAACTTAATTTTTTTTTAGGTTTGTGTGTTTTTTTTTATTTATCCCCACCTCCTGGATTATCCCCAAAACTGTTTTTCCCAAACTTGTTTTGTTTTTCCTATTTTTATAGGGGGAGAAAAGTTTTTTTAACCTTTGTTGTTCATAGGGGGAGTTGTTGCTCTTCATAGGGGGAGTTGTCTCTATTTTCTATAGAGCTAAACTATTTTATGTTCCATTGGTTCTCTTTTCTTCATGTTTACTGTCACTCTACTCTTTGTTTGAGTTGTTTTTTGTCAATACGTGACAAAAAGGGGAAGAAATAGATGAAAGGTTCTAAAAGCCTGTTTGTCTTGTTTAGGGGGAGATAAAATTCTTTTTGAAAATAAGAGAATATAAAAACTTTTTGGTGTATTTAACTTAGGGGGAGAGTTAGAATTTATTTGTGTTTTTATATTCTGTTTCATATTATTGTTTATATGTCTTTCTTTCCACACATGCGGTGATGTGTTTGTTGAGTGTTTCAGGAAAGACAGGTGCATTCTGATCAAGACCTTCTACCTCTTCTTGACAACTTCTAGGTTAAGAGTCTTAGATTGGGATTTGTGATGTAATTGGGCATTTTATTGTATTGGGTTGTTCTTGTATTTTAACATTTCATTTTGTATGAAAGTTTTGTCACAAATTGCCAAAGGGGGAGATTGTTAGGTTCTAAAAGTTTAGAATCATTGGCAAATCGTGAGCACACAAGAACATATAAGCTGCAGAAAGAAGATTTCAGAATCTGCCTGGTTCGATCGATCGAAAAACAGGCTCGACCGATTGAAAGTCGTATCTACAGAATTTTAAGTTGGCCCAAACAGCAGTTCTAGCCCATTAAGGATTAGGGTTTCAGATCTACTTCTCCCACTATATAAAGGAAACCCTAAGTATGTTTTTAAAAGGCTTTTTAGAGAGAGAAGAGTGTGCCTCTTTTGTATTTAGGGTTTTGTTCCTAAAATCTCTCTTATAATTTCTACCGGTGTTGTTCCTTGAAGAATCTCAAGATCCGGTATTACTGAAGTTGCTGCCTTCTCTAGTTATCAAAGGTGCTGATGATCTAAACCTTCAAGGTTGGTCTTAGAGTCACAAACAGGAGAGTTTGTGTTGCTAAACCTTTGAGTGGGATCTCAAAGTCACAAATGGGGATGTTTGTATTTTGCAAAGATTAAAGAAAGAAGGAATCCGTGGTCTCGGAGCTGTCACGTGGTCGTGGTAGCAATTGGCAAATCGTGAGCACACAAGAACATATAAGCTGCAGAAAGAAGATTTCAGAATCTGCCTGGTTCGATCGATCGAAAAACAGGCTCGACCGATCGAAAGTCGTATCTACAGAATTTTAAGTTGGCCCAAACAGCAGTTCTAGCCCATTAAGGATTAGGGTTTCATATTTACTTCTCCCACTATATAAAGGAAATCCTAAGCACGTTTTTAAAAGGCTTTTTAGAGAGAGAAGAGTGTGCCTCTTTTGTATTTAGGGTTTTGTTCCTAAAACCTCTCTTATAATTTCTACCGGTGTTATTCCTTGAAGAATCTCAAGATCCGGTATTACTGAAGTTGCTGCCTTCTCTAGTCATCAAAGGTGCTGATGATCTAAACCTTCAAGGTTGGTCTTAGAGTCACAAACAGGAGAGTTTGTGTTGCTAAACCTTTGAGTGGGATCTCAGAGTCACAAATGGGGATGTTTGTATTTTGCAAAGATTAAAGAAAGGAGTCCGTGGTCTCGGAGCTGTCACGTGGTCGTGGTAGCAAGTTTCCTACATTGGGTAGCAATAGGATGTTAGTGGTCTAAGTCGCTATTGTGTAAATTTCAATTCTTTCTAGTGGATTTGCTGTTTTACCTTAAGGATAGTTAGGTTAAATCCTTCCCAGGTTTTTTACCGGTTTGGTTTTCCTGAGTCATCATATCATTGTGTTCTTTATTTTTCCGCTGCTTTATTTGATATGATTGTTATTGTTTTAACCTAGATCTGAATAATAAACCTATGTATTCACTTGGTTAATTAATTAGGTTAAACAATCTAGTTTACAGGGGTCTAAACGAATTCACAGTTTTTATTATATACTTTGAGATTTGTGGTTTTACTGTTTTAGTAATGGATTTTGGCCATTTGATAAGAATTTAAAGTTACGTAAGCTTGTGATTACTAAATAGTTTAAATGTATTTCGGTCTGTATTGATTGCGGATGAATGTATTTTTGTCATGCTTTGGATTGATTGGATAGTTCCTTTTTTAATGGATTTTTGTCGTGCGTTAGATTGATTGGATGGTTCATTTTTTTTGCTTGAGATTGATTGGATGGTTCATTTTTCTTTTTTCTTTTTTCTGTTTGGTTCTTAAGAAAATTTCTGTGTTTTTGGTTAATTTAATGCTTTAAAAAAATAAATTGTGTAAAAATTTGTTAATAATTAATTGAATTTTTTAAATTTAAAAAATTCAACAAAAAAATAGAACACTTAACAACAACATTAATATAAATTGAAGGAAAGACCTTAATTGAATAAATTGAAACTTGAAAAACTCAATTAAACGAAAATAAAGTTAGAAACTTGAAATGATCATTTTAGTCAAAATTAAATGGTGCAATTTTCATTCTTGTAAATTTTTTTTAATTTATACATATTTATCACTTTCATAAGTTTCAATTTAAAGCTACTATGTTACGGATGGTAAAATGAATTTTCCTTGCACCACACACAGGGATTTTTTTAATAAAAAGAAATTGAATCAGCACATAGGTTTTTTCTAAAGACTAGATGAGGATGGGACATCCATGGTCCAACCCTCGCCTCATTGCCATCTCTATAAATGCACATGCGGGCTAATTTCATCCATATCAAAGTGAGCATTGGTATGTTATGATCTCTTTTTTTTTTTTTTTTTTTTTTTTTTTTTTTTTTTTTTTTTTTTAAAGAGAGAAAGGATTACTTAACTTACATCCATTTAGATTTATGAATTTTTTAAAATTATATTTTGCCCGCTTACGGGCTCATTGTGTTTATTTTTATTCATAAATTTAGTGAATTCAAATTGTAGGAGATACTATTTTGCAATGCTGTGGAGTCTATTTCATTTCAGTCAAAACGACCAAATGATATTGGTTTGGTATGTAAACCGAAACAAGAAACTCCCTCGTTCCACTTCGAGTTAATTGTGGTCCATTCTGAGTTATTTCGGCCAAATTTCATATTATAATTTCATTTCATTCTAGCTTGCTCCTCTTAAATTGTTTTTCTTTTTCTTAAAAAAATAACTAACTTAAACTATGTTGTTTAATTTGATTCTTATTAATTTTATTAATCATGAGCATATATATATATATATATATATATAATCTCAAAACGGTATTCTAAAATTGACTGATATTGAAATATTTTGTTTCAATAAACAAACCGGAACAAACAATGAAATAGCTAGAATTCACAACATTGATATTTTCATTTTGTATTCTTAGTTATCTTTTTTTTTAATAAAAAAATAGGATTTTCCTGCTAACACTAAGAAAATATAAAAAATGGGATCCCGACCCGAATAAGTAAAATATAATTTTTTAAAAACCAATCATTGACTAAGTGTGCGTTTGAAGGGATTTATTTTCATCAACTAATGTTGTTTATTGTACCGAATTATAATTTGAATTTTGAAAAATGTGATACTTTAAAAAACTATGCATTCCTATTTTAAGATAAAAATAAGTTGAATCAAACAGCCCTACGAGCCAAAACCTAGCAAGACCCTCACTCACCACAGTTTGACCGAATTTCAATTAAGCCCTAAAAGACACGGAAGCATCAATTTCCAAACTTTACAACAAAAAATGCCATTATAGAATAGATTAATCAATTTGACTAAGTTTGCTCATGGTTAACTAAAGTTTGACCAAAATTCAATCATTTGATTGAGAAAAATCAAGGTTCATGTGGAAGAATATATTCTAAAAGACACTGAAGCATCAATTTCCAAAATTTACAACAAAAAATGCCATTATAGAATATATTAATCAATTTGACTAAGTTTGCTCATGGTTAACTAAAGTTTGACCAAAATTCAATCATTTGATTGAGAAAAATCGAGGTTCATGCAGAAGAATATGAATTCCCTTTTTTTTTTAAGAGGGTTTTAATCTATAATGTCTGCTCTTGATGATAACTCTTTATTATCAGACCAAGACACCAATTAATTTTTTAGTGTAAACGGGGATTAAACCCCAGATCTCTTATTCAACAATTAAAGACTTTATCAGTTAAACTAACTGAAACTCACCGAATATGAATTCCCTTTAAGACGACTATTAAAGAGCCAAAATTGGGTTTATAATGACCGGGATGTCACAAAATCATTTAAAAAAAAAAAAAAACTACTTGAAAAAGAGCAATTTTTGCTTAAGTATTGTAAAGTTTGACCACCTGTCTGGCCGTAGTCAAATCGTTTTTAAACGATGTTGGATTAATGCAAACAAGGTTAGTTCTTGTGTGCATAGGTGGTGGCTAGAAGGGTCAAATACGCAAGTATTTTTTTAAAAAAATAATAAAATGGTGCAAAACCCTAGTCCCACATTGCTAGAAAAAGTGCTCCATCTCATTTATATACATTAAAAAAAAAAAAAAGGTACATTATAACTTACTTACTTAGGCTTAACTGAAATTTAAGCTACCTATCTGTAATTTGAAATTTGATACTTTATTCATCTGAGATTTGACTGAAATTTAAGTTGCTTATACGTGTTCAAAATCTCATGATACAAGGTAAGCAACTTAAATATCGGCCAAAGCATAAATAGATAAGTTGTAATTTGCTCAAAAAAAAAATTCCTTTTAACCATGCGTTTAAACGAAGAATATGCTATTTACACACAAATTGACAAACAAATGGATTTAAAATCCTATTATTTGCAAATTATTTTCTTTTTGCATTATGGGAGTTTAAATTCATTGTTTTCTAGAAAGTCTCAGCACTCATTTTACTATAAAAGACATATGCAAAACCACGCCGATTTCTTCTATGCTTGTATAATTTTAAAGAAAAATTTCAATTTTTATATATAATAATTAAACACCCACACAACACACCCTTCATCATTTTTTCAAAAGAAGCAAAATGATTTTGTTAATTTATCTGCATCAGCTTGTCCTTGTAAACACTCTTGTGAATCAATTTAGGGGTGCGACTGTTGTGGACAGCGATGAAGGTGGAAAGGCTACCACCATTGAAGTGCTTGCAGTGCATATGCTATGATGCACGACAAAGATATCGCGGTCTTAACTTAAGAGGCGAACTAGGTGAAGGCAACACCATGACTGAGGCATGTGGCATGTTCCTTGAGGACAGGGAGACCTGCGATCTTGCGAAAGGTGGAAAAAAGAGTATGGAGGTCAAAGTTTGTGAGGTAGTAATATAGCTAGGTTCAACACATACACGGTCAACTTTGAAGGTGATCGAGAGCCCCTCGAACCCACCCTTGCCTTTTGCCTCTGTTATGATTATTATTTTATTAACGTTTGGGTTTTGAGTTTGCAGTGGCTATGGAGGTCATTAGGTTTGAAGAAGAATGTTGAATTATTGATAGTAAAAGGTGTCATCATCGTTGTTGTTGTCACACATAATGATGTTCACGACCTTATAGTTCAACAGACGATGAAGGGGTAACAGTTAGAAACTTAGAATGGGAAGAGAAAATTATGTCTGCTTTTTGAAGGGATTTAGAGCCAGAATTTTTTATCCCCAAATCCTGGCTTTTAAATCCCATGGGAAATTTTAAGGCATTGCCAAACTCAAGGCTTTAAAATAGTAAATTTGAAATTCTCGCTTAATTCTACTTTAGGCCCACAAGTGAGGGGGAGTGTTAGACTTATGGTTAAGCGATTAAATTCAACATTTCCTAATAGCTTAAGCTTTTAGGATAATCGGTAATTTAACATGGTATCAGAGCAAGAGATCCTAAGTTCGATCCTTAGCTTTAGGCTTTACTCTACCTCCCATTTAAAATGTTAAATTCCCACTTGTTGGGCCTCCACTTATTAAGGGGAAATTTAGGCCCACAAATGAGGGGGAGTATTTAGGGGTGTCAATGTTCGACCCAACCCGCGAATACGACACGAACCCGACACGAGTTTTTTCGGGTTAGAGTTGGGCCTTAATGGGTTTGGGTCATAAACGGGTCGACCCGAAAGCGACACGATAAGAAACGTTCATAAACGGGTCAACCCGCATAACCCGCAATAGACACGTTTGACACACAAATTTATTTGTGTCAACCCAAAATGACCCACTTAACACAACTCGTTTAACTCGTATAATAAATAAATATTTATTTTATTTTAGATTTTTCAAATACTTTTTATATCCAACATATATTTTAAATTTAAAAAGAAAAATGAGTAATTAAAAAAATTTACAAGAGATATAATTGAAAATTGAAACTTTACAGACCCTAGCACTACTAATATATATATATATATATATATTTTTTTTTTGGCATAGAACTTGCACAAATGAAATTGGATGAGCTTATAAAAAATGGTATGAATTTGGACATTAACAAAGAGTCTATGGATGATAATCGTGGTCATAGTCAGGATTCGTCTACTGTTTGCTCAAATTCTTTCAATATTGATGCTTAGCATTTGGCGAGTTCTAAGGATATTATTTTTTTGTTGAACTATGTTATTTTATTTTTGTTAAATTTTGTTATTTTGAATTTGGGTTGAAGTGTGTGCACTTCTTTTGAAGTGTAAAGAACTTATTTCTAGATGAATGCTATATTTTTGTTGAACTATATTATTTTGAATGTGGGTTGAAGACTTGAAGAGTATGCACTGCTTTTTGGGATGTAAAAAAAATTATTTTAGATGGATGTTATATTTAATATTATGCAAGTTGAAATGGGTTGTGTTACATTCGTGTCAACCCAACACGACTTGTTTATTAAGCGTGTCAAATGAGTTGGGTCAGGTCAACCCGCCTTATTAACAGGTTGGGTTAGGGTTGAAGGATCATGACACGATTATTAAATGGGTCAGGTTAGGGTTGAGTCATTTAGTCGAATACCCCTATCTCGACATGACACAAACCCGACACGCTAACCCGAATTGACACCCCTAGGAGTATTAGACTTATGGTTAAGCGATTAAATTCACCATTTCCTAACAGCTTAAGCTTTTGGGACAGTCGATAGTTTAACATCTACATATTGGCTACAAATACACACACTTAGCCTAAGGCAAGACATCAACAGTTACTCTTAAGAAAAAAAAAAATCAATTAAAAAGAGCAATCAAGTACTTAAAGAGGAGTGTGTTCTAATTAGTTCAACTGGAAAAGATTTTTATAATTATATAAAAAATCTGGGGTTTAATCCCCTGTTATACCAAAAACAAACTGATGTCTTGGTCTGATCATAAATATCTACCATCAGAAACGGACACCATAAGTTGAAACTCAAAAAGTAAAATAAAAAATAAAAAAGTATTTAAAGAGGATTTTCTAGTAAATAGTCAAGGGAGCTTCTTTTTTTTTTTCCTTCTAAAAACCTTGTCGTAGTTCAAAATATTGATTTGATTTTAAAAAGAGCTCTCATTTAGTTTAAAAGTCTTTCTAATATTGTTGTGTTCTCTTTGGTAGGGTCACTTTGTCCAAAGACTAAAGGGATCCCATTCAAGCTTCAAGAATTCATTCCCATTTTAGGTAAGCCTTCTTGTGATTTTCATTTTCTTTTATGCATTTTTTTTTCTCTTTTAATCTTTGAGGTTATATATATATATATATATATATATATATATAATGTAGTAACATGCCCAAGGTAGAGATGTAATTAAGAATAGGCTTTTCTGCCTCTCAGGTAGACACTCCATGATCGAGCTTGAATATGCACCCTAAATACCTGTGTTTGCAACCTTAGTCATGTTTACACAGTAACTCTTGAAAACTAGACATCTAGACCTTTTCAGGGACACCAAGTTTGAAGAAATTCGAGCTCCCAACAACCTCCAAACAATAGCCCGGAAATAGGGTCAACAAAGACAGAATAAAAACCGAAAACGTGAAGGTGAATGGATAAGATCGGGTGATGTGGCAGTGCCATCTCACCCCAACCGCCTATCAGAGGGGCGGCTAGAGGGAGATGTTGCCAAAACTCCCCCAAATCACTATAAATACCCCCACTCCCTTTGGATAAATCACCAATAAAAATTCCCAAAAAATTCCTCTCTCTCTCTCTCTCTCTCTCTCTCTCTCTCTCTCTCTCTCTCTCTCTCTCTCTCTTGGCTTCTATCTAGATCTATTTTCTCTCTTTCTCCCCTAGAAAACTTCTCTAAAATTGATACTCCAATCCCTCCTTTTCTCCTTTTTCACCTCCAAGACCCATAGGTGAGCTTCCAAAGCTCTTTGTAAAGGTAAGATGATATAGCTTCTTCCATAGCTACACCATCCTCCCATTTTTAGGTTGTAAACACAATTTATATATATGAAATACTCTTTATTTATGTTCCTTTGTCTCTTTAATGTTTCTATTTCTTGTTATATATTTCCATACTTGTGTGTATTTATGTTTATGCTCTTTACTCCTTAAAGTTCTATTTTACTTGTTATACAACTTGCTCCTCTTTGTCACCCTTTTTTTAAAACATTTTTTCTTTTTGGTCTTCTCTCTTTAAATCCCATTGGTTTAAAGGAGGAAAAACAACCCAATACATTTGATATATCTTCATCTTCCTAACTAGAAAACTTGTGGAGGAATAGCCTCATGCACGACCAACCTTAGTGGGAAAATGAAGATTTACCATTGGTGGGTTCTACTTAAATGAACCTTAAAATTTTTTCCAAGCACAATATGGATATGCTTCTGGGAATAGGAATAGGTTCACTCAAAAGAGTGAGCCCCGAGACCTCTTTTTCCCAATAAGGAAGAGAACCTATAAACATGTAAATACATGTTTTAAAGTTTCTTTAAGGGGAATTTCTATATAAAAAAAAAAAGTTTTAATCCATATCTTTTTATCCTTTTATTTTATTTATCCTTTCTTATTTTTTTCCTTTCTTTAAATCTTTTGGATTTAAAGACAAAAAATAATCCTACACCTTGACAAATCTTTATCTTCCCAACTAGCAAGCTCATGGAGGTATAGCCTCTTGCACGGCCAAACTTAGTGGGAAAATGGAAATTTTTCATTGGTGGGTTTTTCTTAAATGGATCTTAAATTTGTTTCCAAATACAATATGGGTATACTTCTAGGAATTGGGATAGGTTCACTCAAAAGAGTGAATCCCGAGACCTCCTTTTCCCAATATGGAAGAGAATCCATAAGTTTGCCTTTTTACAAGTTTAGGTCTTGTTTGAGATGAATTTTCATTCTAAAAGAAAAAAGTTTTGAATCTTGTCTTTAAATTATGCTCTTATAAATTGCTTTTACTTTAAAGTCTTTAAATTATGTCCTTGCCTTAAATTATCTTTACTTTCAAACCTTTTAAATTATATTCTCCATTGCTTTAATTTATGCATTTTACCTTTGAGCTCTTTAAATTTTCCTTGTTATCTTTCTCATGTGTACAAGGGTTTAAGAGTGCAAGCTCTCTAGCTAGCACCATAAACCCTAGATTCCCAAATAGCCAATAGCTTGAGTAAAGAAACCTCTAAAAATAATGTATTTTCAAAAGATGAGAAAGGCTCCAATGGCTATTCATTTTTTACGATGAACTTTTTAAAGAAAGTTTCCTTTTAAGTTCATAAAAAGCCTTCCAAATGGGCATTTTTCAAATCCACCATTTTAAAATCTTATGTTTTTCAAATTAAAGTGTTCTATCCTAAAAATATGAATAAAAATCATGGATTTTTCTCAAAACTTCTTTTTTAATAAGAAAAACCATGAAAATCACTTTCTTTAAATTGATCTTTTCTTTTCTATTTGTTTTTGGGGTCTTAATTTAGAGTTCTAAAAATCATTTTCCTAAAAATAAATTCGTCTTTCCGTTGTTTTGAATTCTCTTTACAAATGATTTTTAAGCTTAAACCTTGCTTTTAAGGAAACTATTTTCTCTGGTTATCATTTCAAGACATAAATTTGGATTTTCTTGAAAGATGAATAAAAAAACCATGGTTTTCACTAAAACCATGGAAACCCTTTTCTCAAAAACCCTTATTTGCTTTAAAATGGTTTTAACTCAAGTTTTAGGCTTTTTTTTTCTTTCAAATCCTTGGAAATTCCTTTTTTTTAAGTAGTTTCAATCTTAAAACTTTTCATTCTTTCAAAAAACCCTTTTTTAAAACCAATCTTTTCTACCTTACATAAATGAATAAAAATCATAATTTTCATTAGGTGAAAATGCACTTTTGGTCCCTAGATTTTGGGCCAATTCCCATTTTGGTCTCAAAATTGATTTCATTACTAATGTCATCCCTAAAAAAAGAAAATCGATTCTATTTAGGTCCATGCCGTCAACCTACTAACGGGAACCTCCTACGTGGTAGACGGTGGCACAGGAAATGCTAATTTGACTTTTGAATAATATTAAAAAATACCACGTCAGCATCCATGTCAACTTCCACGTCAGCATATTATTTTAAAAAATTAATTTATCAATTTTAGTAAAATTAAAAAACAGAAAAGCAAAATTAAAAACGTAAAAACACATAAATTCAAATCATGTTGAAGAACATGAATAAACAAGAACTTAAACCCAAATTACAAGAACATAATCCCAGATCACAAGAATGAAGAACATAGTACTCAAAGATTTTCTTTTCCAACATTTCTCATACCACAAATTCAACTAAATACATAGAATTTCATCCCAAACATATCTCCAAAACCAATACATCAAAACCCAACCAAATCAACAACAAAACATCTAAATCATCCAACATCGACAACAAAACAAAACCCAATCATCAAACTAAAACCCATAAATTCCAAACCACAAATCTGCAAAAACCCCAGAGAAAACCCAATCATCAAACCAAAAACCATAAATTCCAGCCAAAATCATCAAACCACAGATCCTTAACAAACCCTAAAGAAAACTCGGATCCTTTGGGCAACCTTTTATGTTTCAATTTTTTGTTTTTTTTTTTTGTGTTTTTTTTTTTGGTTTTCCAAGTAACCAAACAGATCAAATGAGCAACCAAATTAATCACAAAGAAAGAACTTGAAACTCTTTATCGACAGCGTGAGCAGACTGAAGCAACTTCCCCATCGGCTTCTTCCTCAAAACGTACCGTTTCACTAAATCCTCCATTGATGATCTCACTTCCATTAGATATGTAGGATTCGATTGCCCATGCCCGAACTATAAAAGCCCATCAAAAAATTCTCCAATCGCTACCGATCGGCCATAGGTTTAAAGAGAGACAAAGATGTTAAGTTAGAGAGAGAATGAACTAGACATCTAGAGCTTGAACCGAGAAGATGAAATATCTGGGTTTTCGGCCATCTATGGCGTCTTCCATGTTTAGCTTATGATCTGTGGTTCCAGGCATCAGAGACGGAGGCGATGGTGGTGGCTTGAACCGAAAAGATGAGAGAGCTTGAACCAAGAGAGAGCTTGTTTGAGAGAGACACAATCCAGCGAGTTTGAGCGAGAGAGAGAGAGAGAGAGCTTGTTTGAAAAAAAAAAGTTTATTTGTTTTTGTGGAGGTATTGGATACTTTCAAAATTTTCATTCTCTAGATCCATACCACAGAAAAGATGAAAAATCCTAACTCAAAATTCTTCAGGAAAAAAAAAAGGTTTAAAACCAAATAAAAGTAAATTTTTTTGATTATTTGTTTATTTTTTTAGTTAAACTTAAAATTGAGGAATTAAATTTTTTTATTAATTTAAATCTAATGTGGCATTTAAAAATGCCAAATAATTTTTTTAATAATTAATGGCCACGTCAGCGCCATATCAGCAAGTAAGTGCTTCCGTATGCCACGTAGTAGGTTTCTGTTAGTAGGTTGATGGCAGGGACCAAAATAGAATCAATTTTCTTTTTTTAGGGATGACATTAGTAACAAATTCAATTTTGGGACCAAAGTGGGAATTGACCCAAAATGTAGGGACCAAAAGTACATTTTTGCCTTTTCAATAAAACCATGGAAACCCTTTTATAAAAATTAAAAATTTAAAAAAAAGCTCTTTTTATTAAATGGCTTTGGTACCAATTTGGGTTTCTAAAAATTCTTTTCCCAAAATGAGCTTGTTCTTCCTTTACCAATGGTTTTTAATCTTATACCTTATTTTCATAAAAAATTTTCAAAAAGCAAACTGTTTTCCAAATGGTATAAAATCTAGTTTTGGGTATGTTCTTTCTAAAAGATTTGAGAATTTTTCTTCTTAAAAAAGGCAAGTTTCCAAAAAGGTTTTTAATCTTAAAAGTTTGTTTTCTTTAAGGTCTTGTTCATAAAAATGCTTTCACTTTCCAAAATTCACCTTCTTAACATTAGTAAATTCTTTATGTGTTCACTTCCCCAAGTTTAAAGTCATGAGGTTCTCCAAAAGAAAAATCTCATCTTTCCAAAAGTAAAATTTAAGGGTCTTTTTATGTGCATTATTTTGAACCTTTTGGAATTGCACATTTTTTTGAGGTTTGTATCTATGGTTCATTTCCATTGAACTAATAGATCCCTATCAAGCTAACATATTCCATCCTCCCCTTTGCACTTATGTCTTGGTTCATTGTGTTTGTGCATGAGAATGAGAGTTTGTAGAATAAAGTGCTAAAGGTGACATTTTTCCTCTCCCATCTTTTTATTTTATGTACATATTCATGTAACACCCCGACCTAACTGTATAGTTAAACTATGTGTTTGAGTGGTTAAGTATCATTAATATTTTAAGCCACTTACTTTCTAAAATTAATATAAGAGTATTTAATAAACATATTATTTTATAATGCCATTGAAGAAGAATTGTAAAGATTATAAATAATTGAAATGGCTATTTGTATTATAAATATATACTAAGTATGTACAAAACTTTATTAAGTGGTTAAGTTATTAGATATATAGTTGTTGGGGTTTAATTAAGTGTTTAAGGTAATGATATATGAGTATAGTTGTCTTATTATTTGGGCCTTTCTAGAATATAGAACTTTGTGAGGGTGAAAAGTATAAAAGCTTAAAGTTGAAAAGGTGAGTCAACCTTTTCTTTCCTTAGCAATACACGTGCCCCACAAATCCTTCTCCCTTATCTTTACTTTGCTGCACCATTCTTCTTTCTTTTCTCCTTTATTTTCTTCTTTCTTTGTTCTTATTGGCTGCAACCTATCTCTTCTTTGGCTTTCTCAAAGAAGCTAGAAGACTGAAGAACTCTTTCCCTCTCATACCCATGGGTCCAACACCAAAAGAAAGAAAAGCTCTCAACTTTTCTCTCCCTCTCACACCTACGGGTCCAACAGCAAGGAAAAAGGATTCTTTCAACTCATCTCAAGCTCTTGATCCCAACTTGAAGCTAGAGTGATTCTAGCTCTATCACTCCAAGAATCCATGTCTAGGGTAAAGGGAAAATGTAATTCTCTTAGTCTACTTTGGGACTAATTTTTGTTAACTCCTATGGATAAAAAAATCATGTGACCATCACATGACCACTTTAAGAAAATTCATCAACTGATTCATGTTATGTGATGGTTACAAGATTTTTTTGTCCATAAGTGCTAATGGAAGTAAGTATTGGAGGTCAATTTGATGAATATGAAAACCCCATGAGTTAAAAAGAAGAATTCAAAACTTCAAGGAGTGTTTTTGCAACTAGCGCAAAACCTAGATGATGTTTTTACAGTTATGCTATTATTTTATCAAAGAAATTAAAGTTTTCAAATTAACCAATTGTCTTGATTTCTAGTTGGAACAAGTTTGACTCCAAAAACATTTGAAACTATCTTACTTCAACACATTATGTAGCAACTGAAGAGACTATTCAAATTAAAACCAATAACAACAAATCCTAAGTGACATGTTGTTACGGGTGGGCAAAAACGTAATTTAAATTGTGAATTCAAATTAGAACCAATAACAACTTATCACCTATGATTTGTTGTGAAAGTGTTGTGAAAATAATGTGAAACTAGCACTTCTCTTTAAAAATACTCAACATAAAAAAGTAGCTAAAAGTGAAGCTTTAAAAAGTAAGAGACACTATAATATAGTAATAAGAGTTGGAAAATGTAGTTTTAACTTTCAAATATATTCGGAGTCAAACTTTATCTTCACTTTAATATAAAAAAAAAAAAATTTATCTTCGCTTCAATAGTTGTTTAAGGGGGGAAAAAGGTTTGAGCTGCAACATTAACAATACTAGCCTTTGAGCACGCACTCAATTTGTGATAAAACGTGATTTCACCTCGTCAGTATGTTCTTCGTCAGTATGATAGACGACCTGAAGATCTTGTGTAAGAGAAAACACTAAGTAGATAATGACACCGGTTTAGGGCCTGCCAAGGACCCTCCGATGCTTAAATTAGCTTAAACTCTTTAGAAATAAGTAATCTGTAGAGCAATTTGTGTGTGTGTTCAATATCCCTCACTTATGTGTCTCTCCTAGCTTTATATAGCCTTTGTGTGAGTAAATATCCAATCTGTTGGCCAGTTTTTACGTTGTACCTAAGCTGGAGGATTTATGGTTCAATAATGACCACTTAAACCCAGTCCTTTAACGTTCGTAACGGCCATTAAATGCACATTATTGGATGACGGTAATGGCTTTGTGCTCATTTATCATTTGGTCATTAAATGCTATCTGGAATTAATGCGCTTATGCGTGTCCATACTTTTACTCGTCATTAACTTGGGCGGTTTGCAATATGGACAAGCATTTTATTGCTATCCGTCATAAATGCCCTGTGCATTTATCTTCTCAAGCATTATGGTTGAGCAAGAGGGTTAAATGGCTCATTTAATAGCCATTTGACCTCCTCATTCAATGCCCTGTAACGGTTGTATAACGGTCAGCTTAAGGTGGCTGTAACAGCTGTGAACTGGTGGCTGGAAAGGCTGTTCGTCTGTTACACTTTTGCCATTTAAGCGAGGAATTTATATCTGAGCATTAATTGTGTGCTTACAATTGTCCTTAGTAATGACGGTCGTCCTTAGTAATAACGGTCACTTTATAGACGATCATTTTACACAACTTGTCAATTGCCTCCTTTATTCCTTTGTCGTCATTTGTTTGGATAAGCATAGGAATATGAAAGGTTTTTGGTGGTTCAATCTCCCTTTCGTGTCCCAAGATTCTCGTCCCATCACATTTAATGTGAGGCGACTTTCTTGTCAGGGAATTGACACGTGCCTTCTCTTCATTGGTTATGCGTGCGAAGTTTTCTTGAGCTTCCCATGCACCTTGATTTTTGTTTTCCATTTTAGAAAAATTTCTCGTCAGTTTTTAACCATGCGAATTTAATCATATGGCCTATTCTCGCTTTGAGAATTTGATCGTTATTATAATTGTGTTTTTCGGTTTTTAACCATGCGAATTTAATCATATGACTTACTCTCGCTTTGAGAATTTAATCATCATTATGATTGTGTTCGTCAGTTTTTAACCATGTGAATTTAATCATATGACTTACTCTTGCTTTGAGAATTTGATCGTCATTATGATTGTACTCGCAGGTTTTTAACCATGCGAAGGCGAATTTAATTATATGACTCACTCTCTCTTTGAGAATTTGATCATCATTAAGATTATGCTGTCGGTTTTTAACCATATAAATTTAATCATGTGACTTACTCTCGCTTTGAGAATTTGATCATCATTATGATTGTACTTGTCCAAATTCAACCTTATGTGACGATTTTACTCTTACGAGATTTTTATTGTCTACTTCGTTTTACTTGTTGGACTTTCAATGACGGGCTTTCTTCTTGAATTTTTTTTTTTCTTTTGTATGGTAAATAATACTTTCAAATCTTTCAACAGAACGAAATTTATTCATGTGGGGAAAAATGCCCCCTTATTCATTCCTGCTTAGAAAACAGTTTGATGAAAGAAAATTGAAAACGTCATCTAACTAGCGATAATACCTCTTGAAGTGCTCTACATTCCATGGACGAGGTAACTGTTTGCCATTGAGTGATTTGAGGTAACAAGTTCCTCTTCTGGAATATTTGACGATCTTGTATGAGCCTGTATATTTTCGTTGTCATTCTTTCAACTAGGGGAATAATCCTTCTTCTCCTTCTTTTTGTGTTGGAGCTCGTCAATTTCTTCCATCTTTTGCTTGCCATCTATTCCATTTGCCATTAATGCATCCTCTCTGTTCATGTACTTCTGGGCTTTGAATAGGAGGTCTATCATTATAGTTGGCAGAGTCTTCCTTAGAGAGAAGACGAGGTCAGGATTGCTTAACCCTACTTGGAAGGTCACCATTATCACTTGATTGTCTTCCTCATCAATTTCTAACACTACTTTGTTGAAGCATTTTACATACTCTCTCAAGGTTTCCCTTTCCTGTTACTTTACAGTTAGCAGGTATGAGGTGTGCCTCTTATGGCGATGGCCCCTAATGAAGTGGTGGACAAAAGAGTCGCCCAGCTACTCAAAGTTCAAAATAAATGCCGCAGGCAGCTTGCTAAACCACACCCTTGCTACTCCTCTGAGCGATGCTAGGAATGATTTGCAAATTACCTCGTCTGGGGTCTGCTAGAGGTTTAATATTATCTTGAATGCCCCTACGTGATCTAGGGGATCCTTAGTGCCATCGTAAACCTCCAACTATGGGAGACAAAATTTGGGAGGCAAGAGGCACTCCAAAACGCTGGTAGTGAAGCGTGAGTCTATCCTCTTGATCATGCCATCAAGATTTATCGACGTCTTTCCCTTCATGGTGTTCTTGACTTCGTCTAACTCTTTCCTCATATTTTTCATCATCTAAATGTTACCATGAGTCAACTGTGTGGTGTGCATAGAAGTTTCTCTTCTACTATTTCCTGCATTATGGCCTTCGTCGTCATTGCCATTGTGATTACGCCGTCACTATGATGTATTTGTGCCCTCTGAATGCACTCTTTGCTTCAAGTTTTCATTTTGTTTCTTCAATTCTTGCACATTGGCTGTCAGTGCTTGAATTTGTTGAGTCATCACCACCTAGTTTGGCGATGCAGTTGTGGTTGAGTCCATCGATCGTAAGGAACTTAGTCAGTAGAGAACTCAACGACTTATTGATTGATAGCCTGTCGTGTCTTCACAGACAATGCCAAAGTGATAAAACGTTCGCCTCATCAGTATGTTCCTCGTTAGTATGATGGACGACCTGGAGATCTTGTGTAAGAGAAAACACTAAGTAGATAATGACACCAGTTTGGGGCTTGCCAAGGACCCTTCGATACTTAAATTAACTTAAACTATTTAGAAATAAGTAATCTGTAGAGCAATTTGTGTGTGTGTTCAATATCCCTCACTTACTTGTCTCTCCTGGCTTTATATAGTCTTCGTGTGAGTAAATATCCAATCTGTTGGCCTGTTTTTACGTTGTACCTGAGCTAGAGGATTTATGGCTCAATATTGACCACTTAATCCCAGCCTTTTAACATTCGTAATGGCCATTAAATGCACATCATTGGACGACAGTAATGGCTTCGTACTTATTTATCATTTGGTCATTAAATGCTGTTTGAAATTAATGCGCTTACGCTCATACTTTTACTCGTTATTAACTTGGACGGTTTGCAATATGTGTTAGGATATATGTGATTCATTGTTAGGAACATATGTCATTATTTTTTTTAATTGACTAATCCTTTGACAAAACGCACTTTCCTTATATTTGGGTAGATTTAGGATGGGTTTAGTATTTCAAGGAACAAGAGTTCAAGTCTAGTATTGAAGTCATGCAAATCTGTCCAAGAAATATGTGAAGAAGTGCTGGTTCATTAAAGCTCGACAGCTTCTCGACAAATAGCTATCTATCGAGCTTTAATGAGGCTCGACAGATACTATCTATCGAGGTATCTATCGAGAATTACGAAATTCAGATTTTTAAATCTGATTTTCGGCCTATGCTTATGTATTTGTGTAGGGTTTCTTTTCTCACAACCCTAGACATATATAAAGCTTATTTTAGAGACCGTCACATAAGAGAATACAAGGAGAACATATGCAAAAGGTGACTGAAGCCTTATTCTCTCTAAAAAAAGCTACTACGTCTTTGTGCCTTAGGGTTTTGTAACCAAGTGCTTCTTAATCTTCATTGTTGATGAAGTGAGGAACTTTGCAGCCAACATTCTTCTTCCTCAAGTTAGTGAGTGAGTCACGTACTGGGATCCATGCAAAAGGGTGGCGTTCATATATTGAAGAGTTCAGATTTCTGAAGCAATAAAAAGTTTCTGCTGTAAATTCATCTATGGGGATTGTAGAGTCTAGGGACAAAGGATTTGTACTAGATTTGAAACTTCTCTTTATTATAGTGGATTGCTTTTTAGGAAGGTTTCTTCCCAGATTTTTTACTGTGAAACTAGTTTGTTTCATTAGTTTTCCTAGGTTATCATATCTTGTCTTATTTATTTTTTTGTTGTATGATTTTGACATGATATTGATGTTTGTTTATTTTAACAAGTTTTATTCATAATAAATCTAATTAATAACTTGGGTTTAAAACTTATTAATTCAATCAACCGGGGTCTAAAATTTCCCAATAATATGTACGAGCATTTTATTGCTATCCATCATAAATGCTCTGTGCATTTATCTTCTCAAGTGTTATGGTTGAGCCTGGAAGGTTAAAAGACTCATTTAATAGCCATTTAACCTCTTCATTCAATGCCCTGTAACGGCTGTGTAACGGTCAGCTTGAGGTGGCTGTAACAGCTGTGAGCTGATGGCTGGAAAGGCTGTACATCCATTACACTTGTGCCATTTAAGCGAGGAATTTATATCTGAGCATTAATTGTGTGCTTACGATCGTCCTTAGTAATGACGGTCGTCCTTAGTAATGACGATCGTCTTTAGTAATGACAATCGCCCTTAGTAATGACTGTCACTTTATGGATGACCATTTTACACTACTCATCAATTTGTATTCAATACAAATTCGTTAATCAAAGAGTTGCAAAATTCTATCAGATCTCTTAACTTAGCTGTCAAAAGAATCTCTTCTCATACATAACATTAAAATTTTTCCAAAAAAAAAAATCACTTGGAATATTAATTTAACAATTAATAAGGAACATATTATGTAGAAGTTGTTTCTCAAGTAGAATATAAATATTAGACATATTGATAGATAGATACAGACATAAGTAGAGTCTTTGTTTTACATAGTTAATTTTTGATTGCATAAATGATAACCGCTTCAAATCTTCCCGGAAGTCATCCCGTCAATTAATAGTGTCTCATCCGAATTCACTCAATTTGGCCTTTATGCAATCTAACAAAATTGTGCATAAGTAAACTTGGGAAAAAAAAATTTATATCTATTTTTGACGCAAAGAAATTGTTAAGATACTCACAAATCACAATAAAATATTTTTTTTTAACATACAAACTATACTTTTGTGCCATAGATATTTAAACATCCTCTTAGATTCGATATACCCAATGCTAGTTTTAAAATGTTCATTTCTCTTTAGGTTTTGTGGATGATCGGAAAATACTGTACCCCAATTGACAATCTCTCCAACAAATCCAACAAAGTGCTACAATTGTTTCAAGAAGTTAATGGAATGTACATAATAAGGTAGGTACATATTTTTTTATTCTCATGAAAAAATGTATTTAAAATTTGTTATTTTGACTATCTATATGCGAAAGGGGTTTGGTATATGCATGTACGAAACTAAAAATTATTTCAAAAATTTTGTTTACGTGGAAAAAGGCCCAAACTTTGTTGTGTATATTAAGTTGCATCACAAAACAACCTTCTCAAATGACAAATTTAATTTCTCATTCTTTGAAGAAACAAATTACAAAAAGATTGCAAATAAGTACATAAAATACATAAGAATTGAGTAATTTGTATTCATTCCCGGATCCAAAGCAAACAATATAAAAAGTTTAATGTACCTAAGCAAATAATAAAATCTAAGCAAGATAAAATTGCTAAGGAAATCAAAATGAGAATGTAAAACTCACAAATAGCATTTATGGTTGTAAAAATTAGGAAATCCAAAAGGCAAATTAATGACCTTATGAAATTGCATGAATCCTATAAAAAATTCAAGAGATTAAAAAAAGAGAGAACAATAGATACCTTATCTTTTTCACTTATTTTGCCAAGTAGATCATGTTACCTCTGGCCTAATACACATGAATGTCCAAAAGGCAAAATAATGAAATTTACCTTGCAAGTTCCTCACTATGATAAAAAGGAGAGAAGGACAAACAACTCATAACCGGGTATTTATATTCACTTATAGTTTGGGAGGAGAACGTGGAGTCCATAAATGTCTGTGGGATGAAACAGAGGAAGCAGATGATGCGTCAAAGGATTGGTGGAGGTTTAAAATTTTGGGTTTTGTTTTTACTTACTATAACGGTTGCTTTAGTTGATAAGCTTGATTTTGATAGCGGTTCCAAAGTTGATTTGAATAAGAATAAGTGGTTATTTTTCTGAGAATGATGAATAAAATTTTGTTTTTTTTTTTTATCTACATGAGATGGGATAAGTACGTATATATATATATATATATATATATATATATATATAAAAGGTACTCTAAGCTCATATAGAACACATGCTTATTTCAAACATGTATATCTATAGGAGTTAAAATTGTATGAGTTTTATAGGAGTAATATGTGGGAGAGTGGAAATCAAACGTGCATATCTATTTAGTTTTTTTTAATTTTAATACTGAATGTGAGGTGTTTTTATTTTTATTTTTAAATAAAATATTAGAAACAGGTGTTAGAATAAGTGCGCTAGTCATTAGTGGGAGTGTTCTTATTTTGTAGGCAATATTTTTTCAAATTTATTTAAAATTCAGGACCTTTTAAATTAGTAATTTTACATGTTTAACCCTACTACTTTAATTTACATATTTATCTCCGTTAGTTGAAAGCTTGTAAGTGAGTATGATGAGAGTATTTTAGACATCAAAATTGAGGAATCCAAACAGAGAATCTCCCTTAAATAATAGTTTAGATATTATAATTATCTATCAAACTATGCAATTGCTAGATAATTTAGTCCTCCCTTCATTTCGGGTGGGCAACAATTTCTAGGGCTATAAACGAGCAAAGCTTTGTCGAGTAATGAATGTTCAACTTCAGCTCGACAGCAAAAGTAGAATGTTCAAGCTTGACTTGAGCTTGATATGAGCCTACAAAAAATGTTCAAGTTTGAGCTTGTTATAAAATATAAAAGCTTGAGCTCGGCTCGGCTCGGCTTGATTCATTGGTCAAGCCAGGCTCGAGCTCAATATCAAGCCCAAACTCAAGCTTAATATCATGTTTTTGAGCTTGAGATCCAACACAAATATATTATCAAGCATATATCAAGTTTATTATCTAGCCTATTTGGTTTGAATGAGTGTTCTCAACTTATAATGAATTAAAGTCTTTGAAGGATATGAGTTTACTTGTTAAGCTCATATCAATTTTATTACCAAACTCATAAATAAGTCTAGGCTCAACTTGTTTTGTTACTTTTGTATCGAGTCTTGGTGTTCATAAACTTGTTCATGAACAATATTTTTTACTTGAACTCAGCTCATTTATTAAACAAACCTAAAATAAAAACTTAAATTTGGCTTGTTTATAAACAAACAAACATAAATAAGCTTTTTATTGAGTCAAATCTGAGCTGTTTATGAGCGGCTTCGTCCATTTACGCCCTAACAATTTCGGTGGTTTCATCACATAACCAAATGTTGAGCCTAATTAGTTATTACACAACATATCCACCCAAGCAAATGAGTGAGATCCTTATTTTACTGAAACTAAAAACTAAAAACACTGTAGTAAAATAATTTTTAAATGTGTGAGTAGTACCGTGAGACTCATTTTTAATGAAAAAGTAACTAAAAAGTGAAATTTGTGAGACCCGTGAACAGTGCACAGATGTACTGTTCATTGTTGAAAAGTCAAAACATGCGGTTGGAAAAAAAAAAAAAAAAGGAAAGAAACGCAAACGTGAATCTACAAACGCGGATCCAAACGGATAATTAAAGGTGGGTTTGGATACACGTCCACGTTTTCGCGTTTTCAAAAAAAATTTTTTATTCAATCGCAGTTGTAGATTTTTCTTCCGTGAACAGTGCACATATGCACTGTTTATGGGCCTACAAATTTTACTTTTCAGTCACTTTTTTATTAAAAATAAGTTCTACGACAATATTCACATATTTAAAAATTATTTTAATACAATATTTTCAATTTTCAATTTTAACAAAATAAATTTTATACAAAACGGAGTCTTTAGTTTTCTCCAATTTCGTCCTTCTCACCGACGACGTCACACAGACTCACTTTCCAGTCCACTTCCTACTTTGCACCGAAAATAAACCCGTGACTCAGCCAGAAAGAGAGCCCGTGAACCCAATTTTCTAATTTTACTTTTTGTTTTCCCCCAAATTCCTCTATTCAACCACTGTTGGTTAAATCCTACCATCAAATTCTAATCTATATCCCAATTCCATATCCAAATCAAATCAGCCAACATCGCCCATACTCACTACTTTATATATATAATAATGACAATCTCAATCACTCATCACAGAAAACCCACAAAACCCATTTTCACTTCCTTATCAAAAAAATCATCTACCTTACTTCTCATCGCCATGTCCACTCTCTTCTTCCTTTCCCTCCTCTCTCTCATCCTCTTCTTCTCTCTCTCCTCCGCCTCTCGCCACAACCACCACTCTTCCCCCGCCGCCACACCCAGTTCTTTGATTCAACAAGTCTGTAAAGCCACTCGCTTCCCCGATCAATGCGTGAGCTCCTTATCCCAATCCAAACAACTCCCTGCAGATCCAGCACCTCTCCAGCTCCTCTACTCATCAATCTCTGTCTCCTCTGATAATCTCCGTACAGCCCAATCAATGGTCAAGTCCATCCTAGGCTCCTCCTCAGGGAACCAAAACCGCACAACCGCCGCGACCAACTGTCTCGAAGTTCTCGACAATGCACAGTACCGGATCTCTATCACCACCAATGACGCCCTTCCACAAGGCAACCTCAAAAACGCTAGAGCTTGGATGAGCTCTGCTCTTCTCTCCCAATACGATTGCTGGTCAGCTCTCAAGTACGCAAACGACACGAGCTTGACAAACGAGACGATGTCGTTTTTGGACTCGTTAACCCACTTGACGAGCAACGCGCTGAGCCTGTTGTTTTCGTACGATAATTTCGGAAACAACACCGAGTCGTGGGTTCCAGCGAGGACCGAGCGTGATGGGTTTTGGGAGGCGGTGGGGAAGTCCGGTGGCGGTGGTGGGTTTAATGGCGGGGTTCCGACGGACTTGAAGGCGGACGTGACGGTGAGTAAGGACGGAAGTAGTGGGTCTTATAAGACGGTGCAGGAGGCGGTGAACGCAGCGCCGGAGAACGGTGGTGGGAAGAGGTTTGTGATAAGAATAAAGGCAGGGGTGTATGAAGAGACGGTGAGAATTCCGTTGGCGAAGAACAATGTCGTGTTTTTGGGAGATGGGATTGGTGAAACGGTCATCACCGGTTCTTTGAATGTGGGCCAGCCTGGGATTTCTACCTACAATACGGCTACAGTTGGTAAGTTTTTCAATGCATTTCTACTCTTTAGTTCTACTTGATGTTGACTAATAACAGGGATTAGACTATTTGTTAGAGGGTAATTTTTAGGTACTATAGAGGTATGAAAAATGAGGTTTTTTTTTTTCTCTTATATTTATTGTGAGGTCGGTTTATTAAATTGATAGTGAGGTTTATTATAAACGTGGAAGTAGAAAATACTATTTCACTATACTTAAAGAATTACCTAATAATGTTTTCGTAAAGTAAGAGTATTTTATGGATAGGGAAGGGAATGAAATATAGTTTGACGGAAAAAAAATTAAAATAGTAAAGACCAAAAAGAGGAATTATAAAAAAAAGGAAAAAGAACATTGATGATGGTATCATTGATGCAGGAGTAATATTGAAGTGAAGAACAGCTGTGTAGGACTAATCTAACTAATAATGAAATTCTTATGCATAGTGAGTGTATTGACTATTGACTATTGAGAGAGAAAATGTAGAATTTCCCGCTTTGGCAGTTCCACATCCACATCCACTACTACATCTGCATGTGGGTGTGGCTCATTATTCACAGGCGTGACTCGTGTGTCAACAATACCACATGGTTGGTCGACGTCTATATCTACTTCCACTCTACTTCCACTCAAGCGTACCTAATCCTAAATCCACAGTGAATTGTCTCCCTAACTTTTACTTTTTTTTTTCTTCTGCTAAATCACAAATTAATCCTTTTAACTTTTCTTTGTTATTAATTCAGTCATTCGAACTTTTTTCTTTCCCTTTCATTTCAATCTCTTAACGTAAACTGTTTTTAATTCCCGTGTGGTTGCGTCCAATCTTGCAATTAGTTTTTACTTTTTAGTATCTTTCATATCCTAAAACAGCATCGTTTTGGACAAAAGTTGATGAAAGAACTACTACACTGAAACGAATGAAATCTTTTAACGGAAGTTAAAACACCGAAACGAAATAGATGAAACCTAAATAATTGAAATGAAAACATGTCCAAGTTTCAATTTGTAATTGGTAAGTTAGCCTTATATATATATATATATATGTTTTTGTTTTATTGAATAAGTTATTGAGTTTTTAGTCATTGTATTTCTAACCATTAATTTTACTTAATAAATGAAAAACCCGAAGTTATATTATGCTTTCAGTCTGGCACAAATCCATCCACTCACGTGAAGCTTATTTTGAAACCAAAGTGCTTGTGAAATGATTTTTTTTTTTTGATAGGTAAAATCAGGGAGTAAAATTGTGAAATGATTATAGTTAAATGGTTACTTGCAAACACTGGTGAGAGCTAAAAATGCAAATGATATCCTTCTTTGCAGGGGAAGAATTAATTGAGCCCAAAAAATGTAAATGTGAGGAAGCAGTATAAATACGAGTTATAATGAGTTTGCTTTGTTAATCACATGTTGTTTTAATGCGTTAATCATCCATATTCCTGGGCAGCTGTTCTTGGCGATGGATTCATGGCTAGTGGTCTCACAATCCAGAACACAGCCGGTCCTGATGCCCACCAAGCAGTAGCCTTCAGATCAAGCAGTGATTTATCTGTCATCGAAAACTGTGAATTCCTAGGCAATCAGGATACTCTCTATGCTCAGTCACTCCGCCAATTCTACAAATCATGCCGGATTCAAGGCAATGTGGATTTTATTTTTGGAAACTCGGCGTCTTTTTTCCAAGACTGCCAGATCTTAGTTGCTCCTCGGCAAATTAAACCGGAAAAAGGCGAGACTAATGCCATCACTGCACATGGCAGAACAGATCCTGGCCAGTCAACAGGTTTTGTTTTTCAAAATTGTTTGATTAATGGCACCGAGGAATATATGGAATTGTACCATAGCAATCCCAAAGTACACAAGAATTTCTTGGGGAGGCCATGGAAGGAGTACTCCAGGACAGTTTTCTTACAGTGCAACATAGAAGCTCTTGTTTCACCACTAGGTTGGCTGCCATGGAGTGGCGATTTTGCGTTGAAAACGCTTTATTATGGGGAATCTCGGAATTCCGGATCAGGTTCAACTACGTCCCAGAGGGTAACTTGGAGTAGTCAGATCCCTGCACAACACATTGACGCATATTCAGTTGAGAATTTCATTCAAGGAGATCAGTGGATTCCACTATCCAAATAATTAGCTAGTCTCTCTTTTTTTTCTTTTTCATTTTTTTTATAAGATTAGCTAGTCATAAGTCATGAGAGAGAGTTTTGAGCTTGTTTTATTTAAACATTAAACCTTATATTATAATGTCAAGTGATAAATTTGTTTAAATGTAATTTATTTAAAATTTTGAAGTTTAAAGGAAACTTACCCAAACTCTAAGGTTTTAATAAATTTTATGAAACTAGTATAAGATTTAAATGAAATGTTTTTAGGAACTTTGGATAGGAAAGAATCAATTTGAGTATACTTCAAATATAAAAAGGCTATTGAGTTTTTGTTATATATTATTGTGGTTGCCTAACCCACAATGATGAAGCATGTGTTGAATGGCTAATATGTAATGAGAAGAGTAGGAAGGCCAACCTCATGGTGCATGGTTGAGGGCTTTGCCTATTCAAGTTAAAAAAAAAAATCTTTGTATGATACTCACACTTCGTTTAGGAGCTTATAAAAGAATGGAATGGAATATAATGCATTTAGGTAATAGAAAGGAAATGGAAATGGAATGAAAAGAAATGAATAGAATGAAATTAAGTAATCTTATTTGAAATTTTTGTTTTAAAGAGTTTCAACTTATGAAGTTCGCTCTTGATGCCTTTTGTTATAAACCTAGTGGTTTCTAAATGGGGATGGATGAGAATAATAGGAAAATTAACTAAATTTAAGGTAGTCACACTCCATAGTGGAAGAAAGAGATTATGAGAGAAATATGTACTAATGCACTACGTAATTGGTTTATTTTTCAATGATGAAAATGTGATTAAAAGTAGGTATTTATAGAACCATAAAACTATTCTATTGGCCCACATGGCCTTGTCCCAATGATCCTATTATTCTCCATGTACATTAATAATTCCAACATGTGTTTTGTGATTAACATGTTTGGAATTGTAGCCAACTAACCAAATGCATTCTATACCCAAATGTGACTTCTTAACATTTCCCTCTCCTAAGTGAATGACTAGTATTGTCATATCTTATTCTTTTAAAGAATTTATGTGGTGTTATGGGATTGACATTGAGGATAAAGATCATCCCATTATGGCATTTTATTAATTTCAAAAATAGCAATCTGGACGAGCAAATTAGGAATGGAACATCTAGTATCCTAGCATGATGACTAACTGTGATGGTCCGTTCCCAACAACCCTGGGCTTTGGGCCTTGACCTCCAATTTACTTATATTCTAGGTTGGGCTTATCCCACAATGGGAGGTACAAAAGATGTTTCTTTAAGTATATTAGAGAATTAACATTTCTTTTACACCAAACCCCCTAGTTCCTAGCTCAGCCAAGATGACCACTAGATAGCCGAGCTTCTACCCTAGAATCCGAGCAAGATTCCCTTCACCCTGAGTTAAGTCTTTTCCTACTACTCTCGTGTTTCACTTCTCAAAATTTTCCAACCCCCTAAATCTTGCATCTACTCCCCTATTTATAATCTCCCATTAGTGGGGTTGTTATGATGAGGGGGTTTTTTCCCACATCAGTTAGTCCTTCTGCTCTATATTCATGACCAGATGCGGCCCACTGTTTGCTGTTGATATGACCTCCTTGGAACTTGTGCTAGACCCTGATTATTGCTTGGTGGATGGATTCCCTAAGGCATTATCCTTTGTTTAGGTATGTCGGGGGGGATACAAGGTCTAAATGTTCGGTTGGGCCTAACTGGGCTCAGTTTAGTGTCGAGACAAATTGAGGCCCTTTAGGAATGGGTTGCCAGCTTGGGAATAGGCTGGGGTTCTTAGTCTGTACAATAGCCCCCCACGATTCGATTTTCAGATCATGGGAATGGGATCATGGTCCTACTTTTGGCACGTGAGGGATCGTGCTTGATGTAACCGTTGCCTCTTGAGAATGTCAAGCGTCAGGTAATAAATGCGTCGGATTTGATAACTTGTTCTTTATGCATGCGCTGAGTCAACTGTCAGAATCAACGGCCAGGATTGCCTTACCATTCAGTTACCGAGGCGCGTGTGGGATGAAGTGTAATTGTGGTTGGTAAATTTCCTGCCCAAAGCATTTAATACACTCCCCCTATAAATAGCGTTTGAATCCATCTGATTTATTTTCTCTACTTCATTTCTTTCTCTCGAGTTTCAGTCTAGAGCCTTCTAAGTCCCAAGTCTTCCTCTCCCCGAGAACACTCCTCCCACCTAGAACGCTTCCCCCTCTGTAAGTCTTCTACTCCCAACTTTGTTCATTCCTTAGCTTTCATTAATAAAGGGATTTGCCCACTTAGTTAATACTAACCCCGCTACAGAGGCCTTTAAGGCCAGGTACAATATCCCCCAGGACCTATACATTGAGTATTGTCCGGAAGGGGATGTAGAGAATGAGAGGGTGCCGAGGGTGATATTCATTCCCTTAATGGCAGTCCTGGGGGTGGGGTGAGATTTCCACTAGATTCTTTATTTTTTGGGACCCTTAGGTTTTATGGGCTTAGCCCCGACTAGTGTCTGCCTAATTTTTATAGGGAAGTTGGTTATGTCATCTGACTAAATAGGTTGTTCAACCCAAAACTTACCCACCACGATATTAAGTTCCTACTAAACTGTTATGGCAGCCTTACTAATAACTACTAACTTAAGGTTCGAGGACCCTCGAATAAGGTTAATATCCTACCTACCAAACTCTAACAGGAATTCCCAAGGGGAATTCATAAGGTGAGTGAAAATTGGCTCGCCATTAGCTTACCTGCTTGACCTCACCTCGGAAAGCAAGTTGGTAACCTAGAAAGACTGTTATGCATTAGTCATCACATTATAATTTATTTATTTTTATTAACTGCTTTGTCTTAACTTTCATTGCAAATTCTGGGTACACCAGGCTGAACATCAACTTGGTTGAAGCTTGGGATTTGAACTGTATTCTCCGTTCTGAGGTATTAGTTTACTCTGATGGACATTCTGAGCTTTGCATTTCATACTCGGCTGCACCCCTTCCTACAATAGCTTTCAGGACCCTGGAATCGCTTTCCTGGCAAAGTATCCCCTATTGATGTACATCGACATGCGATTAAAAGGATTCCTGTCGCACATTTTGGAGAGCGTAGCTCGACAAAGGGGTTCTGGCAAAAGAAAGGCAGATTCCTCGGAACCATTTAACGACGGTTCATGGGACACAGTCTTCAGAGCAAAGATTCAACACAAGCCTGTGGGTGAAGTCGAGGGCATCGGAACTGAGGAGACAATGGTTTAGAGGAGGGATGTTTATCTGGCCAACTACTTCCCCGGGGCGCAGACTTTTGGGTGGCAGACACTTTCTCCCCAATCCGCAGCCGTGACTCTTGGTTATGGACGAAAGAGGCAAAGGATACTCGGTAGCTCGGGGGAGTAGACCAGAACCCAGCCCTTAGAGTGTGACGCTTCTATTCCCCCTATTGTAGCTGACCCACCGGTCTCCCAGTGAGTTGTCTCTACTCAAAGGCAAGACGATAGGTCGCTGATTGTGGGGATGGATGGGGCCTCATCATCCACCCCCTTAGCCTTGGGATATCACCATTCCTTCATGCTAGGTGAAGGGCCCCTTCCTTTTACATCATCCATATAGACGTGGAGAAAGGGTGACGGTGGATGAGTAGTAGACAGCCTCGGGAAGGCCTTACTACTGCCTGAGGATGTGCACTTTTGGGACCATATCACGGATGAGGACATTGTGTTCAACGTGAAGTGGCACTCCATAGCTGTAAGTATTCTTCCATGGTCATTTTCAATGACCTCATATGTATATGTCCTTGCTGCCTTATTACTAATGAGTTTTATCTCTTAGTTATAGGTCGCACAGGGAGCACTCCTACTTGAAGATCAGCTGAAGAAAGTCGTTGAAGAGACAGACAGTGAGAAGGCCTTAAAAAAAGTTGCAGAGTCTACGCTCAAAGAGAAAACCTAGGAGGTTGCTCAGGCTAAGAAGAGGTTGGCCACTATTGACTTCTCGGGAGGCTACCGATCAAAAGGTGAAGGTCCTAAAAAAGAAGGTTAAGGAGCCTAACACCAAACTGGCTCAGGCTCTGAGCGTCATCACGGCCCAAGATGAAGAGCTCGTGGCCACGAAGAAGAGGTTGAAAAGTACTACGACCTAAAATAAAAAGAATAGAAAGGAATAAAATGAATGTAATGTAAGTTGTGGGGGTGTTGGGCTTTGGAACTCATTGTCCATGTATATATTAGGCCCAAAGCCCAAGTCGAGGACTAGAGATCGTTCGAGGATGGGTAAATAGTACTAAGGGAGTTCGTGTTATTAGATGAACAAGTCAGTGTTGGTCGTAATGGCACCAGAGGGTGGGTCGAGGATAAATGTAACCTCGGCTGACCAAAGCTGAGGTATGAATAAGTGGTCTGCCGTCTAGGGGAACTTTCCACTATTGGTACAGATAAACATTGCAGAGATTTATGACAAGGAGGAGTCCTAAAATATCTAAGGAGAGAGCTGCTGCCACCGCATTAAAAGCTCTGCAGCTAATTCTCTGGCTGCATTAATGTGGAGGTGATACCTGAACAGTAGTCTTCAGCCTTATAGCTGCTATATGAAGACTTTTAGGGAGGTGTTGGTGGGACAAGTATCAACACTAGATAACTGGATTGTACGTGGAAGGTAAAGAAGGAAGGGGGAAGAGAGTATAAAAGAAAAGGAATGTAGTAAAAGAAAAGGAGGAAAAAACAAAGAAGGAAACACTATAGCAATCAAGAACCACATTTGTAATCAAACCTAAGAGCGATATATAAGAACATGTCTCCTCGAACATTTGCCAAGGACGATTTTCTGTAATGAAACTTGTCTATCTTCTTTTTCTTGTCATCTGTATCCACCTTATTTACTGTCCAATCCATCTTAGCCCAGTACTCCAACCTACTCTCTACAAATTCATTGTTTTGGGCTTTTTGGGCCTAAGTCCATCCATTGTTCGGGCTGGGGATCCAAATCTGGTCCTTACATAAGTAATTTTGTTTGAGAGTAACATAGAGGCAATAGAATGAAATCATTTTATAACAATATTATTATTAGACCCCTATTTTAAAATAAAAGGTTGAATATATAAGAGTATTTTGGGAGTTTTAGTAAAAAATTCATTAAATCTAATTTTATTCCCTCCCATTCCTCCCAATTTAGGGGGGAATGAAAATTTGAGGTTTTAAGAGAATAGAGAGGAATGGGTGTTCCCTCATTCTCATTCCATTCCCTCCTACTTCAACTCCCAAATAAGGGAATGGTCTTTCTACTCTCACATTAAAACTTCCAAACAAGGGAAAGAAAGAATATTTTAAAACTATTCTTTTCATTCTTTTCCATTCCCTCCTCCCAAACGAGGGTTAAGGGTTTAATAAATTATATGAAACTAGTATAAGATTTAAATGAAATGTTTTTATAAACTTTGGATAGGAAAGAATCAATTTGAGTATACTTCAAATATAAAAAGGCTATTGAATTTTTGTTATTTATTATTGTGGTCGCCTAGGCCACAATGATAAAGCATGTGTTGAATGGCTAATATGTAATGAGAAGAGTAGGAAGGCCAACTTCATGTTGCATGATTAAGGGCTTTGCCTATCGTATCTAAGTTAAAAAGAAAAAATTGGTCTGATACTTACACTTTGTTTGGGAGTTCATAAAGAAATGAAATGGAATATAATGCATTTAAGTAATAGAAAGGAAATGGAAGGGGAATAAAAAAAAAGGAATAGAATGAAATTAAGTAACCTTATTTGGAATTAAAAAAAAAAAAAAAAGAGTTTCAACTTATGGAGTTTGCTCTTGATGATTTCTTTTTAAACCAAGATATTAATTGGTTTTTGGTGTAAGTGGGAAATGAATGGAATAGAATGCATTTAAGTAATAGAAAGGAAATGGAAAGGGAATTAAAAGAAAGGAATAAAATGAAATTAAGTAACCTTATTTGGAAATTTTTTTTAAAGAATTTCAACTTATGGATTCACTCTTGATGATTGCTTTTACTAGTTGAGCTAATTGGAATCTATACATTATTTGGAAGTTTTAAAATAAAGAAATAGGGTGAATGAATGAAAGGTAAGTAATCTTGTTTAAAGGTAATGTAAAAGGAAAGTATTTGAATCATGTAATCATAATATTACTATTAAACCCTTGTTTTAAAATAAATGACTATACATATATATATGGGCATTTTAGGAGCTTTAGTGAAAATTTCATTAAACCTCATTATATTCCCTCTGATTCCTCCCAATTTGGGGAATAATGAAAATATGAGATTTGAAGGAATAGAGAGGAATGAATGATTCCATTATATCCATTCCACTATCTCCCACTTAAACTTCCAAACAAGATATCCGTTAAAACTCCAAAACAAGGGGAAATGAGAAATATTATAAAATTATTGTTTTTATTCATTTTTATTCAATGCCTTTCCGTACTCCCAAACAAGAACTCAAAGTAATTCAACTAAGGTTAATGATTCTCATGGAGGTCCAAGCAAGAGATAGACTATTGAACGGCAAGAGGAGAGCTATATTGACCCAATACTGCTGTGATGGTGGTTAGTGAAGTGCCCATGGAAGTTCCTAACCAAGATATGACTAGGAACGTGCAGAAAAAGGAGATAGTTGATCTACAAATAACAGGGAGATGACCATGACGTGGAGTGTAAGTTAATCGGGACAAAAATGTGGAGGCGACTACGTCATTAAAAGGTTGTCCAAGCTGTATTCAAGTCTAATTTGGTGGAAGAGATTAGCTCATGTGAAAGACATGAAACTTCCCTACCCACATCTTATAAACGAAACTAGGCCTCCTTGCTATAATACATGATGCCCAAGGCCACAAACAACACCAATAAGATCTATTGTAATAGGATAATGAAGAAACAAATGATACTAAGTTTGGGCACAAAGAGGCTGTAGACACTCAATTTTGCACTCACGATTTAATCAAGGAGAATGACTCGAATGACCTGTTAGGATATGTGCCCTTAAATCCTATTGTATGATGCTATGTATGATATTATGTATGACATTATGTGAGAAATGATGTATGACTTAATATTGTGTTTAATAAAGTTGTTTTATTCTTATCTAAAATAATAGTAACATGAATATTCGGACATTATCAAATAGTCCATGAGATGCATAGTATGTGATTTATGTGAAAAGTCACAGAAGATATAAATCACAAGTTCTTTGTAAACTCAGAATTTTGGTTCGTAGTCGGTGATGAAATTGGGCATTTCATCTGCGAAGACTATAACATATTAACTACGATGATTTGTCTTGATCATGGAAGTGGTGACTTCTAGTTAATATGTTAATATGTTTTAAGAGTTAAGACATATTGAACTGGATCGCTGTGAGATTTATTATTCTCCTAATGACTGTCAATTGAATAATAAATCTCACGACTTGTATTCACATGAACTCTTAATCCTGAAAGAATAATGGACCTGATCATGAAATGTAGGTTGCTTTGATATATCAGGAGTGAGATCTAAAGTAACGGTCAAAACCTCAGTATGTTGGGCAGCCACATTTAGTGTTGATGGAACATATATTCTCAAGATGGAATTCATAGTCTCTTAACGGTGATACAAAATATTCCCTTGAGATAAGTTTAATGGGTACAGTTATTCAGAGAGTTAGGCCTAACCACTTTAGTAAGACTAAAGTATATATATATGAAATTGGATTTCATAAATATATGTTGAATAACTTAAAAGGATTAAACCGGGTACTCAAGGATTAAGACGTAGTAACTTACAAAGTGGCAGTCTATATTCATGACTTTGTATTACTACGAATATTTTATGAAGAGGTTGCATGTATAATAAAGTCTTGGGATATAATTTATTAATGAGGCCTAGAGTGCAATTATATTTATATAGTGGTATTAAATATAATTAATGGTAACTTTGGACTTGTCAAGAGTTGACAGAAAAGCCCAAGGCCCATTGGAGCTAGTGTCTTATTTGTTCCCTTTTGGTCCCACTCCAAGCCACACACTATAGCCCAATTGGGAAGGCCCAAAAGGCTAGCCCAATTAGATAATCAGTTATGTGAAGAGAAACATACAGAATTTTATATAGAATGAAATGGTTTGTATGTGTAAGGTAATGAAATAAGGAAGAGAGACACTTTTTCATATTCTCTCTAGAAACATAGAACTGATTGAGAGACTACACATCTTGGGCATCAAGTGGAATTGGAGTGAAGATTGAAAGTCTTCCCGAGTACTTCTTCATTCGGTTTTGAATTTCACCGCATCAAGGTACACTCTCTTGTTCTTATATTCTGAAACTTACATAGTGCATGTTATCAATTGCGAATGAAGTAGATCCGTTTATTTTCCACTGCGTATGTTTTGTATGCGATACAAACATGATGATTTCCTAACATGACCATCCATGTACCAAAAAAAAAAAAAAAAAAAAAATCATAATTGCATCACATGCATCATTTCTATTCTTGCACTACATACATCATTTTGTCTTTGCATTACATGCATCATGTCATTCATTACATATCATGAAAATGATCTTGAGATTCTAACTGTCACAACGTTGTTTCCAGTTTTTAAATTGGACCATCGGACCGAGAGATATCGCAGATCAAATTTGCACGGTCCATATGCATTGTGTCTAAGAAGAGTCGACAGCGCACGATTTATTTAAATTAATTCTAATTGGTCAAACAATTAAAATTTATTAAATAATTTTGTTATTGGTTGATAATTAGAGTTTAAGATAGAGATGCATCCATGAGAATAAAAGGGATGATTGGATAACAATAAAATTGTAGATAATTTGAACTTTATCAAGAATTATTATAAAGGATTTATCCACAAGATAATTGTTCAAGATAATTGTTCTTAAAAAGCCTGAATCATCTAGAAAAGAGATAAAAAATCATAGACAGAGGATGAAAACGCGTCTAGGTACAAAGATCGGCCAAAAAACCCTTGAAGAGGAGTCTAAATGGCACCTGAAAATAAAAGCGCGTTCGGCCTCCAAAAGCCAATTCAGCACATTTGGAGTGCCGAACGGCACTCTAAAAGTGCTGAATTGCACTTGGATGGGCTTGTCCCAACGGCCTTCGGGTGACGATAAAACACACATTTTTCGATCTTTTCGCAAAAGGATGCATCTGGATTCAAACCCTAATCATTCGTACCAATTTTTTAGAGTCCTCCAACCTCTATAAATAGAGGTTGAACCTCATAATTCAGCACATTTTTTCTACGCTTTGAGAGGCACACGTTTTTGGCCATTAAATTGCTCATATTTCTTGATCCTCTCTTTAAGTTTTGCTACAAAAATTTGGGTTTTTAGGTTTCAAAGAGAATTGAATAAGTTTCTTTGAACCCTAAAACAAGAACAAAGAGTGCTCATGCAAGAGGTTGTTTCTTAACCCTTTTTCTTATGATGTGATGCTGTATGTTTTATCTCTTTCCTTTTCAAATAGTCATTGTTAATTGTTGTTGTTGTTGTTGTTTTTTTTTTTTTTTTTTTTTAATGTGATTATTATAATCTCTTTCTTGAATGTCAATAATTTGCATGTAAATAATTCTTTTTATTAAAATAAAATAGATCTACATCTTTCTTAGATGTAGATCTGGATTTTCTTGAAATAAAACAGATCTGCATCTTTTCTAGATGTAGATTTGAATTTTCTCAATATAAAAACAGATCTGCATCTTTCTTAGATGTAGATCTGAATTTTCCTCAAACAAAAAGAGATTTGTATCTTTATGAGATGCGGATCTAAATTTTTCTCAAATCAAAACTGTTTTGTATCTTTCGTAAGATACAAATCTGATTTTTTTTAATACATGCAAATTGTTGAAATAAAGGAAGAGATCATGTACTACTATGTTTGTGTTTGTTTTAATTCATGATTGCATAAATTTATATTATGAGTGAAACTCTCTTCTTAAAAAATCTTTTCCATTCTTTAAAAAAAAAAAAAACATATAAAAAACAAATTTGATTTTTTTGTCATTAAAAACCATTTTTATTATCACAAAACAGATCTGAATTTTTATCTCCAAAAACCATTTTTTCTACATACTACAAAACAAATCTGGTATTTTGACAAATCAAAATCAATTTTTTTATCACCAAAATAGATCTGACTTTTTTTAAAACAAAGAAGAGACTTTATTCATAAATAAATTTATGTGATTTAGTTTTTAATTCACATGTTCAACATATCATTCATGACATGCATAAAATGGTACATTGGTCATAAGAGTATAGAAGAGCAGACTCTATCTGGGCGGAATGGGTGCCTAACACCTTTCCATTCCATAACCTGGCCTCTGAATCTAGGTCTTTGGTTAAGTAGGTCTAGTCTTATCTTTACTTTTTATTTTTTGGGTAGATTGTAACTAGAACCTAAAGCCATGTAAGGTTCAAACTTTCAAACTTTTATCTTTTCATTCAATCAATAGTAATGAGGCATTTTAGACATGTATTGTATTTTATTTATTTATTTAGTTTTTCTTATTTTTTGTACATAAAAAATAAGTGGTGACTTCACATCACTTACCCAAAAAGAGAGGTACCCTAAAAGGTACCCGAATCACTTTTTTAAGGGACGCTTTCGTCGAGGTCTCTTATAGTGGCGACTCCGCTGGGGATGCTGAGGGCTAAGCTTTGTATTAGACTTAAGTGACCAAATATGTACCATTGTTTTGCATGGTCTTGCATGATATAATTGTTGTTTGTTTATTTATGTTTGATGGGATGTTGTATGATATATTGTTGTATGTATTGTTTGTTACAATCTTTGCCTAACTGTCATAGTGTGTGCCATCCAAACAATATGTATGCACCCATTTTCAACAATTTTGTGGTAGTAGTAACCATGGATCACCAGTCTTCATTAGATTTGGGTACCCAGTGGCAAACCCATCAACTCATGGCCCAAAGTCACTGGATCATTTCCTGTTGACTGTAAAGAACAAACCATGCCGTTTGGACCAATGCAATGTTCATTACATTACAAGTTGGGAGGTGTAACATCCTAAATATGGGAAACAATGAAACAACAAACCCACCTTACAATGTAATGACTTAGAACCTATCCTTAGGTCGATCCCGGTTAAAAATGCATTGCATGTTGTGTTTGTTTGTTTTGGTTGAATGATGAATGTGAATGGGGTCTTAGCCTTGATTAACCCGACCAAGCCTGTCACTAGGGGAGAATTTAGTCAAGATCTGAAGGAAGGCTACGAAGAGAACACAAATCTGACATTCAAGCTAGTAGTTCCAGTTCCAAGCCTATGACTCCCATCACCATATTGAAGCCGTCAAGCATAGAAGAGACTCCAATGCGGCAACATCACAACCCCATTTTTGACCTCCAAGGTAGTTCAAGTCACTAGAAGTTTGAAGCTCCCCATACCATGGCAGAAGAGGGAGAACATCCAAATACAGAAGAACCCATTACACCCATGAGCTACTTAACACTATGGTAGCTAGTCAGATTCAACTGAGGGAAGACGTGAACCGTATGATGCAGCAGTTCCAGAATTTGAAGAGTAATCAAGAGAAGGATAAGACTAATCATAATCCACCAGCAATAGAGAATGAGAAGAAGATTAATGAGAGAATGAATAAGATGGAGGACATGATTAGAAGAGCCCGTAAGATGGAGGGCCTTATGGACTACGATTCTTTCTCATTGTTCCTTAATGCAAGATTGCCACCCAAGTTCAAGATGCCAACCCTTGACAAGTTTGATGGGACTAGTTGCCAAAGTCCCATCTGAAGATGTACATAAGGGCCTTTAGGTGCGATCGAGGAAGTACTTGCTTAAATGTTCCAAGGCACACTAACTAGAGCCGCTCTTAAATGGTTCCTTAACCTGGATGATGCAAGAGCAAGAAGTTGAGAGAACATCTGTCGAGAGTTCCACAACCAATACAAGTACAATACTGAAGTGGACATCACAAGAGCCAAAGGAGCCCTTCTCCACTTTTATCACCAAGTGGAGAGCTAAGGCCGTATAGATGATGAATAGGCCGAGTGAGGAAGAACAATTAGCCATGATTGTAAAGAACATATTACCTGTGTATCAAAAATATTTGTTTGCACAATACTTTCCCAATTTTAAAGCTTTAATTGCTGCTGGAACCTAAATTGAAGATGCTTTAAACAATAGAACCATAAAAACTGATGACCCACCAAGGTTTAGAAAGAATATAGGATCTAATTCCAAGCCTGCAAAAATTTCTAATATTCATAAAAATGATCCATATCAATTGATTGCACCTGCTGCACCTGTTCAAGTACCACAAGGGCCCAGGTCTAAAAGAGAATTTCATGAGTTGTACATGCACATGAGCCAAGTGTTCGATAAGCTAAAAGCAAAAGGTTATTGAAGCCCTTGGACCCAAGACCAATTTCGAACCCCTTGCCCTCAAGGTTTGATGTAAATAAAAGATGTGCATATCACCAAGGCCCTGGTCATGACATTGACCATTGTTTCACCCTTCGTCATGCAATTCAAGACTTAATAGACAACAATGTGATTGCGCAACCTACAAGGCCTAGCATCGCTAATAATCCCTTACCCAATCACAATTTTGGGAAAGGACCAGGGATTAATTGCTTAATGACCTAAGAGGAGAATAAGGACGACCCATCCAACTTGAATTATGACCTACCCGCATGCTTCATGATGATGTGGGGAGAATTAATGGATAGGACATCTTCCACCACCACAGGATATGACATATGGAATGAAGAATTAGAACCCGAGGGTTGCCAAACACCCACAAGTGGGGGGAGACACTTTAAATGCCAAGAAAACAACCAAACACTCACAAACGGGGGGAGACACTTCAAATCCCAAGACATTGGCCTCAATGATCCAACAAAAATTGCCCACATCACAAGGGAGGAGACACTTTAAACCCCTACATTTAGAGACCGACAACCCTGTGGAAGCCCTGAATAGATCTACCCAACAGACACCTATCGAGGAAGATGAAGTCCTCAAGCAACTACAGAAGACACAAGCCAATATATCCTTATGGGGTTTACTTATGGCCTCATACAAACACCACCAGAACCTAGTAGACCTTCTCAACCAAATCCAAGTCCCTACAACCACAACCTCCAAAGATCTGAATGCAATAATTAGGTCCATAAATAGGGAATTCACCATCTCTTATTCAAACAAGGACCTGACCAAGAAAGGGAAGCACCACAACGACCCTCTGCATATCACTGTAGATTCCATGGGGAAGAGAATACCGATGGTTTTGATAGATGATGGAAGCGCTTTGAATGTGTTTCCTCTAAAGACTGCAAGCTGCCTGAGCCTCAGCATTGAAGATTTTGTGCCTATTGATCAACATGTGAGGGCATATAACAACAGTAGAAGAGAGGTCTTAGGGACCATAACATTAGAGCTTACCATAGGACCAATGGTCAAGAAGGTGGATTTTCAAGTCCTTAACATAGCCTCATGCTTCAACGTGCTCCTTGGGCGACCATATATCCATAACACAGAGGTCGTACCTTCTTCCCTACATCAAAAGGTTTGGTTTCCACATAAAGGAGCTATTGTGACCATTTATGGGGATACTTTGACTGTGCCTAAGCCTATTTGTGGTATCAACTTCGAGAAAGAGCCATTGACCTTGGATGGCTTTGAGATTGAAAGGCCTAGCTTTGAAAAGAGAGGAGGAGAAGTTGAGAAGATCCTAATGGATTTTGCTCCATATGGTAACAACAATGTGGTAGTAATGATGAGAAGAATGAACTACATTCCGGGGATAAACTTGAGGAGAAGATGAGAATGTAGACCTATTCTATAAAGAATATGATAGTGATGTGGACTATTATGATCAAGACATTAAAGATGACATCGAGGCTAACAGGTGGAATGATACTAATAGTGATCAATATAGGCTGGTGAATATGTTAAAGAATGCAAGAGAGGAGAATGCATAAGCCAATTGAATGTACCACGAAGAATATCTTTATGGGCACCTTTCAGATTGGAGTGATATCACTAATGTTAGCTCAAGATCTGGCCCAAGGTATGACAAGCATAGAAGAGAAGTTCCAGAATTAGGGTCATATTATGATTCAAAACCAAGTTCACCCACTAAACATACAGAAAAGTAGGATGACATAGATTCCAGATTGGCCGCACTAAACCATAAGCTGGTGGTCCACAGTCTCAAAATCATGACACTTGAGAATGCTAAACGTAGTAATGAGAGGGAAGAAGAAGGCGAGCCAAAGTATCTCCCTCAACCCACTAACTTGGGCAATAGAAGCAAGCACGACTCGTTTGATGAATGGATGGATAGCATAGAGCGCCTGGATGCTTTTGTGACTGATAAGCCTATAGACATGGAGGTTGAAGAAGAAGCTATAGATTATATGGATGTAGATCCCGCATTATTGATGTGAAAGGAAGAAGGAGCTTACTGGGAGCCACTTGCCATTCTGGAAGCCACGACCGAGTTGAAAAACTGGGCATGGGAGGGAGTTGCCCACCCCATAGAGGACTTTGTGAGGAAGATCAAGACCATCAAGTCAGTCACCTTTGCCAAGAAGATCAAAATCGTTGAGCCAGACACCTCTGCCAAGAACATTGTTTCTATTCCTATTGAGTCTATTTATGATAGTATTTCTATTCCTGTTAAGTCTAGTTGTGATAGTTTTCCAGTTGAGTCTGCTTTAGTTGAGCCTGTCAAGTCTCTTGAGTCTGTTGAGAACTCTTTTCCTTTTAATATGATTTCTGATTTCCCTTATTTGCTAGCTTTGAATGTTTTTATTACTGAAATTAGTAAAGACACTCTTAATAATAAGGAATTAAAACATGGACTCCTAGAACCTATAAAAGAAGAAACCCAATCCATTAACCTGGGAACTGAAGATGAGCCTAAAATAATCCAAGTTGGTAATACCCTAACCACTTCTAAGAAAGATGCATTTATTGGCACTACTGTCAAAGTTCAAGGAAATCTTTGCCTGGTCGTATGAGGACATGCCTGGGATTGATACAGCTATAGTACAACACTACTTTCCCACAAATCTAACCATAAAGCCAGTCAAACAGAAATTGAGAAGGATGAAGCCACAGTGGACTTTCAAGATCAAAGAAGAAGTAGAGAAATAGTATAATGCTGGATTCCTAAGAGTGGCCAACTATCCAGAATGGTTAGCTAATGTGGTTCCGGTACCAAAGAAAGATGAGAAGGTCAGAATGTGTGTAGATTTTTAAGATTTGAACAAGGCCAGCCCAAAAGATGATTTCCTTTTGCCTCACATTGACATCTTAGTTGACAATATCGTGGGACATGCTTTGCTATCGTTTATGGATGGATTTTCAAGGTGCAACCAGATCAAGATGGCTTTAGAAGATATGGAGAAGACCTTCTTCATTACACCATAGGGGACATATTGCTACAAGGTCATGCCATTTGGCCTTAAAAATGCTGGTGCTATGTACCAATGCACAACTACTACTTTGTTGCATGATTTAATCCACAAAGAAGTACAGATTTATGTTGATGACACGATAGTGAAGTCCAAAGACCGTGAAGAGCACATACCAGCTATGAGGAAGTTCTTTGAAAGAATCTGATTCTACAAATTGCGATTGAATCCCAAAAAATGCACTTTCGGAGTTACATTTGAAAACTGTTAGGGTTTATGGTAAGCCAAAGAGGAATAAAAGTTGATCTTAACAAAATCAAGGCAATAGTAGAGATGAAGCCTTCAAGAACTGAAAAGGAGATCCTAGGATTTATAGGGAGGATACAATACATCAGCAAGTTCATAGCCCAGCTCACCATGACATGTGAACCAATCTTCAAACTACTTAAGAAGGAAGTCTCTACAGTGTGGAATGAACAATATCAAGAAGCTTTTGAGAAGATCAAAAGTTATCTAATGAAACCACCAATACTTGTCCCACAAGTACCTGAAAAGCCATTGTTGTTGTATCTCACCTCTACAGATACAGCAATGGGGGCTCTACTTGGTCAATACCTAGAGGTGACTAGGAAGGAGAATGCAATTTATTACATCAGCAAGAAGATGCTGCCTTATGAAGAAAAGTACTCGCCCTTAGAGAAGACATTTGTAGCGCTTGTTTGGGCAACCTGCAAACTCAGACATTATATTCTTGCTTACAAGATTCTGTTAATTGCAAGAATGGATCCTTTGAAGTACTTAATGGAAAACCCCGTGCAAGATGGGAAAACTGCTAAATGGGTCTTGCTTTTGTCAGAATTTGATATTAAGTATGTAACTCAAAAATCTGTGAAGGGGAGAGCAATTGCCAATCACTTAGCCCATTGTTCACCATAAGAAGCTGAAGAGATCCAAGGAGACTTTTTGGATGAAGACATCATGGAGATTGAGGTGGAATCATGGAAGATGTATTTTGATGGAGCAACAAATCAAAACAGAAATGGAATTGGAGTTCCTTTAATTTCACCAAAAGGGACACACATTCCATTTTCTGGTAGACTTAACTTTCCTGCCACTAACAATGCTACAGAATATGAAGCTTGCATTATGGGTCTACAAGCAGCTTTAGGCCTAGGAGTGAAGGAGTTGGAGGTATACGGAGATTCAGCTCTAATAATCTCTCAAGTTCAGAATAAATGGAAGATTAAAGAAGAAAGGTTGGTGCCTTATCATGAATGTCTTCAGAAATGGGCATCAAAGTTCAACAAGATCCAATACTAGTATGTGCCAAGGATGCAAAATCAAATTGCAGGTGCTTTAGCAACAATGGCATCCATGATGGATGGGCCCAAAGAAGATGAAGCCAAATCGATAGTGTTGGAATAGAAAGAAGAACCAGCCTACTGCATGACAATAGAAGAAAATGAGGGAAAGCATGGGGAAGGTGAATGGTGTTCAGATATCCTACAGTACCTCAAGGATGGGACATACCCACCATCGACAGACAAGAATGTCCAATTGACCATCCGAAGGTTGTCCTCTAATTACATTATTTATGGTGAAAGACTCTAAAGAAGATCATATGATGGAATTCATATCCTTTGTGTAACAGCTAATGAGGCATAGAAAATCATTGAGGAGGTTCGTGAATCAAGTTATGGGCCATATATGAATGCACATATGCTATCAAGGAAGATAATGAGACAAGGCTATTACTGGACTACTATGGAAGCCGATTGTGCGGCTCATGTCAAAAAATGTCATCAATGCCAAGTCCATGGAGATCTAAAACATATGCCACCCATGCACTACATACTATGATATCACCTTGGCCATTCTCTACATGGGGAATAGACATTATAGGGAAGATTCATCCAATTGCATCCAATGGGTAGAAACTGCCTCTTACAAGGTTTTAAATTCAAAGAAAGTTGCTCAATTCATTCAGACCAACATCATCTGCAGATTTAGGGTACCACATGAGCTTATCTCTGAAAATGGGTTGCATTTTAAAGGAGAAACAGAAAGGCTACTACAACAGTTCAACATTCAGCATCATAAATCTTCTCCTTACCGTCCTCAGACTAATGGAGCAATTGAGGCTGCTAATAAAAATATAGGTCGAATCTTGAAGAAAAGCACAAAGAACTACAAGGACTGGCACCTACAATTACCCTATGCACTTTGGAGGTACAGAACATCAATTTAGTCTTCCACAGGAGTCACTCCTTATTCATTGGTATATGGGATTGAACCAGTCCTTCCCATTGAGATGGGTGTCCATTCACTAAGAATGGTACTGGAAAGTGAAATCCCCAAAGGAGATTGGTTTCAAAGTAGATACGACCAGTTATGCATGCTGGAAGAGAAAAGACTCAAAGCCTTGTACCACATTCAAGGATACCAAAGGAGACCTAGGAAAGCTTTTGATAAAAAAGTAAGAACTAGAGATTTGAAGTTATGGGATCTGGTGTTGAAAGAAATTCGAGCCTCGGTTCAAGATGCAAATCGGAAGTTCAAGCAAAATTAGGCAGGCCCATACATTATCAAGCAGATATATTATAGAGAAGCAGTAAGGTTGATGGACTTAGATGCAAATCCTTTCACTGAGTCAACCAACATGGACCAATTGAAGAAATACCATGTTTGATGTGGTAATTGCAAACCAAAAAAAAAAGAAAAAGAAAAGGTAGGTTGAAAACCCGAAAGAGCGACCTATGCAAAAGGAGAATTAAAAAAAAAAAAAAAAGATTGAGAGAGCCTGCTAGGTTGAAAACCCGAAAGGGTGGCATAGGCAAAAATTAAGGCGAATAAAAAATCAATGAACTACATTATGACCTGATCCTTCTAACCAAGGGGGTACGTAGGCAACCATGCATTGCTCCGGTCACAATTTTCCAAAACCCACCATTTGCCCATTAACCAAAATTTGTCCAAAAGTTCAACCATTCCATTAAACTATGTCATTACAAAAAAACCTAAACCCTAACCAAACAATAAAAAACCAAACCCCAAAAGCCTATACCCTAAACAGAATCCCTACCCTGTAAACCCTAAATAATTTCTAAAAATAAGAGTTTTTACATTAATTTCTAAATAAACATGCTCAAAGCCAAGAAATAAGAAAGCCACTTTGTCTTCGGTCTTTTCTTTTTCTTCTGATCATTAATTTATTTTGTGTTAGGTGTTTCACCATCCCTATCTCTTCTTTTGAATTCATACTTGTCTTCATCGAGTCTTTCTCAGTTGTCTCTGAGAAATTGTTCTCTCATGGCAACCCTCTTAGCTTCCGTGTCAATAATCTTGTCTATCAGCCAGTTAGAATATTCTATAGTCATCTTGTGAAAGTGAACCTTGACAAAAGATTGGTCCACTCGGTCAGCTCTAAACCTAATAGCATGTTCTTCACAGTTGTAGGATTTGTGTCCACAGGAAAGAAAGGTCTTCTTCTTTTGCCACTTGGTATTCCTTATTCGTATTTGAATCATCTCAAGAGTCTATCTACCTTGTAGAAAGTTTCCCTCCATAACCCAACAAGGAAGATGTGATCTGATCTTGGAGACCGCAGTAAAGGGGGTGGGCACTTCCACTAATAACAGTCCCATTGAATTGAAGTAATAGATTTTTTTTCTAGAAACTGCACATAATCACTCTCAGTTTGACACTCAGTTTTGATTACAGCCCTGCTAAGAAAATTGCTAGGTACATAATTACCGGTTGTAGGCTTGGCAATCATATCCAGTCACTCCATCAGCTGTATCTGCAAAGTCAATGGACTCCCTAAGAAGTTTTGAGTTTCTCCACCATGAAATACGGCATCCAATCCTAGAAGAGTTTCTACCAAGATCAAAGAAACAGGATTATCACCGTCCTTAATTTGATTCACAATACTTATGGCTCGAGCGTCCACAAAATCATGTCTCTCAGAGCAAAGTAAAAATTTTCCCATGAAGCATAAGGGCAAACCGAAGTTTTTCTGCATATTGTCGGCCACCACATTAGTGCGTTTGTCAATTAGCTAAGAGATAATTACATGAAGATTCTGTTAGGATATGTACTCTTAAATCTTATTGTATGATGCTATGTATGACATTATGTATGACTTAATGTTATGATTAATAAAGTTGTTTTATTATTATCTAATATAATGGCAACATGAATATTTGGACATTATCATATAGTCCATGAGATGCATAGTATGTGATTTATGTGATTTAGTCACGGAAGATATAGATCACAAGTTCTTTGTAAACTTAGAATTATAGTTCGTAGTCGGTGATGAAATTGGGCATTTCATCTGTGAAGACTATAACATGTCAACTAAGATGATTAGTCTTGATCATGGAAGTGAAGACTTCTAGTTGATATGTTGATATGTTTTAAGAGTTAAGACATATTGAACTGGATCGCTGTGAGATATATTATTCTTCTAATGACTGTCAAATGAATAATAAATCTCACGATTTCTATCTGCATGAACTCTTAATCCTGAGAGAATAATGGACCTGATCATAAGATGTAGGCTGCTTTGATATATCAGGAGTGAGATCTAAAGTCACGATCAAAACCTTAGTATATTGGGCAGCCACATTTAATGTTGATGGAACATATATTTTCAAGATGGAATTCATAATCTCTTAACGGAGATATAAAATATTCCCTTGAAATAAGTTTAATGGGTTTGGTTATTCAGAGTGTTAGGCCTAACCACTTTAGTAAGGATATACTAAAGTATATATTTATGAAATTGGATTTCATAAATATATGATGAATAACTTAAAGGATTAAATCGGGTACTCAAGGATTAAGATGTAGTAATTTTAAAGTGGCAGTCTATATTCATGACTTTGTATTACTACGAATATTTAATGAAGGGGTTGCATAAATAATAAAGTCTTGGGATATAATTTATTAATAAGAGTTAGAGTGCAATTATATTTATATAGTGGTATTAAATATAATTCATGGTAACTTTGGGCTTGTCAAGAGCTGATAGAAAAGCCCAAGGCCCATTGGAGTTAGTGTCTTATTATTCCTTTTTGATCCCACTCCAAGCCACACACTAAAACCCAATTGGAAAAGCCTAATTGGAAAGTCCCAATAAACCAGCCCAATTAGATAATCAGTTAGTTATAAAATGAGAAACATACAGAATTTTTTCATAAGAAAAAAGAGACATCATTGTGAAGTGGTGTGTATGTGCGAGTGAAGCCACTCAATTATTCTCCCTTAAAAACTAATTGAGAGACCACACTTCTTGGGCGTAAAGTGGAATTGGAGTAAATATTAAAAGTGTTCCCAAGTACTTCTAATATTTTGTTTTGAATTTCACCACACCAAGGTATGCAATCTCGTTCTTAAATTCTGAAATTTACATAGTGCATGTTATCAATCATGAGTGAAATAGATCCATTTTTGTTGCTTCTACTAAGTGTTTTGTATGAGATACAAAACCAGATTTTCCAACAATTGGTTAGATACAAAACCAGATTTTCCAACAGATTCACCATATGGCCTTCAATCATACTATTAGTAATGGAAGTAGGAAGACCGATAGCATCAGACAAAGACTCATGCCTAGAATCACAAGAAACTGCTACAGATTTCCTGCTTGGATTATAGCCCAGAATAGCGGAAAACTCCTCAATTGTCGGACAGAGTTCAGCAGTGTTAAATCGAAATACATGATCCTCCAGATTCCAGAATTGCACATCATCACAAAGGAAGTCCCACTTGATCTTGACATTCCTCAAAACCTTAATTCCCTTTAGTTTGAAGGCGATAAAATTGGTTTTGGTGCTGAAATCAAAACTACGAACCCATCTGTTGATATAATGAAATGTTGGATGAGAAAAATTTTGATTGCTAGTTATGGATGACTTTTGCTTATGATTATTGTGTTTTGCTAACCTTTATACAAATAATTGTCACAGGAGGATTTATTTATATGAGCCACATCAATTCCCAATCAGGTTTGAAATAGATTTCATAGAGTTTGTAGCTGACTAGGAAAGTGTTTCATGATCACAAATGAAGTAAACATTTTTTTTTAAACGTAAAAACATGAAATGCGCATTAGAAAAGCATGAGGAGGCAGCCCACCATGGCGTGAGCTTTATGATGTGGCTCAATATTGGCACTCTAAAAGTGTCGAACGGCACTCCAAAAGTACCAAATGGCACTCCTCATTCACCAAGTGGCGCATAGCCCCTCGACCTTACACTCATTCAATTCTATGCAGTTTTACGTTCTCGGGTAATTTTTAAAGATTGTTTAGCACTCAAAAAGATTTTTTTTTAATCAAACTGGGACATTCTAACATATCTAACACATTTGTTTTCAAAAAAATCATCACTTGCATCACTGTTTTCAAAAAACTGATCAAATCAAGTTTTTTCAAAGACTCATGAATTTATGTTCCAAACCAGGGGCATTTGCCCATGCCTCATGCAATTTTCAAAAAAAAAAAATCATCATCATCTTTTCAAAAAAAATTATCATTGAGATTTTCAAAATTCATGTTTTTCTTGTTAAATCAGGGGCATTCACCCATGGCTCATTTTATTTTCAAAAAAAAAAAAAAAAAAAAAAGGAGGCACCACCATCATTTTTCTAAAAAAATTTTTCATCTTCAAAATTTTCAAAAATCATGCATCCATTTTTAAACTAGGGGCATTCGGAAAAATAAGAACACAAGTCATACATCATTGGGGCTCCGAGTCCGCCTGCGTGAGGATCTTCTTGATCCGCCTCTAGAGGAGCCACCTTTAGTATTTCCTTCTTGACTTGAGAAAAAGAGATGATCGTATTGGCGATTTTCAAGTTCAAGGCTCTTGATTCTTTCCTCCAAACTTCTTTCGGTAGCATCAGTAGCTTCCATTCTATGTGCCTGAAAAGTCGGCAAAATTAAGTGTTAATTTCACCATCAAGCACAGTTTAAGCAAGAGATATTCAGAGAGCAACATTCAGCATACCCCTCACATCCAGCCCAAGGATTTAAGTTCATCTGAAAAATAACAAAAAGGAACTCAGAAAGAGAAGAGACTGAATCATAACCAAGTGCTGAAGATTCAAAAGGAGAAGGAAGAAGGAACTCACATCATCAACGAACAGGTTGTCAATCACTAAGAGTCAAATCTCCAAAGAACGCCGTGAGAGTATAAACAAACGATACTAGAGCAACCAACGGAGAAATCTAGGAAAAATGCCCGCAACCTCTTTCCAAATTTCATGGCCTATTTCAAAATACTCATACATCCAGACCTGAAAATGGCCACAACACCATTACTACAAAACCAAAATAATTTCCCCAACACTTACACATAGCAATTTTTTTTTTCAAACCTCACCTGCCATACAAATGGAGCCCCACCCAAGCTTGAAAGACTCCACCTAGAGAGTTAGGTCATGAAGTGCATCAGAGTAGCATAAGCCATGCCACCCCAGTCATAATTCCAGATTTGTCCCACTCTTTTCAAGCTTTCTAGGTAGTGCAGATTCATAGTACTGCCTAAATCCAGACACAAGAAAGTCCCAATAAAAAGAAGCATGAACATTCGGGCACCTTTTGCCACAGTCTCACAATGAGGAATACTTTCACATTGCCAAGACAAAGGGATATTGCTACTCCTCATTTTAGAAGGCACTACACCTGAAAGTTTTTTTAGTTCGGCTAAAGTAAAGGAATCATTGACAAGAATTCTCTCACCACCCAACCTCAGACCAGTGATAACAGAAAAGTCATAAGGTGTCAACATTACCTCCCCAATGCATGAAAAATGGAAGGTGCAAGTAGTGTCCCAGAAGCGCTCTACCAAAGCTAAAAGTAACTGAAGATCTTTGTACTCATGAGTTTCATGATTTAACAAGGCTTCAAAGAAAGTTCCTAAGCCCACTTCATTGATGATGCTTTTGATGCTAGGAGACAATGTTGCCTATGCACCTCTCAACATTTGGAGACTACCTTGACTTTTGAGGCTCTGCAACACACAAATTCAGCTCATTATTTCCCATGACCAAAATCACAGCCAATGCCCTACCACCACAAAAGAAAATCAATGCCCCACCAAAAGTTTACCACAACTAAAATTTTTGACATATCCATACACAACTACCAAAATTTTCCATAGCCTCCAAAAAAAAAAAAAAAAAAAAAAAATTCCTACAAGCTCATACACAACCTACATGACAAAAAAAATTCCTACAAGCTCATACACAAATAAATTCTCACATAGCCAAAATCATAACCACACAAATTTTCCAAGAATCCATATCACATGCCCAACAAAATTCTTTCAAAGTTCATGCCCATAAAATTTTCCATGTCCAAAAATTTCCATACCCAAAGATTTTTGCTATGTTCATAAAACAAGGTTTACACATGCCAATAAACTTTTTCCATATCTATCATGAACACATTCACATAAACATACCACCAATTTTTTACAATGCCAATACTCCCAAAATCCAAACCAAAATTCATCCAACAACATCAATATCTACCTACATTTTCAAAATTCCATAAGCCACCCACAATATCTAAATTGCACTATAATCACAAAAATGATACTTCAAGAATGCTCCAAAGCCAACATTTTCCAACATAACCAATCAAGCAATGCCCCAAATTTCAAACAACCAAATGATAAAATCTAACCATGAAACTTTCAATAAAACATGCAACAACATTTTTTCCAAGCAAAGAAACCAAAGAAAAACTCACCTTGGTGTCTACATGACAATATGGAGCATGGGTTCTAGGGTCTTGAAGAAGTCCATCCCCCTTATGCCAATCAAATGTTGGATCATATTTCTTACCATGAAAAGTAAGAAAAGAAAGTCCTTTGGAAGAAGAAGCCATCTTGATCCAAAGAAAAATGGATTTGGAAAATGGGTTTTCACCAAAATGGTGTGTGAAGAAAATGCTCAAAACACAAGGATCTAAAGAAATGTTAATGGAGATGGATGAGGGAAACTTGAGAAGCTTAGAAAAGTGTTTTTTGTGAGAAGAAATGATGAAATGAAGAAGAAAATCCAAGGGCGAAGAAGAGAGTGAATAGTAACAATGGAGGAAGGGAGGTAGAGAAAGATGAAGCAAAGAGAAAAAGAATACAAAAAGGGAAGTGGGGGGCCATATTTTCAGCCCCCACATGCTTAAACTCAGCCAAGGCTGAGTCAACTCAGCCAAACTGAGTTGACTCAGTCAACCCAAAAAAGAAATTCCAAAGTTTTCAAGTATCTTTTAAAAATCCAAGTTTTCAATTCAAAATGTTTATTCCCAAATTTTCAAATTTCCATTCTCAATGCCCAAATTTTAAACTCAAGTATTGAATTTTCAAAAAAAGAAAAAAGAGAAGAAAAAATTTCAAGCCTCAGGTTCTATGATCGAAATCTCGAGTCTCAATTTTCAAAATTCTAAGGCTCAAAATTTCGGATTTTAAGTTCCAGATTTCAAGAAAAAAAATTTCTAGATTCCAAAGTCTCAAATTTTAAATGACAATTTCAAAACTTCCAAGTTTCAAAAATCAAATGTTTCTCAAAAATAGAATCCTTTGTCAATGAAACTTTTTCTTGATAAAGTTCAAATCGAGAAAGGATAAATGAAGATACACATCTCAAAAGCAAAGGAACAACAAAATACTCATCAGTTAAAGTCTAATTCCAAATTTTGACTTTGTAGGCAACTATACAGATCAAAGTAGAGAAGTCCTTTGATCGACATTCCAATAACTCCAAATCAAAGTAGAGAAGACCTTTGATCACCATTTTAACATTTCAAATCAAAGTAGAGAAACCCTAGATCAACATTTCAACTTCAGATCAAGGTAGAGAAGTCCTTTGGTTGCCTTTCGTCAAGATCGAGGTAGAGAAGCCCTTACATCGCAGACAATTCCTATTTCAAGGTAGAGAAGCCCTTTGATTGGCTTTCGTCAAGATTGGGGTAGAGAATCCCTTAGATCGCAGATAGCTCTAGAATCAAGGTAGAGAAGCCCTTTGGTTGTCTTTTGTCAAGATCGAGGTAGAGAATGTCACGCCCCAAACCCAAAAGGGTCTAAAGCATGGGAGATACATCCTAAGGGTACCTGTAGATTTTTCCTTTTTGGCAAATCAAACTATAGGAGATCTTTATTTTCCTTTCTTTTCCAAGAAATAAGAATATACAACCATACTAAAATCTCCACATTAAAAGTCAGAGCTCTATAACATATTTACGAACAATGACTAAAAATCATGTGCCTCCACATAATACATGAATATATTACAAAAATCTGATTAAATTACACAAAGTCACAATCTTATCAAGAATAAGGACCTTAACATCGAGTCTAGGCCTACCACGCCAAAGGCTAACAAACCTCAAGCAACCCACCTCTAATAGAATTAATTAAGGTCTTGTTGAACATAGCAAGATCGAGTCACCAACCATTTATAGCAGAAGTCTCCAAATTTAACATAGCACTCTATTCATTACCAAAGAAGTAAGCTCCATACCCAAGGTATAGCTAATAAATCTGAAAAACTGTTAAAGGGTGGGATGAGCTAACGCCCAGTAAGTAGATTCATTAATGGGGGTGGGGGAAATGAAAGTTTCATCTTTAATTATAATAATATGACGAGAATGATTAAATAATGAAATACGGAGTTTCTCAAAGTAAATACCTTGAAACTATATACTATGATCTGTGAGCACTAACAATATAATTTTCAAAGCCATAAAATCTAACATACGGTAATTTATCACAAATAAACCATACTATCATATAGACCGGTTAGAGGATCCACCCATTCACAACTAGCATGATATTGTCCTCTCTAGTATGCAAACTTTTGTCCCCATGGACATCAGTCTCACCCATACCCTCAAGATTTTTCTCTCCCCCAATGGGCAATAGAGAGAGCGTGTCAAATAGGACCTCTCTTGCAAGTGGTCTCTTGGCCCCATGGACAACAGCCTCACCCATACACAATTAAGGAATCCCTTCCCCCCATGGGCAGCAGGGAAGAACACGTCATCTAAAGTGAAAGGACACTAACTTGGATCTGATTCTGTTGTCACAAAGACTACGAAAACCAAATCGGGTGGTCACCAGGAAATCACACATGGCATGGTGTTAAAACCACATAAAGCTCACAGGTTAAATGTACTTTGAAACACATAGTTTATATCCAGGAAGTTTTAGAAAAATCTTAAATAATCTAACTTCTACAAAGTTTGTAAGGTTTTCAACTTCATTCTTATCAAGAGATTTTCTATCAATTTCCCAAGTACTAAGACAAGATAAGCATCTTTAATTTTCCAATACACCATAAAATCCATGATTTTCTTATCAAAGATTAAATAAAATATGCTCATTTTTCCATATCAACAATTTATGTATTTCCCCAAATGCAATACCAAATATGATCCATTTTCATATTAAGGTTACGACATGATAGTTTTTAGGAAAAATATAGTTTCCATAGGTAGGTTCCAAAAGCGTGTCTAACCCAAAAATAACATTTATACAACATGGTTATTTTTCAAAAATCCCATTAAAAAGCTACTTACCTTGCAACCCGTAAAAAGCCTAATTTTCCAAGCTGCAAAGGAGATTAGCTAGAACCTCAACAATATCAAGCAAACCTAGCACAATAAGCATAAAGCTTAAAATTGTATCTAGCTACAATTTAGGACTTGCCAAAAATGCACTTAATTAGGAAGCCTAGTATTTAACCTCATCAATAATAATATATTCAACTTCCAAAGTTTCTCAACAAATTGATTCACAAGGCATAAACTCCAATTTATAAAGTTAACCTATTCAATATCATCTCCAACATTATGACTAACTTCCACAAGATTTACACTACATTATCAAGAAACCCATGAAAGCAAAATCAAAATATCCTCCAAGACAAGAAATTTAGAACTTCAACTAACTCCAAATAAACCCAATGGCAATGGAAAAATTAGATTTACCAACCATCACATGTTATAACTCAAAACTCCTAAATTTTTCACTATAAATAAACCTTAGGTAGTCATCATTAGCACAAACCATATACCCACTCATCAAATAATTCTACCAATACAAAAACCCATACATAAAAACACATAAATATCACTTCTAATGCTCATAAATCACATGAATATCATTATTAAAACTTAGATAAAAATAACCTCAAGCAAAAGTGTAAAACCTACCAAAAAGATTAGAAATTTTTACCTCAAATAAAAGGGGTGAAGATGCTTTGAGGTTCCTAAGGATTTTCCAGTGACATTGCCGAAAAAATGATGGTGGAGATGGTGGTATAGAGGTCCCAGCAGGAGAGTTTGAGGGAGTGAACGGAAAAAGAAAAAGAAGAAAAAGAAAGAAAAGAGAAATGAGGAGCCGATCAAAGAGATGTAGAGATGAGTGGAAATGAGTGGTGGAGAAGGGTAGGGTAGTTGGGAGGCACGTGTGACTTAAAAAATCTGATCTTTAATCCTTTTTTATTTTTATTTTTTTGGTCTGACTGGGACATTACAGAGAAGCCCTTAGATCACAAACAACTCTAGAATCAAGGTAGAGAAGCGCTTTGGTTGCCTTTCGTCAAGATCGAAGTAGAGGAGATCCCTTCAATCGACATTCCCATTCCAGATCGAGATAGAGAAGCCCTTAGATCGCAAATAGCTCCAGAATCAAGATAGAGAAGCCATTTGGTTGCCTTACGTCAAGATTGAGGTAAAGAAGCTCTTAGATCACAAACAATTCCTATTTCAAGGTAGAGAAGCCTTTGATTGCCTTTTGTCAAGATCGAGGTAGAGAAGCCTTTAGATCGCAGATAGCTTCAAAATCAAGGTAGAGAAGCACTTTGGTTGCCTTTCATCAAGATTGAGGTAGAGAAGCCCTTAGATCTCAGACAGCTCTAGAATCAAGGTAGAGAAGCCATTTGGTTGCCTTAAGTTAAGATCGAGGTAGAGAATCTCTTAGATCGCGAACAACTCCAGAATCAAGGTAGAGAAGCCCTTTGGTTGCCTTTCGTCAAGATCAAGGTAGAGAAGTCCTTAGATCGCAAACAGTTTCAAGGTAGAGAAGCCCTTTGGTTGCCTTCCATCAGGATTGAAGTAGAAAAGCCCTTTAGTCACAGATAACTCCATTTTCCAGGTCAGGATAGAAAAGTCCTTTAGTCACCCCAATTGCCAAGAATCATGTCAACTACCAGCTAAGTCCGGTATTTTCATTTTTTGTCAAAATATAAGACTAGTTCAATGTTCCAAGGTTTTAGGATCAAGGGCTAGGTAATCTTTGAAATTCAACTTCAATTAAATTATGGTCGCTAAAATCAGTGTCTTTGTTTTACATTGATATTCTCTTTTCAAGCTCTGTCAATGAGGGGCATTCTGTAGACACTCAATTTTGCACTCATGATTTAATCAAGGAGAATGACTCGAATGACCATTCATGTACCCAAAAAAAAAAATTATAATTGCATCACATGCATCATTTTGTTCTAGCAGTACATACATCATTTTTTTTTTTTTTGCATTACATGCATCATGTCATTCATTACATATCATGGAAATGATCTTGAGATTCTAACGGTCACAACGGTGTTTTCAGTTTTAAATCGGACCATCAGATCGAAAGATATCACACGATCAAGTTTGCACGGTCCATATACATCGTGTTTAGGAAGAATCGACCACGCACGATTTATTTTAATTAATTCTGATTGGTCAAACAATTAAAATTAATTAAATAATTTTGTAATTAGTTGATAATTAGGGTTTAAGATAGAGATGCATGCATGGGAATAAAAGTGATGATTGAATAACAATAAAATTGTGGAGAATCTTAACTTTATCAAGAATTATTTTAAGGGATTTATCCACAAGCTAATTGTTCAAGATAATTGTTCTTAAAAAGCCTGAATTATCCAGAAAAGAGATTAAAAAAAAATCATAGACAGAAGATGAAAACGCGTCTACATACAAGGATCGGCCAAAAAACCCTAGAAGAGGAGTCCAAATGGCACCCGAACACGAAAGTACGTTCGGCCTCCAAGAGCCAATTCAGCACATTTGGAGTGTTGAAAAACACATTTGGAGTGCCGAACGGCACTCTAAAAGTGTAGAATTGTACTTGGATGGGCTTTGGCCCAACGGCCTTCGGGTAACGATAAAGCACACCCTTTTCGATCTTTTCATAAAAAGATGCATCTGGATTCAAACCCTAATCGTCCGTACCTCTTTTTAGAGTCCTCCGACCTCTATAAATAGAGGCTGAACCTCATAATTCAGCATTTTTTTTCTACACTCTAAGAAGCACACGTTTTAGGCTCTCAAATTGCTCATATTTCCTGATCACCTCTTTGACTTTTGCTACCATAATTACGATTTTTAGGTTTCAAAGAGAACTGAATAAGTTTTTTTAAACCTTAAAGCATCTTCTCAAGAACAATGAGTGCTCATGCAAGAGGTTGTTTTTTAACCCTTTTTCTTATGATGTGATAATGCATGTTATATCTCTTTCCTTTTCAAATAGTCATTGTTAATTGTATTTTTTTTTATGTGATTGTTATAATCTCTTTCTTGAATGTCAATAATCTGCATGTAAATAATTCTTTTTATTAAAATAAAATAGATCTACATCTTTCTTAGATGTAGATCTGGATTTTTATTGAAATAAAACAAATATACATCTTTTCTAGATGTATATCTGAATTTTTCTCAATATAAAAATAGATTTGCATCTTTCTTAGATGTAGATCTAAATTTTCCTCAAACAAAAAGAGATCTGCATCTTCATGAGATGCGGATCTAAATTTTTCTCAAATCAAAACTGATTTGTATCTTCTTAAGATACAAATTTGATTTTTTTTTAATACATGCAAATTATTGAAATAAAGGAAGAGATCATGTACTACTATGTTTGTGTTTGTTTGAATTCATGATTGCATAAATTTATATTATGAGTGAAACTCTCTTCTTAAAAAAAATTTCCATTCTTTTTATAAAAAAAAACATATAAAAAATAGATCTGATTTTCTGTCATTAAAAACCATTTTTATCATCACAAAACAGATCTGAATTTTTATCTCCAAAAACCACTTTTTCTACATACTACAAAACAGATCTGGTATTTTGACAAATCAAAATAAATTTTTTTTATCACCAAAATAGATCTGACTTTTTTTAAAACAAAGAAGAGACTTCATTCATAAATAAATTTTTGTGATTTAGTTTTTAATTCACATGTTCAACATATCATTCATGACATGTATAAAATGGTATATTGTTCACAAGAGTCTAGAAAACTAGACTCTATCTGGGTGGAATGGGTACTTAACTCCTTCCCATTCCGTAACCTAGCCTCCGGATCTAGGTCTTTGGTTAAGTAGGTATAATCTTATCTTTACTTTTTATTTTTGTATAGATTAAAACTAGGACGAAAAGCCATGTATATTTGGTAGATTATAACTAGGACCCAAAGCCATGTAAGCTTCAAACTTTCATACTTTTATTTTTTCATTCGATCAATAGCAATGAAGCATTTTAGACATGTATTGTATTTTTTTATTTATTTAGTTTTTCTTGTTTTTTGTGCATAAAAAATAAGTGGCGACTTTACATCACTTACCCAAAAAAAGAGATGCCCTAAAAAGTACTCGAATCTCTTTTTTGAGGGACGCTTTCGTCGAGGTCTCTCACAGAGGCTATTTTAAACTAAACCTGAGATGGGCTTGGGAACCCACGTACAGTTGAGTTCCTTCACCATTTGGTGAAAACTAAATATCCCATGGTAGTGTTCATCATCACAACACCATTTGATAAGTTTTGAAGCCAAATGTGTAAGAGTTTGAATTAGGTGTTTAAATGCTATGTTTGTGGAAATAGTAGGTTTTGGTGTGGTAGGCTTATGTTTTTGTGGCATCATGAGATGCAGTTTGTGGACCAAAGCTATTCTTATTCTCATATTTATGAGACGTTTCTCCTCTAAATAAAATGCCACAATTGGTGGTTTATCGGATTCTATGGCCACCCCGATACTCCTCTTAGCACGAGTCATGGCAAATATATCAAGGACTTGAGTACCATCTAATGATGTCATGGCTATCCGTAAGTGATTTTAATGAAATTATATCATCCAAAGAATATACGGGAGGCTTAGTTTGATCTTCTACTCAAATGTAGGCTTTTAGCAGGGTGAATAAGGATTGCAATTTGAAAGACATGGTTTTTGCATGCTTAAGTTTGTGAGATGAAACAATTGTATGGAAGATGGTTCTGTATGTGAAAGACTTGATATGTTTGTAGAATCCTACTTGGTTTGGTCTACATTGCCACGCAAGGGTACGACACTTGGTTCTGCCAATTTCTAATCACTCAGTCTGTCCTACTACTAGACATCATGATAGAAGCTCAGGTGAGTTAAAGAGGCAAAAATAATTTCAATTTGAGGAGTTTTGATCTAGTTATGATGGTTGTGAATTTATGATCAACGAGACTTGGCAAGCTACTCCAATTGGAACTACCTTGTTCTGTTTTGTGAACAAGCCAGCTTTGTAGGGTATTTAGTAGATGGAAACATGAGGAGTTAGTTAAATCTTCAAATATGCTGTAAAAGGGACATACTCCAACATGTTAATAGTGGAGAACAAAATAGAGGGAATAAGTGGTTGTTCAAAATCACATCGTACTTTCGATAGATTCTAGCTTTAAGTCATTTTCGGAGTTGAGTGCTAAAAGTTATTAGCCTCCAAATTTGGTTGCCTATATTAATTTCCATGACTTTGGTTAATTTTATAAACTTGATATCTCTTAATCTTCCTTTTCATCAAGCCGCCTGTTCTAAGATACTCTCTCCATCCTAGTTTGTTTGTCCTCTATTCCATTTTGAAATGTCCTAAAATATTGTCCTGTTTTTAAAAATAAAAGTTATTAAAGTATACCTCTACTTTATTTTCAAAACTATTTGAAAAGAAAACTAACAAATATTTTAAAAAATCAATCTAATTGGGGCACCTTTTTAGTTGCCTCATTAAGAATAACTTTCTTTAAAAAAAAAAAAAAGCTTATAAATTTATTTAAGGATAGTTTTGTAAACTTATACATTTTTATAAGGTAGACAAAACAAGAAATGATGTTCTCTTAAAAAGTTTGACTTTTCAAATAGGACAAATAAATTGGGACGGAGGGAGTATTAAAGAATACTTGTAGATCCATGAGCAATTATAAATCTTTATGTAAATCAGTACCAAAAATGCATTTTTATTGGTTTTCCTTAACTTTGGCCTATCTTACTCGTTAAATCTTTTGGACTTCCCAACCTCCATTTTGATCAAATGAGGTGTCATTAGAAAGCATATGATGTCTTCTTCCTTAAAATCATTGCTTTTTTATTTCCAACTTTCAAGTTGAGTGAGCTTGATACTTTGGAAAAAGGGGTAGAAAACACAGTTTAAATAAACAATAATAGTGAAGTAGTTTTTTGTAATTATGATAAATTCATTTATTTAAAAAAATTCATTAAATCAATCTCACCTTGAAATTCATCACAAGACCTTTCAATGATACCTTATTTGGAACATTTTAAGGTCATTTGCTTATTTTCAATAAATTGAACTTTAATTAAACTTGAATGACATGTCGCCAAAATTAATTGATAAGGACTTTTTTTTTTTTCTTTTTTTCACAATATCTTGCTTGTTCTACTCCGATATTGGCTCATAAACTATCAAACTAAAAAGAATCAAATTATATACAACATGGGCCAGAAATTATCTCGATCAGAAGGTTTGATAGAAATATATATATATATATATATATATATATTTATATTTATATTTTTTTTGGTCAAAATAAGGTCAATACAAGGGTCAATTGCAGATAAACTAAGTCAAACTTTTGAATAATGGTTGAAAACACTAATATTAACATGAAAAGATGAAGTTTAGCATTTGGATAAAAATTTGACTTAATTTGACAGCTTGCTAGTTACACTACAAAAAAATGAGGCTATCCCAGCGTTTTCAAAAGCGTTGGGATAGCCCCAAAAAACGCTGGGATAGGGTCAAAATTCCTATCCTGGCGTTTTTTTTTTTCCGGCGCTTCAAATCGCCGCGTAGTAAGTGTGGGAATAGGGTCGCCGGACCTGTACCAGCGCTTTTGAAAGCGCTGGCATAGGTACTACCTATACCAGCGCTTTCAAAAACGCTAGGATAGGCCTTTTTCATTATGCTGATTCGTGACCTATACCAGCACTTTTGAAAGCGCTGGCATAGATACTACCTATGCCAGCGCTTTCAAAAGCGCTGGTATAGGTCACGAATCACTATAATAAAAAATGGCCTATACCAGCGCTTTGAAAAATGCCGGGATAGGTCATTTTAAAAAAAAAATTTTTAATTATTTTAGCACCTGTAATACATATTTTTTTAATGTACCTACAATACATATTTTGCAACAGCTATTTTATAGCAACTATAATGAACCACAATTCATATTTTCCCATAGAAAATACAATACCATATTAAACCAAGAAACTAAATATATTTAATTACACCATATCAACAATTACATCTCAAATGTCTAGAATGTTATATATACACAAAATATATCATCCCAAGTGTCTAGAATGTTATAAGGCGCACATACAGGCACATGACAGTATTGCAATGCTTTATAGACAGTATTGCAGTGCTTTTATCGCTACAATAAGACCTTTATAGACAGTATTGCAGTGCTTCCTATCACAGTTCAAGCAAAAAAGAGGTTTAAGTTCAAGCAAGAGGTCAAGTATAACCCAAATCAGTTTAGTTACAAAAAAATAACAATAATAATAATGCGAAATGTTAACAAAATCTAGAAATGAATAGCTTCTGATACCAACCTGTGAGGAAACATCAACACCAATTTCATCTAGCACCTACAGGAGTAAATAAAAAGAAAATTTTGCCATTGCTTAGTCAGCAACAAGCTTCTTTTCCTAACATGATTTAAAATTATGTGAGAGATAACAACACAAACTTAGAAAGAGGAGATGAGGATAATTTGGAAGCTCACCACATACTTCTAATTGCAATGCTCCAATTTCCTTCTCTATACTTGAATCCACATGGAAAAACAGTAAAAACATTTATTCAAGAATTGATAAATTGCCATAGCCACAAAATTTACTAATGAACTGTTAACACTACTTAAAAAGGCAAAAAGAAAATGTGATTTGATCCCATAAAATAGGGAGCTTAAGAAGCAGTTGCAACAAAATGATAAAATTCCACATCCCAAAAGAGAGTCACATACCCTTCAACCAATTTTGATGACCTATCATATTAATATAATGCTTTGTGATAAGGCTATGTTTTCCCATCTAAAATATCATGGGCATTCCAATATCCAATGTAAAACAAAATAATACTATAAGTACAAGTAAAAGACTAAGTCAAACAACAAACAATAATTCTAAATCAATAACAAACAACTCTATTATTGTATTTTTTTTTTTTTTTTGGTTATCCTTGACCTTTTTTCATTTCCTCCACTTGAATCAACTCACCCTCTCACCGGTGCATTAATCACTCTCGTTTGAAAATGACCAAACATCTCAAGCAACTCTCCCTCATCTTTTAATCAATAGGGACAACCCTAATTTTTAAGCAAATGAATCCTATCTTTCCTTTTATTTCCACTTGTCCATCTTTCTATTTTTAAAGAGCGAGGAAATATAAAAAGGAATTTACAATGAAAGCTTTCAGCTCTATCATTGTCCTTTTGCACCCATCAAAGCTCCTTACATTTCAATTATGCTTCATGCTCACCACTCCTTCCCTCACTCTCTAACACAAACACATACATAACCATAATCGCGTACACAATGCCAATATTCCCCTCCTATGCACAACCCATAGGTAATAACATATGCATAGCCTTACCAAAAATACCCAACAGATCTCAATTCCAAAGAACAACTCCAAAACCAAATGCCCCAAAAAAATTCAAGCTATTGAACTAAAATAGAGACCCAAACTTCATACAAATCAAACTTGTCCCAGATCTGGTTCAACAAATATCCAAACCCACAAAGACTTCATAGTTTACACTCATAAATCCAAATTCAAATGCATAACCAAGTCAGACCCAGATGAAAATACACACATACAAATTTGCTTACGCATTAATACACACAACCCAGAATGCATATACCCATTACTCTATCAAATATCAAATACCCAAACTAAACTAAACAATTACTCTATCAAAGGAATTCACAATTCACAACCATTACACAGTAAATATCAAATACCCAAACTAAACATTTGCATATACCCATTACTCTATCAAACAAAAAAATATCCAAAGGAACTAGAATCATTAAACAAAAAAACAAACATCAAGCATTTAGAATCAATAAACAAAAATACTCAAAGGAACTAGAATCATTAAACAAAAATTAACAAAAAAATTAACTCAAAAGAAAAAAAAAAATACCCATCGCGAATGGCCGGTGAATGACTGAATCGTTGCGAACGTCGGCGAGCTGAAGGGTCGCAAATGGCCGGCGAGCTGAAGCATCGCGAACGGCCGGCGAGCTCCAGCATCGGGAACCGTCACGAGCTTCAGCGTCGCGAACCGTCGCGAGCTTCAGCATCGCGATCTAAAGTGGATCAGCGACGGGTTGAAGTGGATCGGCGACGGATTAAGCAAATCGGGGACGGGTTAAGCAAATCGGCGACAGTATGGCTCATCGGCGAGCTCCAGCATCGCGAACCGTCGCGAGCTTCAGTGTCGTGAACTGTCGTGAGCTTCAGCGTCGCGATCTAAAGTGGATTGGCGACGCATTGAAGTGGATCGGCGACGGATTGAGCAAATCGAGGACGGGTTGAGCAAATCGGCGACGGTATGGCGTATCGGCGATGATAGCGGCTTCACAGAAGGTTTGGGTTTTTTGGTTTTTTTGCTTGGCACTTGGTTTTTTTTTTTTTTTTTTTTTTTTTTTCAGCGTTTTTGACCGAAATGGCTCTTCCCATTTGCTGTGTTTTGTGATCAAATATATATGACCTGTCCTAGTGCTTTTGGAAGCGTTGGGATAAGGTGCCCTGTCCCAGCGCTTCCAAAAGCGCTGGGACAAGTCTATTTCCATACGAAATAGTGAAAGACTTGTCCCAGCGCTTTTGGAAGCGCTGGAACAAGGTGACCTATCCCAGCGCTTTGAAAAGCGCTGGGACAGGTCTTTCTCCATTTTGTATGGAAATAGACCTGTCCCAACGCTTTTGGAAGCGTTGGGACAGGGTGACCCTATTCCAGCGCTTCCAAAAGTGCTGGGACAGGTCCTTCCCCATAAAGGAATGGAGGGGCCCTGTCCCAGCGCTTTTTGAAGCGTTGGAATAGGGTGACCCTATTCCAGCGCTTCCAAAAGCGCTGGGACAGGGCCCTCTTCGTAAGGAATGGTTTAGGACCTGTCCCAGCGCTTCCAAAAGCGCTGGGATAGGTCACATGTAGGGATTTTTTTTTTTTAAATACAAGATAGAATTTAATATTTTCTTAAATAGTAATATAAATAGTACTATTTAATATTTTCCTGATTAATAAAGATTGAATATAATATTTCAAATTAATAAAATATAATTTAAAAGTACAAATTAATAAAATAAAATATATTAATTAATAAAAATATTTTTGAATAATTCAATTTAACAAAATTTAATTTAATTTGATACTTCGAACTAATTTAATATATTTTAAGATGAGACTCGAGGACCGACAATATTAAAATATAATTTAATATTTTAATCAGGTTAGATATATAAAACTCATTTACCCATTAAAACCCATTTAACTAATTGTTTCTTAGAGAACCTAACCCATTTAACTATTATTATGGGTAAACCCCAATCCACCCAATTACACAATTATCAAACTTACCAAAATGCTCCTAAAGTGTAAATGACTAAAGTACTCTAAAATTTTCAAAAATGACCAAAAACCTCAAAATTACCAAAATAACCATGAAACCTACAAAATAACCAAAATACCCCCAAAACCCAAAAAATGACCAAGATATCCCTGAAACGTAAAAATTAACAAAATACCCCAAAAACTCATAAAATGACAAAGATTTAAAAAAAAAAGGGTGAGTAGAACCATATCTACAGAGATTAAAAAAATAAAATAAACCCAATGAGTTAAAAGAGTAAAATGGACAAGTACCCAAAAAGGGTGAGCAAATGATAGGCAACGGAATGCTGAATACGGTGACGGAATGGTGTAGATCAGCGACAGATTTGTGGGAAAACGGCGACGATTTGGTCTTATCGGAGACGGATTTGAGGGAAAATGGTGACGGTTTAGTGAGCTCATCGGCGACGGTTGCTCTCTCTTGGGAGCTGAAGTTTTTTTTTTTTTTTTTTTTTTTAATGAGATTGGGAGCTGAAGGGCGGACACATATATATGGCCTTTAGCGACGACTTCATTCCGTCGCTAATGGGATGATTTTGTCGCAAAAGGTTATGATTTAAAAAAAAAATTCTTTATAGGTGACCTGTCCCAGTGCTTTTAGAAGTGCTGGAACAGAGTGATCCTATCCCAGCGCTTCCAAAAGCGCTGGGACAGGTCTTTCTACGTGAGGAAATGGAGTGACCTATCCCAGCGCTTTTGGAAGCGCTGCAATAGGGCGACCCTATCCCAGTGCTTTTAAAAGCACTGGGATAGGTCACTCGATTCCCTTATGAGAAGTGACCTATCCCAGCGCTTTTGGAAGCGCTGGGATAGGATCACCCTGTTCCAGCGCTTCTAAAAGCGCTGGGACAGGGCTTCCCCATTTGGGAATTCAGTAACCCTATCCCAGCACTTTTGGGATACCTATACCAGCGTTTTTAAAAAACGCCAACATAGGTACTGGCTATACCAGCGTTTTCAAAAAGCGCTGATACAGGCGTATCTATTACGGCATTTTGTAAAAACGCTGGAAAAAAAACGCTGGGACATGACGAATTTTTTGTAGTGTTATTTTGACCTTAAACATGAAAAAATGTGAAATTTGTCATCCAATTCGGATAAATTCCATCATTTTAAATATTCCCACTATCCCACAATATATATCAACATACAGTTTGCATTTTTGTCTTAAAAATATGTATAAAAGAGAATGAGAAGTAATAACATTGGGCGTATTAAATAGGTGTTTTGGAGGTTTTTTTTATTATTATATATATATATATATATATATTTGTGTGTGTGTGTGTGTGTGTGTGTGTGTGTGTGCGTGTGTGTGTGTGTGTCTGTGCACACATACATTTTGGGTGGGTAAGGCGAAATGGGGTGGGGTAGGCAAGATCATTAGATTAGTCCCCACCTAATACCCCTCTTCAAGACAAGAAAATCCACATAGGTAAGATGAGGAAATTTTGTTACCCATATTTATCTCAATTACTAAAGTATAATCACTAATGTTGATGTCAATGACACTACATAGTTCATGATAACTGATATTCAAATCTTAATCAATCTATTTATTTTTTGATAGTTTGACACTTAGGTATTGAGGATTTGAACTCTAAATGTTTTCGATGGAAACACTAAAGGTGCTAGTTAAATTATAAGATTCTTGACTACCTTAATTGATTTATAGTTAATTTAATTATTTTTAAAATTTATAATGTCATAAATATCAAAATAAATACTAATTTTAAAAAATATTTTGATATTAATATAAAATAAAATTTTCTTATATATATATATATATATATATATATTTAAGGATATGATACCCACCGCTTGGTTTTTTAATTTTTCACCGTGAATATAAAATTAAATTAAACATTAATATTAAAAAACTCAAAAATAAATCATTCCTTAATTATTAAAAAATTATTCCAATCCGAATGAGTAAAATACTTCATAGGTATCCATTAAAAAAAACCTCTATAGGTACAATTAAAATTTTTAATTTCAAATGCACTAAATAAAATATATTCAACTATTAAATAGTAAGGTTTTTCAAGAAAGTTGAGAATTTTGTAACTCAAATAGTTGGTATCTCTTGTTGTTTTCAATGGAAACATCCATATTTCAAATCTCTGCAACCCCTAACTACGATTTATAAAAAATAAAAATAAAAATTTCTCAAATAATTTATTTTTAATCGTAGGAAAGTTGAGGTATGATTTTAAAAATAAAAAAAGTTACCATAAAAAACGAAAAGGAATATATATTGGACCAAAAATGTTTAATTATATTGGGTTAAAGCTTAGAAAATTTACCATAAATTCTAAGATAGGATATCTACCTTTTCATTTATTTATTTTTTAAAGTTACCAATTGCAAAATTTGGGAATAATAATAATAATAATAATAATAATAATAATAATAATAATTTAAGTAGCATTATATTAATATTATTTGGGAATCTTTTTTGTTAAAATTGTGTATTAAAAACTGAATTTTAAGAGTTAAAATAGTCTCCTCATGAGATGTAAAACAGTAACATTTTTGTGTTGAAATTGTGTTTTAAAAACATAATTTAAAGAGAAATATTAGATCTTAAATAGCTTCATAATCATGCTAATTTATATATATTTTTAAGCTAGAATGCAACAACACCCCTTTAGAATTTCAATTATTTTTTATAACTTCTTAAGATTTCCAAAGCCACTAAATTGACCCAAAGACTAATTTTTGTTAACTTCAATGGACAAAATTACGTGACGTAACCATCACATGACCACCTTAAAATGACTTATCAATTGATTTACGTTATGTGATGGTCACATGATTTGTCTGTCCATAAATGCTAATGGCCTAGAAGTAAGTACTAGAGGAAAATTTGACCGATATGAAAACTCCATGATTTAAAAAGAAGAATTAAAACTTCATGGAGTGTTTTTGCAACTAACCCAAAACTAAGAAAATGTTTTTGCAATTATACTATTATTTTATTTAAGAAATTTATATTTTCAAATTAACTGATTGTCTTGATTTCTAGTTGGAACAAATTTGACTTCAAATCCATTTGAAATTATCTTACTTTAACGGTTTAACCTATTATGTAGCGCTAATGGCCTAGAAGTAAGTACTAGAGGCAAATTTGACTGATATGAAAACTCCATGATTTAAAAAGAAGAATTAAAACTTCATGGAGTGTTTTTGCAACTAACCCAAAACTAAGAAAATGTTTTTGCAATTATGCTATTATTTTATTTAAGAAATTTATATTTTCAAATTAATTGATTGTCTTGATTTCTAGTTGGAACAAATTTGACTTCAAATCCATTTGAAATTATCTTACTTTAACGGTTTAACCTATTATGTAGCGCTAATGGCCTAGAAGTAAGTACTAGAGGCAAATTTGACTGATATGAAAACTCCATGATTTAAAAAGAAGAATTAAAACTTCATGGAGTGTTTTTGCAACTAACCCAAAACTAAGAAAATGTTTTTGCAATTATGCTATTATTTTATTTAAGAAATTTATATTTTCAAATTAACTGATTGTCTTGATTTCTAGTTGGAACAAATTTGACTTCAAATCCATTTGAAATTATCTTACTTTAACGGTATAACCTATTATGTAGCGCTAATGGCCTAGAAGTAAGTACTAGAGGCAAATTTGACCGATATGAAAACTCCATGATTTAAAAAGAAGAATTAAAACTTCATGGAGTGTTTTTGCAACTAACCCAAAACTAAGAAAATGTTTTTGCAATTATGCTATTATTTTATTTAAGAAATTTATATTTTCAAATTAACTGATTGTCTTGATTTCTAGTTGGAACAAATTTGACTTCAAATCCATTTGAAATTATCTTACTTTAACGGTTTAACCTATTATGTAGCAATAGAATAGATTACTCGTGTGTAATTTTAGTCATATAACTTTTCTAACAAAAAAGATGGATACAAACAATACTAGACATCAGCTAAAAGTAAAGTATTAAAAAATTGAACATAATAAATATAACTGAAGTGAAGTTTTAAGAAAGTTAGGGAGACAATAATTTGTTGAAAAATATAATTTAATAATTGTAATGAATTAGAAAAGATAATTTCAAAAATTTTCAAATATATATTTGGAGTCAAAAACATTATATTCACCTCTATAATTTTTTGAGAGGTTTCAATAGTTGTTTAGGAAGTTTCTTCTATAATCTCTGTCCTTCATTCTAATCTCTCCTAAAACTCCATAGTTTCCTTTTCCTTCTGCGCCTATATCGTGTAGAAGAGAATTATTCAACTGTTAAATCCTTACCATCTCTATACCCCAATTACATATCGATCCAACATCATCCATACGATCTATATATACACGCTACAAACATTCACCATGACAATCATTCATCACAGAAAACCCATATTCACTTTCTCATATATCATCAACCTTAATTAATTACTACTTACTCATATGACCATGACCATGACCATGTCCACTAGTCTCTTCTTTTTCTTCATTTCCCTCCTCTCTCTCTCCTCCGCCTCTCGCCACCCTCATGACCATTCTTCCCCCAACACCACACCCACCACTACTTCGATCCAACAAGTCTGTAAAGCCACTCGCTTCCCTGACCAATGCGTGAGCTCCTTATCCCAATCCAAACTCCCACCAAACCCAACTCCTCTCCAGTTCGTCTACTCATCAATCTCTGTCTCCTCTCAAAATCTCCTTAAAGCTCAATCAATGGTGAAGTCCATCCTAGCCTCCTCCGCAGGTAATAAAAACCGCACAAACGCTGCGACCAACTGTCTCGAGTTTCTCCAAAGTTCACAGTACCGGATCTCTATCACCACCAATGACGCTCTCCCACATGGCAACCTAAAAAACGCTAGAGCTTGGATGAGCGCTTCTCTTCTTAACCAATACGACTGCTGGTCGGCTCTCAAGTACGCAAACGACACGAAATTGACGAACGAGACAATGTCGTTTTTGAACTCGTTAACAAACTTGACAAGCAACGCGCTGAGCCTGTTGTTTTCGTACGATAATTTCGGAAACAACACCGCTTCGTGGGTTCCAGCGACGACCGAGCGTGATGGGTTTTGGGAGGCGGTGAAAAAGTCCGGTGGCGGTGGTGGGTTTAAAGGAGGGGTTCCGACGGACTTGAGGGCGGACGTGACGGTGAGTAAGGACGGAAGTGGGTCTTATAAGACGGTGCAGGAGGCGGTGAACGCAGCGCCGGAGAACGGTGGTGGGAAGAGGTTTGTGATAAGAATAAAGGCAGGAGTGTATGAAGAGACGGTGAGAATTCCGTTGGCGAAGAAGAATGTCGTGTTTTTGGGAGATGGGATTGGTAAAACCGTGATTACTGGGTCTTTGAATGTCGGCCTTCTTGGGATTTCCACCTACAATACGGCTACAGTTGGTAAGTTTTGTTTTTCCGTGCATTTGCCTGTTTTGGTTTTTTTAGTCTACACTACTTGTTTTGATAACGAAAGATTGATGATTCTACTACATGCATATCAATTTTTTAAGTTAATTTAAAATTAATGTTATTGTATGAAGGAATTATAGTTTGCCTAATCCTAAACCCACTCTAAAATTTACCCCTTTTTTTTTCTTCTTCTAACTTTCATTTCACTGCTTGAATTAATCCTTTTAACTTTCATTTCAATCCTTAATGAAAACATCACTTGTTGTTCTAATGCTTTAATCATCCACTCCTGGGCAGCTGTGCTTGGCGATGGATTCATGGCTAGTGGTCTCACAATCCAGAACACAGCCGGTCCTGGTGCAAACCAAGCAGTAGCCTTCAGATCAAGCAGCGATTTATCTGTCATCGAAAACTGTGAATTCCTAGGCAATCAGGATACTCTCTATGCTCAGTCGCTCCGCCAGTTCTACAAATCATGCCGGATTCAAGGCAATGTGGATTTTGTTTTTGGAAACTCGGCGTCTTTTTTCCAAGACTGCCAGTTCTTTGTCGCTCCTCGGCAAGCTGATCCAAAAAAAAAGGAGACTAATGCCGTCACTGCACATGGCAGAACAGATCCTGGCCAATCAACAGGTTTTGTTTTTCAAAATTGTTTGATTAATGGCACCGAGGAATATATTAAATTGTACCATAGCAATCCCGAAGTACACAAGAATTTCTTGGGGAGGCCCTGGAAGGAGTACTCCAGGACAGTTTTCATACAGTGCAACTTAGGAGCTATTGTTTCACCACTAGGCTGGCTGCCATGGAGTGGCGATTTTGCGTTGAAAACGCTTTATTATGGGGAATCTGGGAATTCCGGACCAGGTTCAACTACGTCCCAAAGGGTAACTTGGAGTAGTCAGATCCCTGCACAACACATTGACACATATTCAGTTGAGAATTTCATTCAAGGAGATCAGTGGATTCCACCATCCAAATGAGAGAGTTTTGATATTGTTTTATTAGGTGTAGCTTACCTCCAATATTTTTTTTAATTGGAACTTACTTTTGCTTTATAGAAAAACTATCACATCACTCATTAACTAAATAAAATGTGGTGATTAAGAGTCATTAACACTTGTTATTGTATTTTTTTTTTTTTTCAAAAGAACTTGTCACTGTATATTTAAAACAACTGGAAATGTCTAATTAAAAAAGTATTGGAGGTAAGCCAAACTTTTTTTTAAACATTAAACCTAATATTATAATTTTTCTGTTAACTACATTAAATGTCATGTGATAAATTGGTTTCAATGAAATTTATTTAAAATTTTGAAGTTTAAGGAAACTTAACCAAACTCTAAGGGTCCTTTAATAAATTATATGAAATTAGAATAAGATTTAAATGAAATGTTTTCAGAAACTTTGGAGTTTGAATAGGAAAGAATCAATTTGAGTATACTTTAAATATAAAAAGGCTATTGAATTTTTGTTATATATTATTGTGGTCGCCTAGGCCACAATGATACAACATGTGATGAATGGCTAGTATGTAATGAGAAGAGTAGGAAGGCCAACTTCATGGTGCATGGTTGAGGGCTTTGCCTATGGTATCCAAGTTAAAAATTTCGCATGATACTCACATTTGGGAGCTCATAAAAGAATGAAATGAAATAAAATGTATTTAAGTAATAAAAAGAAAATGGAAAAGGGAGTAAGAAGAAATGCATAAAATGAAATTAAGTAACCTTAATTGAAATTTTTTTTTTTAGGATTTTCAACTTATGGAGTTCGCTCATAGTTTGCTCATGATGATTACTCTGTATCATCAGATCAAGACATCAATTGGTTTTTGGTGTAGGCGGAAATCAAATTCCAAATATCTTTTTCAACGACATGATACTTTACCAGTTGAGCTAATTGGAATCTATAAAATATTTGAAAGTTTTAAAATAAAGAAATGAAAAAAAAAAAATAGAAGGTTAGTACCCTTATTTGAGAGTAAAATAAAAGGAAATTATTTAAATTATCTAATCATAATATTACTGTTAAACCCTTGTTTTAATATGTATGTATGTATGTATGTGGACATTTTACATTTTAGAAGTATTAGTGTAAATTTTATTAAGGCTCTGTTTGTTTTGCTGGAAAACCTTCTATAAAGATAGTTTTACATATTTTCTAGTGTTTGGTAGCATAAAAAAAATTGGTCAACGGAAAACTATCTTTTAGTCAACGGAAAACCCTAAAAAAATAAGGCTTATTTTCTATGGGTTGTTTTCCAAAAAAAAATATTGGAAAACAATCTCTCTCTTTCTCACCATCCCTTTGCTTCTTTCTTCTCACACCCTCACTATCACTCCCTCTGCCCCTTCTCTTCTCACAGATTTCTCTGTCTATTTGTCTCTCTTCTCTCTTTTCTCTTTGTATCTCTACCCCCTCTGTAAAACCATTTGTTGATAATTTTTTTTTTCTCACAAATCGGTCAACAATTCCACCTTGCAAAGGTAATAGATTTGTAGCAATAATTATTTCATCCCTTTCTACCAAAATCCCAATTTTATTAGATAATCGGTGTTCTTGTTTAGTGGTTTTTTCTTCAACAAATTAATATGCTGTATGCAGACTACAGAGGTTCTATCAGTGGTTTTTGATTGTTTAGTTGTGTTCAACTCTTCTGGCATTTATTTGATTTCCATTTGTACATGTTGGCTATGTATGGGCTGTGTTTGCAGATACATTATGCAGAATATTTTTTGAGTTATATTTGCTACTGTATTATATTAATATTTGGCTGTGTAAGGGCTAGTATTTTTGTAAAAAAAAAAAAAAATTAGTATCGTCAAAATATATTGATTAGGAGTTGTCAACATGTATTGTTTAGGATGTTGCTATACGTGAGAAGCTGCCACCAAAATATTAGGATTAGCTTATACTGATTGTAAAGATACAAATAAGAATTGATTTGAGTTTTCAACCTAACCATAATGTAGTGAAAGCTTTGCATTTATATATGAATGTACAGATGGTCGGATACAAAGTATTTGAGATACAATGAGTTTGAAATACAGAGAAGTTTGAAATACAAATAACTCTTCTTGTTTTATCACAATCTACAGATATGGTTGAGTTTACATTTTGGTAGAGTTTGTATTTTCTTTTGTAGTAATCACTTAATCACAAATACTTGAACTTTTGGACTCTATGAGTTGACTCTTATAGTCTTATCCTTAACATTGATAAGGAGTAGCTAGTATTTTGAATTATGAGAAGTATAAATATATTGAATTATGAGCTTAATTATGGAGCTTATATGTATGAGAAATATATATATATATATATATATATATTGTATGTAACTGTCCATATCTATTGTGAAAATTTTAGTTTGATTACATTAGCTGGGTGTACATAAATTTCATATTATACGTGTTTAAAATTATACAAGAAATGTTACAAAAAATATGTGCATACCAAACACCATAAAACATTCTCAAGTTCATCTTCAAGGTCGTTACCAAACACTGGAAAATTAGATAGCTTTCCAAAAAGTGTTCTCTAAAAAATGACCCATTTTCCAAAAAAACGTTAATGCTGAAACAAACAAAGCGTAAACCTCATTTCATTTTCTCCAATTCCTCCCAATTTTGGGAAGAATGAAAATTTGATGTTTGAACGAATAGAGAGGAATGAATGTAAAGATTGAACTTTCCAAACTAAACATAGGCATGTCTACACAAAGATTAACATATGACATGTAAAACATAAATAAATAAAGGGAAACAGCAAACATTAATGCCAAGATTAAAGCTTTAACAAGGAAGCGTGAATTAGACCATTAAAACTCTTTATGCAAATCAGTACCAAAAATGCATTTTTATCTGTTTTCCTTAACTTTGGCCTATTTCTTTGTTAAATATTTTTGGACTTTTCAGCCTCCATTTTGATCAAATGAGGTTTCATTGGAAATCTTATGATGTATACTTCCATAAAATCATTGATTTTTATCACAAACTTTCAAGTTGAGTGAGCTTGATACTTTGAAAAAATGGGTGAAAAACAAGATTAAATAAATAGAAAATTATAGTAAAGTAGTTTTTTGAGTTTTTGATAAATTCATTTATATGAAAGAGATTTTATTAAATCGATCTAACCAAATTGAAATTCATCACAAGACCTTTCCAATAATACCTTATTTGGCTTATTTTGGGGTCATTTGCTTATAATTCAATTAATTGAACTTTAATTAAACTTAAATGATGTGTCATCAAAAATTAATCGACAAGAACTTTTTTCTTTTTATCGTGATATGTTTATCTTTTTAGTTTGATTTGGGCCCATGAACTATAAAATTGAAGGGAATCAAATTATCTACAACATGAGCTAGAAATTATTCCGATCAGAAGTTCAGATCTTTTTTAGTCAAAACAAGGTCAAAAAATGGGTTGACTACGGTTAAACTTGGTCAAAATTTTGAATATTGGTTAAAAAAATTAATTTTAACATGAAAAGATGTAGTTTAGCGTTTGGGAAAATTTTGACTTAATTTTACTGCTAGCCAACAAAGGTCAACAAGGGTATATTAGTCATTTTGACATTAAACATGAAAAAGTAGGTAACATGCCATCCAATTGGGATAAATTCCACGATTTTAAATATTTCCACAATCTCATCATTAAACTGGTAATTTTTTTGTAATTGTTTTTATGAAAAATGCAATTTTGACACAAAAATCAAGGCGAACAAAATATGTATCAACATAAAATTTCTGTTTTTGCCTAAAAATATGTATAAAAGAGAATGAGAATTAATAGCAATGGGAGTATTAAGAGAGACAAGTGTTTTGGAGGTTATGTGTGTGTGTGCGCGCATGCGCGTATATGTATGTTCACACACGCATACATTTTAGGTGGGTAAGGAAAAATGGGATGAGGTAGGAAGATGATTAAATCAGTCCCCACCTAATACTGCAAGACAAGAAAATCCACATAAGGCAGGGTGAGGAACACCTAAAGTATATTCACTAATGTTGATGTCAAGGACACTTTCACATAGTTCATGATAACTAATGATCAAATCTTAATCAAATTACTTATTTATTCGATAATTTGATACTTAGGGATGGAGGATTTGAACTCTAAATATTTTTTATGGAAACACTAAAAATGTGCTAGTTGACTTATAAGATTCTTGACTATCTTAATTGATATATATTTAATTTAATTATTTTTAAATTTTATAATATCATTAATATTAAAATAAATATTATTTTTTAAAAATTTATTTCTATATTTATATAGAATTAAATTTTCTTTATATATATATATATATATATATATATATATATATAAAAGGATATCACACCCACCATTAAGGCTGTCCAGTGGGCTAGGGACCCTACCAAATTGACCAAATCTAACCGAACCGAAGCCTAGTAGGTGGATCTGAATGGCCTATTCAGTTGGATATGGGTCTTTTTCTTTTGAAAACCAAAACTTTGGTTCAGGTGATGGGTTGAAGGAATTGAGACCCCATAAACCGATGTTGCTGTGTCTTGGGCTAGTTTTGTATTGGGCGGGATTATTCCATCCTGCCGTACTAAGCCCAAGTGTGTTCTGGATTGGAGAGTCGGGACCGACCCAGTTGTGCTTCACCCTGGCCCGGCTTGTGCGCAAGCTATGCCTTAGTCCAGCACGATCACGTTTTGAAATTGTGGCGGGTGAATCCTTTATAAACAACTACCGCAGACAAGTATGCTACAAATACATGTATAACTAGTTTGCTGTGCTTTAAATAAACAAATATCTGAGTAAAAACATAAAGCTGATAAAGATAGACTTAAATAGGATTGACATAAGAAAGAAAAGGAGTAGGGCACTTCGGCCAGTCAATCAGGCTTTCGGCCTGCGGTAATATGTCAGAGAAAACTCAAATAAAAAAAGGAAACAACACTCCCTCAATGCGACTAATTTCTCTAAAGAGAAATTAGTGACTTTGAAGGATGGTCCTAGATGACCTTTGTTCGGAATACGAGTCCATGGAGAATGTGGTTTCTCAAGAGGGAGAGAGGAATTGATGCGAACCTCAACAGACTCGCTTTGAGACCCAACAAACAATATTGGAATATTGCCCAAGAAAGCTAAAATACAGATTTGATAGAAACCCTGACCCAACGTTTATAAGAGAAACGCAAACCAAAGGTATAAGTAACAGACCTTGACCCAATGATTATAAAGGAATCACGAACCAAAGGTATAAGTTTGAACGCCACAAGGAAGAATCCTTGATAAGTTCACAGTTCTTGAAGAACCAAAGAGAAGAGCAAAGCCTCACCTTTTCTGATTTTTTATTCAATAATTCATCAAAAAACGTTTACAGACTTAGGGGCCTATTTAAGGGCTCCATAAAACTTGACAGACAAGAAAATATATTCTAAAATAACTCCTAATTGATACCTAACCATATCAGGAATCAAATTTGACCTAAAAAACGTACTAAATAATAAAATCCTAATTAAAAACTGATTTGGTCTGAAAATAGCAGATCCAAAATAGGAAAAACCCTAAAAAACGTTCTAAATAATAAAAGCCTAAAATTAAGGAAGATCTGGTCCAAAATTAGAAGATCTAAATTAGGAAAAGTATCTATTAACTGATTTAGAGCTGAAAAGTCAATCAGTCATAAATCTTTGCTATAAATAACGCCCAATCACGTCAGATCAGCCCTCAATAGCTTGGATTAAATTTATTAGGCCTTCATCTTCTTTTGGGCCCAGCTTGGAATGTGAATCAGCCCAAATCCCTTGAATCAGCCCATTAAGTGCTTCTTTGATCTTCTTGGATCTTGCTCTTGTAATTGGCCCAGCTGGAACTTGTAATGGATCCTTGAAAGCTTGTTGATTCTCATCAGAAATCGACAACCCATCTTGGTGCATGCCTCTCTTTCACTCTGTTTTCTTTCGTTTTTTACTCTGTTTTTTCTTTCTTTTCTTTCTTACTCTGTTTTTCCTTTCTTTCTTTCCTTCGGTTTCCCCCCCCCCCCCCTCATCTCCGTGCACAGGGAGCACCTTATATAGCATTTTGTGATGCGTTGTATTTACCTTTTTACCCCTGCAACCATCTTTGTCTGATGTGTGTACCTACCCGACCATCACTGGTTGGTCAGGCACCCGACTAGCGCCACGTTCCTGCGCTGGCCGCGGTGCACTACATCTCCAGACAAGTATAAGGGTATTTTGTTTGTTAGTTCGCCGTGGCATTCTCTCCTACCACGGCAGAGCACTCTTTCTCTCTCATGGCATGCACCAGAAGGCTCCAACTCAGTTTTGCCATTTTCGGGTGCTATGTCATCCCAGCAGGACACTTACCCGAAAGTGGCCTGAGTGGAAGCCCCGAAATGGGTCGCCCCCTCTCCCCTCCGCCAGACCACATCTCCCTTACCTCTGACCCGTGGCCCACCTTTGCCTGTATTGGCTGGGTACAGGCTGGTGAACCTGGGCCTTGCGCGTGCCTATGTCCGTCAAAAATTCCTTCGTCAGTTAGTCGCCCGCCATGGCTTGAGTATTTACTTTTCCCGCCTCTGTGCAAATTATCGGCTCTCTGTCTGTGATTTGGGCTCATCCTGGCTATGGGCCTTCCATTTGCTTCCTGCCGTATTGAAATGGTTACACCCTTTAGGCTCACCGATTCCTTTCTCAATGGCTTTGTTAGCCCACTGGGCTTTTATTGCCTCTTAAGTCTGCGGGCTCCTGCGTCCCGTTCATCCTTCTTTGGGGCATCCTTGGCCCCTTACAGTCTCACGTTTTCCATGGGCCTTTATTACCTTGTTGGGCTTCCGCGGCCCAACCATTCTTTATTTTCTCTAGAGCCCATAAACTATGGCTCCGTATTCTTGCTTTTCTTTGGGCCTGCCACAATGGGCATGGCCCATACTTACTTTCCTACAACCACGGCCCATGGTTCTTATCTTTCCGGGCCTTTTCAGGCCCGCTTACCTCTTCAAGACCCGTTTGCGTGCTTTACGGACCTATTCCTGCCGCTCAGATTTAATTGGGCTTATTCTTTGACTATGGGCTCTTTCTTCTTTCTGGGTTTTATTACAAAAATGAGCCTCAACAACCGACCTAATCGAAGTATATTGAAATGTGTTCTAAATTTCTCTCTCCCCTATATGTCTTCCTCTCATTGGTAGAAAATCTACCACCTTATCTTCAAAAATTAAATTTATTTCAGCTCTGATCACCAATTTTTAGGCAAAGTAATAAGGTTTAAGATTTTTCCCCATGTTTCTTCCCCTCATTGGTAGAAAATCTACCACCTATCTTCAAAAATTATTATTCTTTCATCTCTCATTAGTTTCTAGGTAAGTTGTATACAATTATCTGGGACTTAGTATGAGACTTACAAGCAAAATAAAAAACAACTCAAACTAAGAAATATAAAATTTGGATCTCTCTCTCTCTCTCTCTCTCTCTCTCTCTCTCTCTCTCTCTCTCTCTCGTTTTCACTTTTCACTTTTCAAGCTCTCTGGGGTTTCTAGACTCCTTTATAGAAGCCTCTGTCATCACCATGTCACTACCTCACTTTCTTTCCACTACGGTCAAAATGGGTTGAGGCTCAGTATATTTTCTTCCTTTCTCATCTTTTTTTTTTTTTTCTCTATTTTGAGATATGAGTTTATCGTTTGTTCAAATGACTTATAACTCAAAGACTTATAGTTATTGATTTATTTGGTCATGGATTTAAGTTATCACTTATCAAACTCAAAACATTAACTTAAAAAATTAAAACCCAAACTTTAAAAAATTGAAATTTTTGAAACCCTAACACATTTTTATTTCGTTTATCTGGTTTGTGTTTTTATTGATCATTTGTTTGGTTCATTTATTGAGAATTTGTTTGATTCATTTTGTTGCCTAATTTGTAGCCCAAACTCGGCAAACCGATGATTCTAACCTGCCCAACCAACCTAAAAACGCCGAGTCCAACCCATATTTTCAGTCCAATACAAGTCCAATTCTCAGTCACCCAACTCAATCGAGTCAAGTATGGGTCAGCTCCAAAATCGATCTCCAACCCGACCTGTGAACAACCCTACCCACCATGATCATAACTATGTATTACTTGGTTTTTTAATTTTTCACCATTCATTCGTGAATATAAAATTAAATAAAACATTAATATTAAAACTCTTAAAAATAAATCATTCTCGAATTATTTAAAAAAAAATCATTCTAGTCTGAATGAGTACAATACTTCATACGTAGCCATGAAAAAAAAAAAAAAAAAAAAGCCTTTATAGCTTTTATTTTAAAAAAATGCACTTAATAAAACATATTCAACTATTAAATGGTTAGGTTTCTCAAAAAAGCTGAGAATTTTGTAACTCAACTAGTTGGGATCTCTAGATATTTTCAATGGAAATATTCACATTTAAATTCCCCCCCCCCCCCCCCCTAAACCTCTAAGCATGATTTATATATAAAATGAAATTTAAAAGTTTCTCAAAGAAAAATATTTAATTTTTTTATTGTAGGTAATTTAAGATATCATTTTAAAAATCTAAAAAAGCTACCATAAAAACACAAAAATGTATATGTATTCGACCACAAATGGTTAATGCTCTTGAGAAAAATTTTAGAAAATTTACCACATAAATACTAAGATAGGCTATCAACTTTCTATTTTTTTTTAAGTTACCGATTGCAAAATTTGGGAAATAATAATAATAATAATAATAATAATAATAATAATAAGGACACAGATTTGAACTCTAAGCCCAAACGATGAATGGACCAGCCCAAAAGGCCCAAAAATAATGAATTTGTAGAGAGTAGGTTGAGAAAACTGGGCTAGGAACGAGTTGGACAATAGACAGGATAAATTCAGATGATAAGTAAAAGAGAATAAATAAGTTCAACTTCAGAAAAACGTCCTCAGCAAATGTCCAAGGAGATCAGTTCTTATATATATTGTTCCAAATGTCATTTTTCTTCCTCCTTTTCTTAGTTGCTCCCCTATTTTATACTCCCTTCTTCCTTCTTCTTTCTCTCCTACGTGCAGGCCATATGGTTGGTATTGATACTTGTCCCATCAGCACCTTCCTGAAACTCTTAGATAATAGTTGTAAGGCTGCTAAGCCACTGTTCAGGCATCATTTCTCCATTAATGCGGCAAGAGTGTTAGTTGCGGGACATTAAATGCGGTGGTAGCAGCTTTTCCTTTAGATATTTTCTAGTTCCTAGCTATGCCATATGTTTGTAAGATATGCCCTTAGTAGTAGGACCTTCTTGCACCTCATCCTAAATAGCAAAATATACACTCTGACCTTTGCCTTATTAAGTTGAGGATCTATTCCTTCTCGAATTACCTCCTGATTCTTCATAGTCAAAAATTGGTAGTGAAGCCTACCATCTACTTCTTCTATACTATTGACCCGTCCTCGGACATTTGAACCTCATCCGACGGACCTAAGGCCCAATATATGTATTTGGGCCTCTGGCCCCTACAATAATAATAATAATAATAATAATAATAATAATTTAATTAGTACTACATTGATATTATTTAGGAATCTAAAATTTTTGTTAAAACTGTGTTTTGAAATTTTAAGAGTTAAAATAGTATCCTTTTGAGATGTAAAATAGTGACATTTTTATTGTTGAAATTGTGTTTCAAAAACATAATTTAAAGAAAAATATTAGATCCCAAACAACTTCGTAATCATCCTAATTTAAATAATTATTTTAAGTTAAAATGCAAAAACACCCCTTTAGAGTTTCAATGTTTTCTTATAACTTCCTAAGGTTTCCATATCCACTAAATTGACCTTGAGAGTAATTTTTGTTAACTTCTATGAAAAAAAAACATGTGACCATCACATGACCACTTTAATAAGATAACTCATGATTTACGTTATGTGATAGTTACATGATTTTTCCGTCAATAAACGCTAATAAAAGTAAGTCCTAAATGTCAATTTAAAGAATATGAAAATTGAAATTTCAAGGAGTGCTTTGACAACCAACCTAAAACCTAGAAGATGTTTTTGTAGTTATGCAATTATTTTATTAAAGAAATTTAATTTTTCAAATTATTCAATTGTGTAGATTTTTATTTGGAACAAGTTTGACTTCAAATATAGTTGAAACTATCTTGTTTCAACCTATTATGTAGCAACTGAAGAGATTATTTATGTATAATTGTAGTTATATGACTTTTCTAACAAATATATATATATATATATATATATATATCTGGATACAATAACACTTGCTAAAAATAATATTCTAAAAAACGGAACACAATAAAAAATAGCTAAAAGTGAAGTAAAAAAAAAAAAAAAAAAAGCTGGAGACACTATAATTTAGTAATAATAATGACTTTTTTTTTTTTTTTATATATAAAAAGACAGTTTCAACTTACCAATTAATTACACAGTTGACCCACCCAATCAAATGACTCTGTCCTTCCTTGTATCTCTCCCAAACACCTAGACATCGCAATACGGGTCGAAAAATTCTGACCTGACTCGACTCGAAAAATACCTAACTTGAACTCAATTTTTTGACCCGAAATAAAAACGAGTTGACCCGTGACTTGACCCAACCCACAACTCAACCTAACCCGAACTATTTTTTAAAACTTTTTTTTGGGTAAAAAAAAAAATTAAGACAATATTGGTTTAATTGTTTGATATGAGCTTTAAAGAAACAATTGAGACATTTACATAACTATATACAAATTAATTGAAAAATGAATGATTGAGCATTCTGTAATGAGTAAAGATTTTTATATATTAAATAGCAAAGTACATACCAAGATAATCTGGTTACAGTGCAATTAAAAACATAGATTTAAAATTGTAGACATGTGTGAGAAATATTCATAAGTGTGAAAATAGTGAAGCCAAAGTTTCAAATTAACATAAAATATGAATACTTAGACCTATTTTTTAACAATTTATGTCTAAAATAAAAGGCTTTTCAAAATAAATTATGATATTTTTTAGAGTGTGTGTTTCTTAACAATGATATGATATTCATAATAGAGACAATGTATAAATAAGTAAACAATCAAACTTCAAAGTATATCTCAAATTGAAATAGAATGTCAACCACAATTGACAATAGATTATAAAATTAATTTTCAAGATTGTAAATTTCTTATATGTTTTTATTCTTTGTCAAATAAATTATCCAATAAGTCATTTGTAATTTTGTTTTATATTTTGGGATGTTGATATTGTGTAGAAATAAAACTTGTGTATCTGTTTTACTTATCTTTGTATTATTTTATTTTAGATAACAATGTTAGGATTTGTATAATTTTAAAATTATTGAATAAGTATTAATAAGTGTAGTTCATTCTTGATATAAATGGTGAATTTAAATAATACATTTTACATCAAGTAATTTGTTGCATGACTTCTCAAATATCAAACACATGTTATTTTCTTAAAAAAAAAATTCATGTGAAAAATACAGGTCAACCCAACCCAATTGACCCAAACCCATTTTTAAAATATTTAAAATAACTCGTTTTGACCCGCAATCTGATTGACCTGACCAGACCATGTCTACAAACACCCAAAACTGCAAATAATTTCCTTCTATTTTGAATTCATCTTTCACCGATGACAACACACAGAGACTCATCACTCACTGCACTCTCCATTTCCCACTACGGCAAAATGAACCCGATGACTCAGTCAAACACACACACACACTAACCCCGAGAAGCTAGTTTTCTAATTTTACTATTTTCCCCTAATTTCTCAGTTGAATTGAATTATTCAACTGTTAAATACTTAAATCCTTACCAAAAATATACTCCGTCATCTTTACCCTAATTCTATCGTCCACGCCATACTAGTATAAACTATTTTACAAAAAATTTTATAAATTAATAATGTGACAAGTAAATATTGATAAATAAAAAGTAATATTAATAGTGAGCCTAAAAAAATTAATCACATCAATAATTTGTAAAATATTGTAAAATAATTTATGACTATATCATTACTCTATATATATGCACACACACACATTCACCATGACAATCAACATTCATTCATCGTCACAGAAAACCTTAATTAATTAATTACTTCTTCTCATATATCACCCACCTTGACCATGACCATGACCATGAGGTCCACTAGTCTCTTTTTCCTCCTTTCCCTCCTCTCTCTCTCCTCTGCCTCTCACCTCCGTTACCATGACCATGACCATTCAACCTCCAACACCAATGCTACACCTACACCTACCTCTTCTATCCAACAGCTCTGTAAAGCAGCTACTCGGTTCCCTGACCTATGCGTGAGCTCGTTATCCAACTCCAAACAACTCCCTCCAAACCCAACTCCTCTCCAGCTTATTGTAGTGCTTTTACCGCTACAATAAGACCTTTATAGACAGTATTGCAGTGCTTCCTATCACAGTTCAAGCAAAAAAGAGGTTTAAGTTCAAGCAAGAGGTCAAGTATAACCCAAATCAGTTTAGTTACAAAAAAATAACAATAATAATAATGCGAAATGTTAACAAAATCTAGAAATGAATAGCTTCTGATACCAACCTGTGAGGAAACATCAACACCAATTTCATCTAGCACCTGCAGGAGTAAATAAAAAGAAAATTTTGCCATTGCTTAGTCAGCAACAAGCTTCTTTTCCTAACATGATTTAAAATTATGTGAGAGATAACAACACAAACTTAGAAAGAGGAGATGAGGATAATTTGGAAGCTCACCACATACTTCTAATTGCAATGCTCCAATTTCCTTCTCTATACTTGAATCCACATGGAAAAACAGTAAAACATTTATTCAAGAATTGATAAATTGCCACAGCCACAAAATTTACTAATGAACTGTTAACACTACTTAAAAAGGCAAAAAGAAAATGTGATTTGATCCCATAAAATAGGGAGCTTAAGAAGCAGTTGCAACAAAATGATAAAATTCCACATCCCAAAAGAGAGTCACATACCCTTCAACCAATTTTGATGACTTATCATATTAATATAATGCTTTGTGATAAGGCTATGTTTTCCCATCTAAAATATCATGGGCATTCCAATATCCAATGTAAAACAAAATAATACTATAAGTACAGGTAAAAGACTAAGTCAAACAACAAACGATAATTCTAAATCAATAACAAACAACTCTATTATTGTATTTTTTTTTTTTTTTTTTTTTTTTTGTTATCCTTGACCTTTTTCATTTCCTCCACTTGAATCAACTCACCCTCTCACCGGTGCATTAATCACTCTCGTTTGAAAATGACCAAACATCTCAGGCAACTCTCCCTCATCTTTTAATCAATAGGGACAACCCTAATTTTTAAGCAAATGAATCCTATCTTTCCTTTTATTTCCACTTGTCCATCTTTCTATTTTTAAAGAGCGAGGAAATATAAAAAGGAATTTACAATGAAAGCTTTTAGCTCTATCATTGTCCTTTTGCACCCATCAAAGCTCCTTACATTTCAATTATGCTTCATGCTCACCACTCCTTCCCTCACTCTCTAACACAAACACATACATGACCATAATCGCGTACACAATGCCAATATTCCCCTCCCATGCACAACCCATAGGTAATAACATATGCATAGCCTTACCAAAAATACCCAACAGATCTCAATTCCAAAGAACAACTCCAAAACCAAATGCCCCAAAAAAATTCAAGCTATTGAACTAAAATAGAGACCCAAACTTCATACAAATCAAACTTGTCCCAGATCTGGTTCAACAAATATCCAAACCCACAAAGACTTCATAGTTTACACTCATAAATCCAAATTCAAATGCATAACCAAGTCAGACCCAGATGAAAATACACACATACAAATTTGCTTACGCATTAATACACACAACCCAGAATGCATATACCCATTACTCTATCAAATATCAAATACCCAAACTAAACTAAACAATTACTCTATCAAAGGAATTCACAATTCACAACCATTACACAGTAAATATCAAATACCCAAACTAAACATTTGCATATACCCATTACTCTATCAAACAAAAAAATATCCAAAGGAACTAGAATCATTAAACAAAAAAACTAACATCAAGCATTTAGAATCAATAAACAAAAATACTCAAAGGAACTAGAATCATTAAACAAAAATTAACAAAAAAATTAACTCAAAAGAAAAAAAAAATACCCATCGCGAATGGCCGGCGAATGACTGAATCGTCGCGAACGTCGGCGAGCTGAAGGGTCGCAAATGGCCGGCGAGCTGAAGCATCGCGAACGGCCGGTGAGCTCCAGCATCGAGAACCGTCGCGAGCTTCAGCGTCGCGATCTAAAGTGGATCGGCGACGGGTTGAAGTGGATCGGCGACGGATTGAGCAAATCGGGGACGGGTTAAGCAAATCGGCGACGGTATGGCTCATCGGCGAGCTCCAGCATCGCGAACCGTCGCGAGCTTCAGCGTCGTGAACCGTCGTGAGCTTCAGCGTCGCGATCTAAAGTGGATCGGCGACGCATTGAAGTGGATCGGCGACGCATTGAGCAAATCGGGGACGGGTTGAGCAAATCGGCGACGGTATGGCGTATCGGCGACGACGGCGGCTTCACAGAAGGTTTGGGTTTTTTGGTTTTTTTGCTTGGCACTTGGTTTTTTTTTTTTTTTTTCAGCGTTTTTGACCGAAATGGCTCTTCCCATTTGCTGTGTTTTGTGATCAAATATATATGACCTGTCCTAGTGCTTTTGGAAGCGTTGGGATAAGGTGCCCTGTCCCAGCGCTTCCAAAAGCGCTGGGACAGATCTATTTCCATACGAAATGGTGAAAGACTTGTCCCAATGCTTTTGGAAGCGCTGGAACAAGGTGACCTATCCCAGTGCTTCGAAAAGCGCTGGGACAGGTCTTTCTCCATTTTGTATGGAAATAGACCTGTCCCAACGCTTTTGGAAGCGCTGGGACAGGGCCCTCTTCGTAAGGAATGGTTTAGGACCTGTCCCAGCGCTTCCAAAAGCGCTGGGATAGGTCACATGTAGGGATTTTTTTTTTTAAATACAAGATAGAATTTAATATTTTCTTAAATAGTAATATAAATAGTACTATTTAATATTTTCCTGATTAATAAAGATTGAATATAATATTTCAAATTAATAAAATAAAATATATTAATTAATAAAAATATTTTTGAATAATTCAATTTAACAAAATTTAATTTAATTTGATACTTCGAACTAATTTAATATATTTTAAGATGAGACTCGAGGACCGACAATATTAAAATATATTTTAATATTTTAATCAGGTTAGATATATAAAACTCATTTACCCATTAAAACCCATTTA